>CM069768.1:3900000-4227500 GCA_036169595.1 Dictyostelium firmibasis
AAAATGGATGCTTTAGTAAAAGGGTCATGGGATTTGTCTATGGGATGAGTTTGCAATTCCATAGGTTATTTAAAGTTGAGATTTTTTTTTTTCATATTTTATTGTATATATTTGTTTTGAGGCCGGATTTGATAGCTATTTTGTTGAGGGCAGTTTTGTCATATTCCATTTTTTGACATTTATTAGGATTTGATGATTGCTTTCCCTTGTTTGGTGTTTGAAGGGTCCAATATGATTTTGAAAATCCATATCCACATGTTATGTAGTATCATGGATATGTAGTTCCTATAGAGTTGGGATTTATGAAGGTCGAAGTTTATTTTTCTTGTTCAAAAAAAAAAAAAAAAAAAAATAAAAAAAAGTTTGAAAAACAGACTCTAAATGGAGTTTTAACTTTACACCTGGGTGCAGAAAGTTAAAATTAGGTTGCAGTAAGAGAGCCTTGGTACTTTTGCAAAAACAAATGAAATTTATTCAATTGATATATTATTAAACCAAAATTTTGGAAAATATTTTTAAAACTTTTTGATGAAAAAAAGAAGTGTTTCTTTTTTTATTAGAGTCCATGTAAAAAAAAAAATAAAAGATTTTTGGTGATGTTTTTGGAAAAGTGAGTCCCACTTCATAATTAGTTTATTTTGCTTATTTTTTTTTTAGAGACACTTCGATTTCATTTTGTTTTTATTTTTTTTTTTTTAAAATTTTTATTTTGTTTTTAATATATATCTATCAATTTTATTTTTTTTTTATTCATTAAATATTTTAATATACTTATATTTTTTTTATTACTTTATTATATATATTATTTATTTTTATTTTTATTTTTATTTTTTATTTTTTGTTTTTTATTTTTTATTTTATTTTTTTTTTTGTAAAGTTTGAAATTTTTTATTTTTTATTTTTTTTATTTTTTATGACCCCACACACACACAAGACGAATAGTTAGAATATAGTTGGGTATAATAACAGTAATTGCAATAAAACCAACAATAACAAAATCAATAGTATTTTTAATAATAATAGTAATAATAATAGTAATAATTTCAATAAAGAATGAATAATGACAAAGAAATAAATTCAGAAAAGAGTAAAAGAGCAATTAGCCATTTTAGTAATAAAAAAGAAATAAAAAATTCCGATAGAAGGGGAATACTATTTAGTAAATTACCTTCACAACAATTGAACCCCGATAGATATGATAATTTAATGACATTTTGGAATAATTCATTAACAGATATTTCAAAATCATGTAATGTTTTAATTTTTACTCCAAAATTATTATCAACATATTTTACTGTTGAAAATGTTTCTCCAATTTATTTGCCTTTAATATTGGTAGGTTTTTTTTTTTATAACCACAACATCAAACAAAACATATTTTATATCTTTTCCATAAAATAAATATTCTAATAATAATAATAATAATAATAATAATAATAATAATAATAATAATAATAATAATAATAATAATAATAAAAATAAAAATAAAAATAAAAGAATGAAATGATAAAAACAAAATTTATAGTTAAATATGAAGAATATATTAAAGACTATGGATGGTCAAAATGGGTATGGACAAAGGTGGTAGTTCAACCATTTCAATATTATACAGGATTATCAACAACAAATACAGAAACAGATAAGAATGTTAAATTTATATTACCAGAGATGATAAAAGATAAAGCGGAACAATTATACCAACATCAACTAAAGAATATGAACTCAACAACAGATAACATCATTTCATATATTAATTTGGAGAAATCAATAGGTGATTGGTTCATAACAAGAGAGGAATTAGATCTTTTATTATTAGTATTGGTTAGGGATTCAAAAGCATTGATTTTAACAAACAAATCAAACAAAAGTGGTCTTGAGGAAACAAAAGGTGTTAAATTTGCATTTGATGGTGAGAAAGTACAACCAATTCAAGAGACTGATTTCGGTATATTAAAATTACAAACAACTTATGAAACTTTAAAACAACAAGAGTCAAAACTATTATCTGATATTGAAGAGATATCAAAAACCATTAAAGACTCTGTACGTATTAAACAAAAGAATCATGCATTGTTACAATTGAAAAAGAAGAAACTATTGGAATCGATACTAGAGAAAAGAGCAACTGCATCAACAAATATTCATGAGATTCTATTTTCAATTGAATCAGCAAAATCTAATAAACAAATCATTGAAACTCTATGTACTGGTGTTTCCACATTAAAAAAAATCAATGATGAGATTTCAGTCGATCAAGTTGATAGTATCCTTGATGACTATCAAGATGCAATAACAAATCAAAGAGAAATTGATGATGCAATGAAATCTGGTTTCAACAGTATTGAATCATTATCATCAGCTGATATAGATGAGGATCAATTAGAAAAAGAATTGGATCAAATGTTGCAAGATCATTTAGCTCAAGAAAAAGAAGAAAAACAAAAACTAAAAGTAATTGAAAAAGAAAAAGAAAAAGAAAAACAACAACAACAATCACAATATAATCCAAATTTACCAATTCCATTAAAATCTGAAGAAGATGAATTATTAAAAGAATTAGAATCATTATCAGTTTCATCAAGTCTATTACCATCAAATCAGAAACAATCAAAAGAAGAAGAAGAAAATAAACAAAAAATTGGTGAATTAATTTAAAAATTTTAAATTATTTACATATTTTTTTATTTTTTATTTTTATTTTTATTTTAATCTAATTTATTTAATAATTTTTTTGAAGATTTTAAATAATTTGATAAAATTGACCAAGGTGATAATTTTTTAATGATTAAAAACATTGAAGAAAAGAAATAAATATATCTTATCAATGAGATGATTTGAAAGTTTTGAGAGATGATTGAACTATTTGATTCTAAATAGAGTGTATAGATGATAAATGACCATAATCTTGAATGTTCTAATAGTATTGCATACCATTTTCTATCGAAAATTGCACCAAATGAAGTTAAACCCATATAAACGAAAATAAAAGAACATGTTACATTTGCAGAACCGATTTTATCTTCGAATAGAGAACGTAATGATAATGCTAAAAATGATGATAGGAAATAATGAATAAACAAATAAATATTTAAAGATGTCGATAATGATGGTTTAATACGTTCTTTTTCATCTTTTTCAGTTGGTATTGGTATTGTTGATAGATCTCCAATTCTATTAGTATCACCTTTCTTCCAACCTGGTCCGTAGAAAATGGATTTTAACTTTTCTTTAATAGAAGAGTATTGTTTTTGTTTATCATAAATATCAAACCAATGATGAATTTGTGACCATGTTGGATCATTTGATTCGAATTGATGTACTAATCCATAGTAAACACGTTCATTTTCAATATCTTCCTCTTGGAATGTTCCAAATATTCTATCCCAAATTATTAATGTTCCAGCATAGTTTTTATCTAAATATTTTGGATTACGACCATGATGAACTCTATGATGTGATGGTGTATTCATTATAAACTCAATTGGCCATGGTAATTTACCAATTAATTGAGTATGTATCCAAAATTGATTTATAGTATTAAATTGTTTATGAAATACATAAATACCTGGTGGAATAAAAAATCCAATTGGTAAAAATAAAATCCATGAAAAATACATTTGAAATATACTCTGTCTCAATGCTGTTGTTAAATTATATTTATCACTTGAATGATGCGTAACATGTGTTGCCCACATAAAATTAATTTCATGTGCAAATCTATGAAACCCTAAATAAATAAATAAATAAATAAATTCATAATGAAAATGTTTTTAATATGAATTTATTTATTTATTTATTTTAATTTTATTATTGTTATTTACTTACAATAATATACAAAATCAACAGCCAATAAACAAATTATCCAAGCAATTATTGAAGATTCAAATACATCAAAAAATCTATAATGTTTATATATATATACAGCACCAACAAATTCTATAGATGATAAAATTGTATAGGGTACAATTCTTTCCAAAACAACTGTTGATATACCAGTACCCATACTACTTAATGAATCACTAAGGGAATAATAATTCTTCTTCTTTTTAAAAAATACATTTATAACAAATTCAAGTAATATTGACAATATAAACAATGGAATAAAGTCTGCTATATAATCATGAAAATAAACATCATCATCTAATAATGTAAATTCTACCTATTGATATTTATTTATTTATATAATAGGAATTAATTATTAAAAAATATTTTTTTTTTTGGAATTTTTAGATTTTTGGATTTTTTTTAATTCCATACCATTTTTTTTTTCTTTTTTTTTTTTTAAAAAAAAAAAAAAAAGTTTACAAATAAATATATATTATAAATAAACTTATTTTTTTTAATGAAAAGATAAAGTTTCGAATTTTTTTTTTTTTTTTTTATTGCAATTAAAAAAAATTTAAAAAAAAATGGGGTTTTAATGTTTAATTATTTTCAATAAAAAAAATAAAAAAAAAAATAAAAAAAAATATAAAAAAAATAAAAAAAATAAAAAAAAAATATCTTTTTTATTTTTTTCACAAATTACAATAAAAAAAAAATCAATAACCAGCGTGTTATTATGTTATATTAGGTTATTAAAAGTGGTATTATTGCGATGAGCTAAGAGACAGAGTTTTTATTTTTTTTTAAAAAAAATAATGTGTCTATCTCTCTCTCTCTCTCCCCTCAATAAAAAAGAAATTTATACCACCACGCCCCAAAAGAAATAAAAGTTTTTTTCTATTTCTATCAAATTATAATTAAATTTAAATTTCCTACTCTAGGAAATAATTGCGAAATAATCTGTTTGATATCACCAATTTATTGTTGATGAATTGATACAAAGATATTTCGGTTATTTAAAAAAAAAAAAAACAAAAAAAAAAAAAAAAAAAAAATTTAGCAAAGAGAAAATCATTATTTTTCAATTATATTTTTTTTTAGCACTATACTATATATACTAAAGTGAAATAATAAAAAATATTGAAACCAACTACTCAAAAATAAATAAAAAATAAAAAAATAAAAAAAAAGAATTGAACAATACTATTGTTATTTTTGTGTAAATAAAGTAATAAATATTTTATTATTAAATAATATTAATAATAAAAATAAAAAATAATGAATGTTTTATTATTATTATAAAATATGCAAATACCAAAATTTGGTGTTTTTCTATTTTTAATATTTTAAATTTTATTTTTATTTTTATTTTTATTTTTATTTTTATTTTTTATTCCTTTTAAAATTTAACTTTAAAAAAAAAAAATAATGATTCAAAGAAAAGCAAAGAGTATTGTTGAAGAAAAAAAAAAAAAAAAAACAATAAAAATCTGATTTGAGCACATTTTTCACAAATATTAGGTATGCTATTATTAATGTTAGTGATCCAATTTCATGTATAATCATTTTTTTAAAATCAAGATCCAGTTGAAAATATATATATATATATTTATGTATATATATTATTGGTAAAGTTTTTCTTGTTGGTTGTGATAGTTAATAAACCATTTTTCAAATTGAGTATCGATTGAATCCAATTCATATAAAACTTTTGTTAAATCTAAATGTCTCTTAAAATTACCAAATTATCTCTGAAATAAACTTTTTATCAGTGGTTTTGGTTTTATTTTCATCTTGTTTATTATCTGTAGTTGTGATAGTTGTTGTTGTTGTTGTTGTTGTTGTTGTTGTTGTTGTTGTTGTTGTTGTTGTTGTTGTTATCTATGATTTTGGTTTAACATCTTCTTCAAATTCTTCAATTGATGGTTCATCTTCTTTGTTATTCATAATTGTTGTTGCTGTTTAAATGTATTCTTTTTCTTTTCACCTTGAATGATGAGTATTGAATCTTTAATATTAATATCGATATCATTCTTTGAAATACCTGCCAACTCTGTTTCAATGATTAATTTATCATATGTTATCGTTACATCCATTGATGGTATTGTGTTGATATTGTTTGTATTTGTTAATTAATTGAATAATTTTTTTACAAATTTCCAAAATATTATTATTATTATTAATTGTATTTGCAGTATCAAAGAGTGTTTCCATTTTTATTAATTTATTTATTTTTAAATATATTATCTGTTTGGTTTATTTATTGTTTTATTTATTTATATTAATATATATTAAATGAATTCTTTTTTTTTTTTCTTTTTTTTTTTTTCTTATTCATTTTAAAAGAATCCATTTGAATTATTATATAAAAAAACACCAAAGCTTTCAATTCCTTTTTCAGAAGGAGCAAGCCAACACTTCAAAATATATAATATAGATTTACTTTTTCATACATTCAAAAAGTTTTTGGGTAAAGATTTTAAAAAAGGAAACGATGACATTACACACATCATCAAAAACCTTTTGAATGATTTGGCTGGTTGAGACCGGTCAAGTAATTTTTCACCTGGTTGATGATTTGTATATTGGATTGAATGAAATTTATTAATTGCAACCAATCCAATTCAAATATCATCCAATTCAAAAGATATTTAAAAGGTTTTTTATGACATCACACACATCAGATAGATTTTATGAATTATTGTTTTTGTTAATAATTGAAATCCAAAAAAAACTCACAAAAAAAAAAAAAAAATGGGAATGAAAAATAATTTTTTTTTTTTTTTATTTTATTATTATTTTAATTTTTTAAATATTTAATATTTTAAATTATTATATTGGCAATTAAAATTTCTATTTTTTTATTTTTATTTTTTATTTTTTATTATGATTCTTAAAAAATATTTAGCCCCAAAAAAAATCTAATAATTTGTATCAGTTAAACATTGGCACGAATTAATTAATTTTTTTTTTTTTTTTTGATTGTTTTGTTTGTGATTAAAAAAAAAAAAAAAAAATTAATTCGTGCCTATGTTGACACGAATCATTGGATTTTTTTTGTAAAAAAATCTTTTCAAAATCGATTATTTTTCATGAAAACGGGGCGAATAAAGGCACCAATCTCAAATTTTTCTAAAAAAAATCCTTTTCGATGGGTGCGTGTGTTGTGTTTTTGTAGAATTTTTTTTTTTTTTTTTTTTTTTTTTTTTTTTTTATATTTTTTTGTTGAACAACAAAATATTTGTTTTTTTATTTCTTTTTTTTTTTTGGGTTTTTGACATTTCTGAATTTAAAAAAATGATTCTTCATAATTGTGCATTCCGACTTCTTTTAATATTTTCAATATTTTTAGGTTATTGTTTTTCTGTTAACCCTGTTTCCAATGAATATAATTGCTTGGTTAACTTGGTCGAGAATTTTAATCTTTTAAAATTCACAAAAGATAATTCAACAGGAGGGTACATTAATATATGTTCAACCACCGATATTGTTTGTTATGGAAATTATATTTCAAAGTAAGTTTATTTGTTTTTATTTGTTTGTTTTTATTTATTTGTTTTTATTTATTTATTTAAAAAAAAAAAAAAAAAAAAACAATAAATTTCAATAAAAAAAAGTAAAAAAATTACTTGACTTATCTATTGAAAAAAAGAAATAAATTAAAATAATATTATTTTATATATTTTTTTTATATTTTTTTTTGTATTTTTTTTTTTTTTTTTTTTTCTTAACAAATTTTTTTTGTTTTTTTCACTTTTTTTTTTTTCACCAAACTAATTTAAAGAAATATGGAGATGGTTATTAATTTTTTAATTTTTTATAAATCAGATTGGTTTTAAATGGTGGTGGGTCAGAAAATATATTATCGCCCTCTAATTTTTCAGATTGTTTCCCTATGATGACCGAATTGTATGTTTTTTAAGCACTTTTTTTTTCCTTAAGTTATTTTTTCACTAATAGTAATAATAATAACAAAATTTTATGGTTAAAGAGTGGTGAATAATTTAAAAGTATCGCCCGATTTTATTTATTATAAATATTCAAATACTCAAACTATAAGGTATTCAAATATCACTGGTATAGTAGGTGGAATCACCCAGCCACTGCCACCATATAGAGTAATGTAAATATTTACATTACTAAAAAAAAAAAAAAAAAAAAAAAAAAAAAAAAAAAAAAAAAAATATTACCCTTATTTTTTTTAAAATAAAAAAAGTCAAATATTTTCAAATGATTTTAAAGATACAACATTCAGAATGGAATTTATTAACAAACAAACATACTCGCTTGATTTTCAAAATGGACCATATCTTTACCTAAACTCTGATGGAGCAAATCTTGATAGAGCATCAATTTTAGCAAATTTTAATATATATGCTCATAATTTAGTAGATTTGTCAAATTATAAATCATTTTCGACTGTTCAATTATTATTTTCTTCAACATTTAATTACTCAACAACACCACATATAAAGACTATTACCACCAATCAGTTAATTATATATGATGATATCAACCCAGGTACTATTGATATTGATCAATTTTTGTTTGATGATACAAGAATAAACTACTTTTCTCTTGCTTCTAAATTGAAATCTCCTTCACAATATATTGATATGGCATCATTTAAAAATCATACCTATTCTACTTTTAGTTTATATCCAGGACCTTTGTTTCATATTAATGGTTCCATTCCATTAATTCCTCCAAAGAATCTTCAATTAAGTTTCTTTAGTGGAAACTTGACTGTTTTTCCAAACAATCTCCAATTAAGTCAATATGTTACAACCAATTTCCAAAATTCAATAAAAACCTCTCAATTTCCAAAATTTTTAGGTTCTGGTGGTTCTTATGATTTTAGAGGTTCTAGTTATACTGGTACAATCGATGAATCATGGTGTACAACTGAGATAGCTATTTCTCCAGGAAATTTAACAGGGTATGAATGAAAAACTTTTTTTAAAATTTTTTTTTTATTATTTTCATTAACTCCTTTAATTAACATTTAGAGAAATCCCATCCTGTTATGCCTGTTATTTTAATGTAACATCAATTAAAAGCTATTCAAAATTAACAGCAAAATCAATGGCACAAAGATTTTATGGCAATAATTTTTCAAATTACAATATAAAATCATGTACAACATTTAGACCAAGAGTGGAGTTAATCAATGATGGTGTTTTCAATAAAGTTATGGTAACTGGTAATGATATTGGGTTCGATGTTTCATTATGGATGATCAATTCAACAATCCAATTAAATAGTACAACATATGTTATTAATGAAAACGGTAAAAACTATACAGCAACAATGGTTGGTGATTCAGTAAATTTAAAAGATGTTGAATATTTCTCGGTTTTATTCACAATTCCAAATAATGTACTCTACACATTCCCATCAAATTATAATATACCACCGATTTTAAAATCAGTTTTAGTTAAAAGTTCAGGTAATCAAATTCAAGTTAGTGGTACACATTTCTCAAGTTATCTTGAATTTACAAGTCAACAAATCCAAATTGTCAATGTTGGTAATTGTTCAACAATTACAAGTAGCGATTTTTTCGGAGCACAATGTACAATGGAAGGTGGTAAACTGTTATCAACCTCAAATTCTACAGTTCCATTATATATAATTACAATCGATAAAGATTCTTTCAATGTAAAGGCGTACATAAAGATAGAAGCAAACTTTAATAATGACCAAGTTTGTCCAAATGATTGTTCAACATCAGTTGGTGTAAATTCAATTTGTGATTTAAGTTCAGGTACTTGTAAATGTTTACCAGGATTTTTTGGTAATGATTGTTTAGGAATTGAATGTAAAGCTCCAGGTTGTTTTGGCAACAGCTATTGTAATACCACCATTGGTCAATGTGTTTGTAATTCATCGAGTCAAGGAAGTAATTGTTCATTACCATTCATTCAATGCCCAATCTATAATACACTACCATGTAATGGTGGTTCAAACACTTGTAATAATCAAACTGGTGTTTGTAATTGTGGTCCATCAAATCAAGGTGATGATTGCTCCCTCCCAGTAATTGAATGCGATCCGTCAGATTGCAATTCTAACGGTGTATGTGATAGAATAAAGGGCCAATGTATTTGTAAAGAATATGTTTGGGCAGGTCCAACTTGCTTAATACCATACCATTATATAACATCTGTAATACCATCAACAACGAAAGGTGGTGTTGCAAGTTTTATAGGATTCTTCGGTGATATTCATAATAATCTATCGATTACAATTGGTAATTTGCCATGTCTAATTTTACATAATTCATCATCAATTATTAATTGTACTGCACCTGCTGGAGTTGGTAATAAAATTGTAATTGTCATTCAAAATAATATTACATATTCGTATGATAAATATCAATATATAAATTTAAATAATCAAACTTGTCCTAATAAATGCTCAAATCAAGGTACATGCAATACAACAATAGGTCAATGCAAATGTAATAATGGGTTCAATGGGGTTGATTGTAGTGGTGTTATCAATACAGGTGGTGTTAATGGCGGAGGAGGTAGTAATAGCGATGGTGATAAAGGAGGTAATGGGAACCCAACCACAGATACAGGAGTTGACCCAGGTAGTGGAAACACAACAATTACCAACCAAGAAATTAATTTCCAAATCTTTTTCAAATCATTATATGAAATTGATATCAATGGCAATATCGTTGAATCATATTCTCTTCAAAATTCTTGGACATCAAATTCAACAAGTGGTGAAAACGAAACTGTTTATACACTATCTCAAACAATTCGAAATAATTGTACAATAGTTTCAAAAATTGAAGAAATTACAAATAGAAATGGTAAAGAATTCACATTTGCAGATACAACATTTAATTTACAATATGGCTCAATTAAATTTAGCATAGGAATTTATAATTATAAATATAAAAATAATTTAAACACATTAAAATTAGAATTAGTTTCGTCAGTCGATCAATCGATTTCAGATAATAACGAATGCAATAAAAAAGAAACATCATTGGATACAATCAATAATTTAGATGGTGAATCAACTTTCAACTACATTAAAATTTCAAAAAATAATAAAATTTTAGAGGGAAGATTCATAAACAAACTAATTTCAGATGGAAAAGCAACATATTTATTAACATCAATGAAACCTGAAAGCAAAGATTCAATTTCAATTTCATAATATTTACCACATTGCGTAAATTACTGTGTAGTTGATCCAGATTTCTCGGTTTTATTAAGCTCAGATTTTAAGAATCAATGCGACAACTCAAAAGACGAAAGAAAAAGCTATATTATTCCAGTTGCTGTGGTTGTTAGTGTTGTCGGTGTTTCTTCAATTATTGCAGTTAGTTATTTAATTTATCGTAAGAAAGTTGTTGAAGGTCAACTATTAAAATTAAAAAAAATTAATATGCATTAACATAATAATAATAATAATAATAATAATAATAATAATAAATACTTTTTATTTACAATTATAATTATAATTTATACATTTAGAAATTAATTATAAAACTATTAATTAATTGATATATTTTTTGAATAATCAAAAAACTATGCTTGATTGTTTATCATACGGCAACTGATTGTCAAATGTTGAACACTAGATGGGATTAAATACTCTAGTAATAATTGATTAAAACCATCACCAAATGATAGTGATTTAAGAATGAACTACCTTAATTAATAGGTCGTTGTGTAATGATGTCTATAATCTCTTTTAAGATATGGACATATTCTTGTAGTTCTATTGTTTGTTGAATTTCAACTAAACGTTGAGTATGAGAATGAAAAGAACACTCTCATTTATAGAAGATCAATTGATTGGCTGGATGAACTCTTTTCATTGATTAATACATAAACTTGAAGTATATTTCTAATACTGGTATACCTTTGTACTGCATATAATAGTTTTTGATTACCAATATCAACCAAATTCAATGATCCAATGATTTAAATGGTAATATATAATGGTTTACTATTAATTGTCATGTGAAATTAGGGACCTATCCTGTTGACTCACTTGTTTCACTTCAAACACATTAATTTTTTTTTTTTTATTCCTTTTATGTATTAATTAAATTTTTTTTTTTTTTTTTTTTGAAGATATTTTTTTAAAATTTTTTTATTTCAAAAAAGTAAACTCCAAAATTCTTTTATACATAAAAGGAATAAAAAAAAAGAGAAAAACGAATTTTTTTTTTTTTTTATTTTTTTTTTTTTTTAATCGATCTAAAAGTTTTAACAATGTCAAAAATAAATTAAATTTAATTTATTTAATAAACATCATTAACATTAATAAAAAAAGTAATAAATAATTAAAAAAAAAAATTAATTTGCAAAAATTTGTGCTATTTTATTTAAGAGAATTTTTGAAAAATGATTATTTAAAAGTATTATAGAAAAATATTAATTTATTATATTATACATATTCATACTAAGTCTAGAAAGACCTAATCTAATTAATATTAATTTTAATTGTATTTGAATAATCCGATTTCTTGTTGATTGTGATAGTTAATAAACCATTTTCAAATTGAGTATCGATTGAATTTAAATCCAATTGATATAAAACTTTTGTTAAATCTAAATATCTCTTAAAATTACCAAATGATCTCTCTGAAATAAACTTTTTATCAGTGGTTTTGGTTTTATTTTCATCTTGTTTATTTTCTGAGGTTGTAGCGGTTGTTGTTGACGATGGTTTTGGTTTAACATCTTCTTCAAATTCTTCAATTGATGGTTCATCTTCTTTGTTATTCAATGATGATAATTTTTCAAGTGATAATTGTTGTTGTTGTTGTTGTTGTTGTTTAAATGTATTCTTTTTCTTTTCGCCTTGAATAATGAGTATTGAATCTTTAATATTAATATCGATATCATTCTTTGAAATACCTGCCAACTCTGTTTCAATGATTAATTTATCATTTGTCATCGTTACATCCATTGATGGTATTATGTTGATATTGTTTTTATTAATTGAAAATTGTCTTTTACAACCTTCTAAATTATTAATATTATTATTATTATTAAGTGTATTTAAAATATCAAAGAGTGTTGCCATTTCTATATTATTATTTATTTATTTATTTTATTTATTTATTTATTTATTAATTAATGTGTTTGTTTTGTTTTTGTTTTAATGAAGAAAAAAGAAATGAATTGAAACTATTTATATTATTTTTTTTTTTTTTTTTTTTTATTTCAAAAATTCTTTTGTACTTTATTAAGTTATGATTCATCGTGACATGGGAATTTAATATACTATTTTCCACGAAGATTTTATGAATCATTGTTTTTATACTTTGTTTAGGTTTTCTTTGATTTTTTTTTTGAAAATAAATGAAAAAAAATTGAAAAATAGGCGAAATCTAAAGTAAATAATTAAAAAAAAAATAAAAATAAAAATAAAAAAATTAAAAAAAAAAATAAAAAAATAAAAAATAAAAAAAAAATAAAAAATAAAAAAAAAATTCTAAAGTGGAGGGGATAAAAAAAAAATAATAATAAAAAAGATAATAAAAAAAAAAAAAAAAATTCAGTGTATTAAATAAATTTTATATTATGCAGAAAAGTTTACAATTTTTTTATTTATTCTTAACTCTTCTATATTTAATTGTATATGTGAAAATTAAATTATCTTTTTGAAGGGAAAATCTTTCAACTAATTAATTATGAGTCTTTTTTTTTTTTTTTTTTTTTTTTTTTTTAATTAATTAATGTTTGAAATTCAACAAAAAAAAAAAAAATAATGATCATTTTTTATTTTTTTTTTTTAAAAAAATTATTTTTTTTTAATATGTTTTCAGCGAAAAACATTCGAAAGAATTTAAGAACTCTGCAAATTTTATTTTAATTTTTTTTTTTTTTTTATATTTTTTTTAAAAATTTTTAAAATTTTTTTTTTTTTCCAATTTTCTTAAAATTAAAAAAAAAAAAAAATTTTAATTTATTTTTATTTTCACATCTACTGTATATACACACAAAAAAGGTAACAATCTATTTATATATGTTTGTTTTGTTTTGTTTTGTTTTGTTTTTTTCAACACACAAAAAAATAATTAAAATTTTAAAATAATAATTTATAAAAATTAATAAAATTTTATGTGGTGTGTGTGTGTATGTTTTTAATTTGAATAATAATAATAATAATTATTATATTTTTTTTTTCAATTTTTTTATTTTTATTATTTTTAAAAAAAAAAATTTTAATAATACACACTTATTATTTTTTTAAAAATTTATTTTTTAATTTTTTTTTTTTTTCATCACTATTTTTTTATAAAGTTTCTTTGATAATAATAATAATAATTTATAAATATATAAATATACATAAAAATATATCTAAATTTTTTTTTTTTTTTTTTTTTATTATTTTAAACAGTAGTGGGTATTATTTCTTTTTTATTGTATTATTTATTTATTTGTTTTTTTTTTTTTTTTATATTAATTTTTAAAAAATAAATTTTGTCATGTTTTATTATTCGTATTCTTTTTTGTTATTTTTTTATTCTTTAGTATATTTTATTTTATTTTATTTTTTATTTTTTATTGTATAACTGCGACAGGTAAACCAACAAACACAAAAATTAGCAAGATCTAGATAAGAAGTTAAAGAACACCGGTCGTTGTGTAACTGTTTTTTTTTTTTATTTTTTTTTTATTTTTTTTTTAAAATTTTTATTAATTTTAATTTTTTTAAAATTTTTTTTTTAAAGTTTTTTTTAATATATAAGTTTTTTTTTAAAAAAATTTTATTTTTATTTTCATTTAACTACTTTATAAACACATACTAATTTTTTTTTTTTTTTTTTTTTTTTACTTCCCAAAGTTTAAAATTTTCAAAAAAAAATTTTTTTTCAATTACCATCAACTTCAAAAAATTTTCGTTTAAATATTTTTTTATCTTCTTGCGCCACTTCTGTACAATATTATTCATTCACACATTAAATAGTTTTTTCATATAAAATTTTATACATATCTTTCTTTTTTTTTAAAAAAAAAATAAATTCACTCAAATATATATAACAAACAAATACTCATATAATAAATAAAATGGACTCTGGCGACTCAAATACCACACAACAACCAAATACCCCAACCCCTTGCTCAAAAGGATGTGGATTTTTTGGAAATCCACTTACAGAGAATATGTGTTCGAAATGTTTTCGTAACAAAAAAGAAGAAACAGTCCCAAACAATGACAATAATATAAATAGCACAAATAGTACCAATAAAAAAGATATTGAAATAAATAAACAAACAACCAATGCAGTTGTCGAAACTGCCAAACTTGCAGAAGTTGAGGAACCAACAACAACAGCTGAGGAGGAGAAGGAGAAGGATACCAAAAAAGTTCAAACCGATACTACCAAATGTTTTAGTTGTAATAAAAAAGTTGGTTTATTAGGTTTCAAGTGTCGTTGTAGTTTTGTTTATTGTTCCACTCATAGATACTCAAACAAACACGATTGCTCTTTCGACTATAAATCCGCTGGTAAAGAACAACTCGCTAAAGATAATCCCACAGTTATGGCCAGTAAAATTAATAAAATCTAAATAAAAGCAAATCATTCAATGATTTGCTATTATTAATAATTTTTTTTCTCTGTCACCAAAATGTTAATAATTAATTACAATAACTCCTTTCCCTTTTTTACAACAATAAACAATAACCAATAACCAATAACCAATAACAATAATGATATAATAGCAGCAATCCATAAAATAATTTTCTAATTTAAAATAATTTTAATTTCATTTTATGTTTTAAATAAACGATGATGGTCTCAATAGGAAAAAAAAAAAAAAAAAAAAAAAAAAAACTATGTTTGCAAACTTTCTTTTTAATTTTTTTGAGAATTTTTTTCTAATTTTTTTTTTTTTTTTGCCACATCCAAATACCAAGGGTAATTAAATAGTTTCAATATGAAAATGGGATTATTCAACAGGTGTAATGGCTTGATTTATAAAAAATAGCAAAAAATAAAAACCTTTTGTTTAAAAATGCCAAAAAAGGAAAAAAGGAAAAAATAAAAAAATAAAAAAATAAAAAAATAAAAAAAAAGAAAAAAAATTAATAACAAACAATTTATTTTTTTTTTTTTTTTTTAATTTATTTAGCCATATATATATATAAGAGTTAAAAAGATTCCTCCAAAAATCGATGGCCCAAAACAACATGGGATGATATTAAAGACGGTTTTAAGCAAGAAAAAAACAAGAGCACACATATATAAATCTTTTATTATTTATTTTATTTTTTTTTTTAAAATTTTTTTTATTTTATTTTATTTTACTTTATTTTATTTTGTTTTATTTTTTAGTTTTTTTTTTTTTTTTTTTTTTTAAGCTTAAATACGGACAAAGCATTAGAGTATATTCAGTGGCTTTTTTTTTTTATTTGAAAAAAAATTTTAAATAATTTTTTTTTAATTTTTTTTTTTTTTTTTTTTTTTTTCAATTAATTTTGATACACACACACATACACACACACACAAGGTATGCATCATCAGATGGCGGTTAACATGTTTGAATTAAATTTTATTTATTTTTAATTTTTTTTTAATTTTTTTTTTTTTTTTTTTTGAATAATAAACAATTGTTTTTTTCAATTTAATTTTCCCACCAAATAATTATTAATATAAATTAATTTTCATCCAATAAAAAATAAATAAATAAAAATAATAACAATAATAAATCAATTAACTAAAAATGACATCCACCCCAGGTAAACCTAAAATGGAGAAATTTGGTCTTCAAACCGACAAATCTGCTCGTGTAATATTATTTAGAAATGGTGATAGATATCATGTTGAAGGAGTACAATGTATTGTTCATTCCTCTAAATTTAAAACATTTGATCAAGTATGTTTATTTTTATTTTTTTTTATTAACTATTATTATTATTATTATTTTGATACTATTTTTTAAAAATAAAAAAAAATTTAAACTAATTTTTTTTTTTTTTTTTTTTATAAAATAATTTATCGAAATTTTTTTTCTCTGAAAAAAAAAAAATTATTATCAATCCAAGTTAAAATTAGAATTTTCAAAAAAAGTTGGATTATTTACAGGAAATGTTCAAAAAGTTTATTCGATGGACAAAAAAAGAATTCAAGATGTAAATGAATTTATTGATGGACATCATTATATTTGTTGTGGTGCAGAACCATTGAATACAGAAGTAATACCAAAAGGTATTCAAGATATATTTGGCAAAGCAGAGGTTAGTAATAATGAAGATGGTGAACCAAAATCATCAAGCAAACCATTTGTTAGTAGTGTACCACCACCACCACCACCACCACCATCATCATCAACAACAACACCATCACTATCAACATCACCATCAGTTTCATCGCAACCACCAAAAAAACCAGTTGTATCAGCATATAAAGAGAGTGCAGTTCATTCAATCGATAAGTTTTCAGTTCAAACTGAGAAGGCAAAAGTTATAATGTGTTTTAGAAATGGTGATAAACATCATTCAGGTGAACGTGCAACAGTACACTCTACTAAATTTAAAACCTATGATCAATTAAAAGAACAACTTTCAAAACAAGTTAAACTACCAACTGGCCCAGTTAGAAAATTATATTTACCATCTGGTAAACTCATTAAAACAATGGAGGAAATTATTGATGGTGAATATTATGTTTGTGCAGGTGGTGAAACTTTAAGTCAAGAATTCTCTCCAACTTTATTAGAACATATTAAACAAAAGAAATTACAAGAACAACAACAATCCTTAGAACAACAAAAACCACAAGAACAAGAAATGTTTTAAAAAGAAAAAAATTGTAAAAATAAAAAATAAAAAACTTATTTGTAGAATTAGAGGAAAAAAAAAATTGTGCTCAAATGATTGATTCTTATTTTTTTTAAATAAAAAGATTATTTATTATTTCTATTCACAATTGTGATAGTTTGAAGGATTGAAAATAATTTTAGGTTGATTGGAAGTTGAGGATGGTGATGATGAAGAACTCGGCAATTTAATTGATTTAATAGTACCATCATTTGTAGAGAAATAAATTTTACCATTTACTTGAACCATTGAAATAACATTTTCATTAGAAATCAATTGAATAGTTTTACCACCACTCTTTGAGAAACCTTTAATTCCACTTGAATAAGAAAAATACATCATATCTTCATATACTAAGAAATCGGTTGTTGATTTAGCATTTTCATCATTACCAATTAATTCCAATTGATCTTTGGTACAATTGATACAATTAATATTACCTTTCAAGAATGTACCTTGATAAGTTGACATATAAATAATTGTCTTGTTTTCATTATCAAATGATAATCCATTAATGATTTGATCTTTATATAATTGGATTGATTGTTGAGAATCTGAAACATCTTCAGGTAGTTTATTTAATCTAAATATACCATATGCACCATAAATAAAGGTATTTCCATTAACTGTTGGAACAAATGGTGTATTATGAATATTAAAAACTTTTTTCAATGATGATGATGATGATGATGATGGTTTTAATATGCTGAATAATGGTTGACCAGCATTATTCATTCTAAAATAATATATATTTGATTTTGGTAAATAACCAAAGAAAAGATTTATTGACATTGAATTACTACCACCATTCAAAACTTCACCATTAATATCTAATTTTCTTGAAATTTGACTACCACCTAATCCAAAAATTGGAATTTTATAAACACCAGAAACATATACTTGACTTTCATTCTTTGGGTCCGATGGTTTGCCTGCTATTAAAATATTACCCATACCATCATTTGAAATACCTGGGTAAACTTTAAAATTACACTTCTCTTTCTTATTTGATCTAGCTTCTGAAAATCCAATTACAATATTAAAAATTGTAAAAATTATTAATAAAAATTTTAAAAGTTTCATTATTAATATTAAATATATATATTTGTTTAAAATTTAATATTTAAATAAAAAATAAAAAAAAAACCTATTTTATAACCTTTTTTTTTTTTTTTAAATTTTTTTATTATTTTTTATAGATGATTTATGTCACCACATCACAACATAAAATGAAGAACATAAAGAGCATCAATAAAATATAGTAATTACAATACAACAATTATAATAAAAAAAAAGTTTTAAATTTAAAAAATATATATAGATATTAATTCATTGATTTATATTATTATTACTATTATTATTATTATTATTAATTAATATTAATTATTAGTTATAAATTATTTGAAAAAAAAATAATTATTTTATCTTTTATTTTTTTATATTTTTTTTTTTATTAATTAAATAAAAAAATTTTAAAAAAAAATAAATTTTATTATGTACTATTAATTAATATTATTATAGGACTGATTTGAATTAAATAAATTTTTAATTTTTTTAGTTATTGATTTGAAATTTTCATGACCAATTGATAAATAAACTATGAAAATGAAATAGAAAAAGAAAGAGATTGCAACGATAGAAACCATCCAATTGGATTCAGAGATTTGCATTGAAAATGTAACGATTAAATAAATGTTGATAGCAATGATTAGGAGAGATAAAAATCTAACGAATTGATTATTTAACCAATGATTCTTAAATTTTGAACCCATAATTTTCTCAGAGCTAGTGAATAATAATACTGGTACAACTGCAAATGGTAATTGAATACTTTGCAAAATATTTAACCATTGATCCAATGAGTCCAAATGAGAGGTTGATAGAATTGCCACGACCATAGCGGGAATAATTGCGGTACAACGTGTAATCAACAATCTTTTCCATGGCGCAATCTTTAACTTTAAGAAACCTTCCATTACAAACTGACCACTATAGGTACCGGTCATTGTTGAACATTGACCAGCACTAAACAAACCTATTGCCCAAATGTATTTGGCAACCTTGCCATACTTTTCCATTAGGAAATCGGCTGCAGATGACAAACCAATCTCTTCGACATTTCCATAGAATCCCTTTGCAAATACAGATACCAATAGTAAATTAATAATGAAAGAAATGATCAAAGCGAATGCAGACTCTAAACGATTGTATTTGTTTGCTATCTTTACTTGACTTTCACTCTTTCTATCGATCTCTCTAGATTGTACCAAGGCACTATGTAAATAAATATTATGGGGCATAACAACTGCACCCAAAATACCAACTGCTTGTGAAATGTTACCCTTTGAACATAATGGAATGAATACACCCTTTACTACTTCAATTTGATCTGGTTTACTAATAACATATTCTACGCCAAATGAAATTGCCATAATGGCAATCAATGAACAAAAGAATGCCTCTAACTTTCTAATGCCATATTTTTCTAAAAATAAAAATGTGAATGTATCTGCTGCTGTAAATAATACACCTGCCCATAGTGGTATATGGCCATTAGAAAGAATCTGCAATGCGATGGCTGTACCAATAACCTCTTGAATATCACTTCCGATAATGGCTAACTCTGTCATTAACCATAACAATAGTCTTGGTGCTTTTGGGTATTGTTCTCTGCAATGCTCTGCTAAATGTTTACCTGTCACAACTCCTAATCTAGAGGCTAGCATTTGTAACCAAAATCCAATAACTGTAGACCAAAACAATACCCATAATAATTGATATCCCGCCATTGCTCCCGCTTGAA
This sequence comes from Dictyostelium firmibasis, assembly GCA_036169595.1. Classification (NCBI taxonomy): domain Eukaryota; phylum Evosea; class Eumycetozoa; order Dictyosteliales; family Dictyosteliaceae; genus Dictyostelium; species Dictyostelium firmibasis. The sequence goes on from CM069768.1 coordinate 3,920,438, forward strand.
TATCACTCTCTAAATTACCAGGATCTAAATATGCAATACTCATTAAAAATCCTGGTCCTGTAAATGCCCATAATGTTTTAAAATTTATCCATTTCTTAATTTTTTTTTAAAAAAAAAAAAAAGTTAACATTTATATATATATTTTTTTTTTAATAAACTTATTACTTACAGAGTCTGGTTTATCAATATTTGGTATTTTGACTAAATATGATTTATTTTTTTGTTCTAAATCTTCTATTGGAATACCACTCTCTATAATTAATGGGTTTTCTTCATCACCATTATTATTATTATTGTTATTATTATTGTTATTATTATTATTATTATTGTTATTGTTATTATTATTATTATTATTATTATTAATATTATTATTATTGTTATTATCGTTTATATTATTTACTAGAGGAGTAGTTTCCTCATTTTCGATTCTGGGTGTCATATTTTTATTACTTTCGTTTTTTTCGGTATTTAGTTCAATTAATTCAAACTCTTTCAAAATAATTGATGCCTCGGGGCTATATTTATTATTTTGGGTATCTATTTTTAAATGAAAAGGAATTATATTTATTAGTTTATTATTTTATTAAATAATAAATAAATAAAATATAAAAAAAAAAAAAATTTTAAAAAAAAAAATGAAAAAAAATTATAAAATCTGTTAAATGTTATAAAATAAAAAACCAATTAAAGAGTTGATATTATATTATAAAAGAATAAAAAAATAAAAGGATAAAGATAATATGAAAAAGGAAATAAAATAAAAAATTTTAAAAAAATAATTAAGTGTGGTATTAATAATTAAAATATTTTTAAAAATTATCACTTTCTTCCAAACAAGTTTTATTTGTTTTTTTTTTTTTTTTTTTTTTTTTTATCCATTTGGAAGTTTGTATACATAATATTTTTTTTAATATTTCATTTGTTTTGTGTTGAAAAATAAAAAAAAAAAAAATAAAAAAAAAAACTCGTTTTTTTATCCTTTTAAAAGATAATAGGTTTTTGTGTTTAAAATTACAATTGTGTGTTTTAACTTACATCAACATAAAAGAATTTATGTTTTACTTAATAAAAGAAAAATAAAAATTAAAAAAAAATAAAAAAAAAATTTATTCAAATCTCTAAAACAAAAAAAAATAAAAAAAAAAATAAAAAAAAAAATAAAAAATTATAAAAAAAAAAAAAAAAAATAGAATTTTTTCACTTCCTGCTGATATTTTGGCATTGCGCTCATTCCACAAGATTAAGATGATTCGAAAGAGAACCCCCCTAATTGAATCCTGGTTAAAAATATAAATCAATATTTTTTTTTTTTTTGATATTTCCCACCGAACCCACTTCGTATATTCTTTCGATTACTTTAATAGGATAATTATTGCGTAATGCTTAAGATTAAGGTTGTAATGGAATAAAAAAAAAAACTAAGGCAGAAATGGAATTAATTTAGAATTTTAGGGTTAATAAATTTTCTTCTATTTTTATTTATTTTTTTTTCGTCGATAATTCAAAATATCAAAAAAAAAATAAAAATGAAATGAAATTAATCGAAATGAAATTTTTTTAAACTCATATTCATTAAAATAAATAAATAGTTAAATTAAATAATTTTTTTATTTTATTTTTATCTTTTTTTTTTTATTTTTATCTTTTTTTTTTTTTTTTTTTTTATACGTCTGGGGAAGGGATCGATGGGTTTTCATCAAAATTATTGCCCTCAATAGATAGACCTAAATTATTATTATTATTGCCATTATTAACAGGTGATCCAAATAACCCCATTCCAATCTCGTCATTTATTCCACTATTTGTATCAAACACGTTATTGAATTCATTATTATTATTTTCATTATTACTATTATTATTATTATTACTATTATTATTTTCATTATTATTATTATTATTATTATTATTATTATTATTATTATTATTATTTTCATTATTATTATCATTATTATTATTATTATTATTATTATTATTATTATCATTATTATCATTATTATTTTTATTATTATTATTATTGCTATTGTTATTATTATCATTATCATTATCATTGTTGTTATTATCATTATCATTATTAGTATTATTATTATTATTATTATTATTACTATTAGTAGTAGTATTATTATTATTATTATTATTAGTATTATTATTATGATCGTTATTATTGTTGACATTTTCTAAACTATTATTATCATTATTTGGAGGTGTAGTTTGAAATTGTTGAAATTTTTGTTGATCTTGTGGTTGTTGAAACTGTTGTTGTAAAGCTAATTGTTGTTCATTTGTAAATTGTGGTTGTTCTAAAGGTTGTTGTTGTGGAGTACCAACGGGTTGTTGTGGAGTACCAACAATTGGTAATTGTTGTTGTGGAGTGCTAACTTGAGTTGGTGGTTGAGATGAAGATGTAGAGGTTGCAGTGGTTGTTGCAGCTTCAGCTTTCTTTTGATTTTTTAAATAAGTATTTACATGGGTTCTAACTTGATGATGATTTCTAGTTTGAACGAATTTAGCTATGGCATGATATTCTTTGGCTCCATATTGTTGAACCGCTTCCAAGAATTTATTATGTTCATCGGCTGTCCAATGAGATGTTTTCTCTTTATTTGCTTTTTTATCTTTTTTGTCTTTTTTATCTTTTTTAGATTCTTTTTCATCGTCATCTTTATCTTTATCTTTTTTATCTTTTTTCTTTTCTTTCTCTTCTTTACCCATCGATGATGTGGTGGTGTTGGAATTGGACATATTTAAATTGGTACTAATTGGTGAAGTTGGTGAGATTGATGATAAAGCTGTTGTTGGTATACCATTAATCATCATTCCTTGATTGATTGGACTAGTTACACCATTCATTACTGCTGACATTGGTGATATCATTTCAAGTGATGGCGTAGGATTACCTACCATTCCCATTTGTTGTTGATGCATTTGTTGTATTTGATGTTGTTGTTGTTGTTGTTGTTGTGCTATCATTTGATTTTGTTGTTCCAAGATAGAAACTAATTTTTGTTGTTGTCCTCTCAGTGTGAGTTGTTGATTATAATGATTTTGTTGAATTTGTTGATTATAGATTTGTTGTTGGGCAGGCGTTAAAGCCATATAATCCTTTGATTGTTTAATTTGATGTAATTGCAATTGCTGTTGAGTGACTTGTTGTTGCAGTTGCTGTTGGAATAACGTACCATGATAAGGTTGTGGTAAAAATCTAAGACTGTTGGCTTGAGCAATCTCATAACTGGCTATTTGATTTTGTAATCCTAGTAAAACATTTGGATCGTAGGGTTCACTTTGCATCTTTTGTATACTTTGATTACATAAAATAATTTGTGAACTCAATGATACGACTTTATCATAAGTTTGTTGAAATTCTTGTTGAGTAATTGTTGGTTGTTGTGGTTGTTGTTGTGGTTGTTGTAGTGTTTGTGGTTGTTGCATACTTTGTGGCGTTTGTGGTTGAATACTTTGTTGTGGTGTTTGTGGTTGTTGAATACCTTGTTGTGGCGTTTGTGGTTGTTGAACATCAGTACTTTGTTGCAATGGATTTGGAACTTGTTGTTGCATATTTTGTTGTTGTAGTAATGCTTGCTGTTGTTTTAATACTGAGTGTTGTTGTACTAGATTTTGTTGTTGTTGTACTAGATTTTGTTGTTGTTGTTGTAGGTCTATGTAAAGCTTTTGATATTTCGAAACCTCAGCTTGTGGAACTTGTTGATTTTTTTTTTGATATCCTTGAACTTGATCTTTAGCCTGTGTTAATGAATGTGTTAATTGTTGAATTGCATTTTGAATATTTTGAATGTTTTGCATGGTTTGAATCGATGATCCAGACGAATTCAACGATTGTGATGGTGATTGAATAGATTGTTGGTTTGGAATTGGTGATACTACACCACCACTAGCCCCAATTATATTGGTATTGGTATTGGTATTGGCATTGGTATTGGTATTAGTATTGGTATTGGTATTAGTATTGGTATTGGTATTGGCATTGGTGTTGGTATTGGTATTAGTAGTGGTAGTAGCATTGGTATTTACTACTGAGGGTGTTGATGGAGTTGAAGGATTGTTTTGAGTAGGTGATGATTTTGCAATTTGTGGACTGTTTGGTGATAGAAATTGTCCTTGTTGTCCTTGACTATTATTGAAATTATTGTTATTTGGAGATGGAGATGAAATTGAATGTTGAGTTGGTGGTGTATTAACTGATTGTAGTTGTTGTAATGCTTGTTGTTGTTTCTGTTGTTGATGTTTTTTAATTTATTGTTAGTATTATGATATTTCTATTTCTTTCTGTTTTGTTTTATTTTATTTTATTTTATTTTATTTTATTTTATTTTATTTTATTTTATTTTATTTTATTTTATTTTATTTTATTTTATTTTATTTTATTTTATTACTCACATGATAGTTTTGTTGATGGTCAGCTAGTGGAGCCAATAATAAAAGATTACTATGTAGTCTTTTTTGAAATTGTTCACACTCTGATAGTTTACCTAAGTTTTGTTTTTCCCATATAGTTTGGATAATATGTCTGTTTTCTTCAATTTTCTACATATATAAATAGATTCAATTAATATATGTTAATTTGAATTTTTTTTTTTTTTTTTTTTTTTTTTTTTATGTTAGGGAAATGAATATTTATATGTATACATACTGCTAACATTGAATGTTCAGTATTGGTTACATTGGTAGTGTTTGGTACTGTTTGTACGGCCAATGTATCGGATTGAGATTGCATTTTTTTTGTATTTGTTTGTATGCTATTGTTGTTAAATATTTGGTTTTTTATAAATTATGTGAATTTAAATAAATACGATCAAATGAATATATGTATTGTTATTCATTTAAATGAATGCCCGCGCGCTTTTTTTTATTTTTTATTATTTTTTATTTTTCTGATTCTTTAGGGGGGTTTAATTTATTATCTGTTTTGGTGTATTTTTAACTTAGTTTGAAAAAAAAATAAAATAAAAAAATTAAATTTTTTTAATTTTTTTTATAAATTTTTTTTTTATTTTTTTTCAAAATTTTCAATTTTTGTCAGATTGTTTCTTCAAAGATAGTTTGAATATTTTGGTTGTTATTGTTGTCGTTTTTTTCATTGTTACGCTTATAAACATACATATAAATATTAAGGGATCTTTTTATTATATATAATATATAATATACAAATACAATCAAAAAAATAACACCACACCATCATCACGATCTTCATAATAATACCAATAATAATAATAATATTATTTAAAATTTTAAAAGATGATGCCAAAACAACTAAAATCCGATATATTGATATTTTTATTAGAGAATAGTGATAATTTATCATTATTAAAATCATTGATTACATTTTTACCAGGTAGATATGGTGATTCAGAACTATTTAGTGAAGGCCTTTATAGTGTGGCCAATATATTCCAATCATATTTAGATTATAGATCATCTGGAATACTCCTATCGAATAATATTGATAAAACATCAAATGGTGAAAAAGTACCACCACCATATTATTTAACAACATTACGTTGGATTACAACCGTTCAAAACTTGGAATTGTTCTTTGAAATTTTTGCGTCAAAAAAAGAAGAACATAATAATAGTAATAACAACGATAATATTAAAAAGATTATAATATTTACAATTGAATTATTGAAAGCAATTTTACGTTTAAAACTATTAAGTAAAACAAATGGAAATATGTTAGTACATCATTCATTTTATGTACCCTCAAAAGATGTAAAAGTAATACTTGAAAATAATCGAAAACAACAAAAACATTCTGTAAATAAAAGACCTGCTGTAACAATGTCAATAAATAGTAATAATAATAATAATATAAACAATAGTAATAATAATAATAATAATATAAATAATAATAATGAAAATAATAATATAAATAATAATGGTTATAGTAATAATATTAATATTAATATTATAAATGATAATAATAATAGAAGAACATTATCAGATCAAATATTTGAACAACAACAAATTGTAAATGAAGAAAATAATTTATTTTATCAACAACAAAGAGAATTAGAACAAAACGAATCAACATTAATTAAATTATTACCACCTTCACCACCAAAAGATTATAATACAAAAGTTATTGGTGAAGTTTTATTTATTTTTAGACCAGTTATTTATTGTATGCATATATAAAATATATATACTATAAATTAATATAAATCTATTATTAATAAATTGTTTTTAATAATAATTATAATAATAAATAGGGGTTTCATATTGTATATTTGGCAAGAAATCATGGAAACCATGGTTTTTGTCATTGGTTACAGAATTATTAAGTAAATCATTTTCGGAATATGGAAATTTCAAACAGAAAATACTATTAACACAATTGGAGAGCAAAGAATTGAGTAGAAGAAGGAAATTATTTTTATTCTATTTAATTAGATCACCTTTTTATGAAAAGTTTATTGGTGATGGTTTATTGAACAAAGTTTTAAACTTTTTCAAAAAGATACATATCTTTAAAACATTAATTGATATTTTAATTAATTATTTAAATGTCTATAGAACAAGATATTTTTATACCTCTGCTTCTTAATCATATTTTAATAAAAATAAAAAAAATTAAAAAAATAATACCAATTATTTACCATAGTCCGAAATGCATCAAAAAAAAAATAAAAAAAAATAAAAAAAAAATTAACAAATTAACAAAAAAAATAATAATAAAAAATAAAATAATAATATTATTATTAACTTTAAAGGGTAGTTAATTTAAGGACAACTTAAAGCATTAAATTGTTTATTTAAAATTTTTATACAGTGAGATTAATATATGGATTTATTTGAAAAATATCAGAAGTAGATAAAATGCAGTGAAGAAATAAATATTTAAAAAAAAAAACCATTAAAATAAATTTTAAATTATTTATATTTTGGTTATGAGGATAATGATGCAATTGAAATACTGTTATTATTATTATTATTATTATTATTATTATTATTATTATTATTATTATTATTATTATTATTATTATTATTATTATTATTATTATTATTATTATTATTATTATTATTATTATTATTATTATTATTATTATTATTATTATTATTATTATTATTATTATTATTATTATTATATGGAATGAAACCATTTTGTAAAGATGAAATTTCACATTGTAATTCTTTCACTTCATTTTTGCAATCATGAATATCTTTTGTTAAATTTTTATAAATATAATTATTATTATTATTATTATTAATAGTACTATTATTATTAAAACTAACAATTTCATCATCATCAGAAGATAGTAAACCACCAATACTTAATCTTGATTCGTCAGTATTCGTGATATTACTACTATTATTGTTGATGTTGTTACTTTTTCTATAATTAAAGCTTGAGGTTGAAGTATTTAATTTTTTATTTCTTTGTTGGAATAATCCCAACTCACTATCATTATCATTCTCATCAAAATCGTTTAAAATGTTTGATGATCCAATATTTCCAAATCCAATTGTTTTTTTTATTAATACAGGAGGACTAGAATTACAAGGATAGTTTACAGTGTTATTACTATTATTGTTATAGCTATAACTATTATTACTATTATACATTAGTATTGATTGTGGTTGTGGTTGAATTTGTTGTTGTTGTTGTTGTGGTGGTTGTTGTTGTTGTTGCTGTTGTTGTTGTTGTTGTTGTTTTTGTTGTTGTTGTTGTTGTTGTTGTTGTTGTTGTTGTTGTTGTTGTTGTTGTTGTTGTTGTTGTTGTTGATTTTGTTGAATTTGCTGTGGCTGTTGAGTTTGTTGAGCTTGTTGAGTCTGTTTTTGTTTACTATTTTTAGTTGAGTATTTTCTTTTTCTTGAATTGTCCATAAAATCAGAAGTATATGGATTGAGTGCATCATCCTTTAGACACCAGTATCCAGTATTTTGAAAGATTGGGTAGCCATTTTGGAATAAATTTTGGTAATGAGATAATGTCATACCAATTGTGTGTTTCCAATTTTGTATTCTTTCTCTCCTGCAAATAACATCCCAATGAACACTAATAAATTCATAAATATCATCCCTTAAATGGAAATAACGTTTACCATTTGGGAAATGGGTATTACATTTATCAGTAACTGTATTTGGGAATTTACCCTGTGAAATCTTTGATGACTCTGTTAAGGCAAATAATGCAACATGTAAAATTTGTGCCCTATATTTTTGGTATTAAAAAAAAAAAAGAGTAAAGAAAAGAAAAAATGTTAGATAAAAAAAAAAAGAGAAAAAATAAATAAATATACTTACCAAATTGGTACTTGTCCTTTTTCTAAACATGGTGGTGGACCATTTTCACATACGATACAATCAGGAGTTTTACACAAGAGACTTCTCGAGGTCACTAATTCTGATGGATTTTTCTTTTTTGGGATATTGTTACAATTGTTGGTACTATTATTGTTGCCATAACTTGAAAATGGTGAAGATGGTTGAATTAAAAGTCCATTTGCTGAATTATTTAATGATGGAACCATTTGTGATTGATTATTTTGATCACTACCCCATTGTTGTTGTTGCTGTTGTTGTTGTTGTTGTTGTTGTTGTTGTTGTTGTTGTTGTTGTTGGTGTTGTTGTTGTTGATGTTGTTGATAATAATTATTATTGTGGTTATTTTTGGGAAAACAATTGTCGTCATTTTGCAATTGTTGTAGTTGTTCTAATTGAAATGGTAATTGTGAATTAAATGAAGGTGATAATGATGAAGATGGTGTTGTATTTGCTGAGGAGGGTGGCGATGAAGATGGAGAAATTGTTGTTGAGGATGAAGATGAAGATGAAGATGAAGATGAAGATGAAGATGAAGATGAAGATGAAGATGAAGATGAAGATGAAGATGAAACCAAGGGTGACATAGCAGAATGTATAATTAAAAGAATTGGTGATTCTTTTGATAATGATAATAAACTACTATTACTATTACTAATAATACTATTCGAATTTATTTCTTTAACTTTATTTAAACTATTTACATTTTCAAGTGTTGTTATAATATTGTTTGCTTTATTATTAATATTATTTAAAAAATTAAAATTGTTATTATTACTATTATTATTTATATTAATATTACTATTATTAACATTGCTATTATTACTATTATATATATAATTCATTTTATTATTATTTATTATTATTTATTATTATTATTATTATTATTATTATTATTATTATTATTATTATTATTATTATTATTATTATTATTATTATTATTATTAATATTATTATTATTTAATTTATATATTTATTTTTGAATATTATTAATTTTTTATATAAATAATAACTTTATTTCCTTTATTTTTTTTTACAAATAATAAAAATAAAATAAAAAAAAAAATTCTTTATAAAAGTAAAAAAAAAAAAAAAAAAAAAATTAGATTTAAAAAAAAAAAACTATATATTAAACTAACTCATTACTTCGTAATCTTATTTTTTGAGATTTAGTATGTGTTAAAGTGAATTTGTTTATTAGGAACATGGCTTTATATGTAAAAAATTGTATATAAGTGAATTTATATTAAATCTAATTTAAAAATAAATGTGAAATTTAAATGGGTGTGGTGGTTTTTTTTTTTTTTAGTTTAGTGGGGAAATATTGTAAATTGAATAAAAAAAAAAAAAAAAATAAAAATTAGAAAAAAATAAAAATTGTTCACAAACAACAATTTTCAGTTGGATTTTTTTAATTGATTGATTTTCTTTTTTTATTTTAACTTCAACAATAGTCTATTTTTAGGAATTCTTTAATTTCTGGTTTTTTTTTTTCTTTTTATCGGGGTACAATTTGTGAAATGATGTTAAAATTAGAGAGTGACGAAATTGGATTTAGTGCTCCGATATAACATTTATCCAATAATATTAATAATTTGTAAATCTATTTTTTTTAGATATATATTTGATTTACAATATATTAAGTTTTGTTTATATAAGGTAGAATCCTATTATTATAATGGTTATTTTTAGACCAATTTTTTGTATCTACAAAAAAGAAATGTGTGCTCTTTGGGGAAAACACTTTTTTTTTTTATTTTTATTTTTTCATTACATTTTTTTAAATAATTATTTTATTGGAAATTTAAGGTGATATAAATCTTTTTTTTAAGATATATTCTTAAAAATATATATTAATACAATATGTATATTTTTATATATATATATATCTATATTATTAATTGTTTAATTTTTTTTGAGATTTTTTGTTGAAAATCAATTTTGTTATATTTTTTTTTTTTTTTTTTTTTTTTTAAAGATTTTTTTTAGATATATATTACAATTAATATTAAATACTGTTTGGAAAAAAAAACCTTTGCTCACGTGACTTGTTCTATTTTTGGATTTTTTTTTTTTTTTTTTTTACCAAAATTGTATAATCTTCATTGTGATTTTACATATTTTTTATTTGTTGTTAATTTTTTTTTTTTTTTTTTTAAAAAAAGCTCAAAGATTTATAGAACAAATCTTTATTTAAAGAATTCGTTGCAATACATTTAAATTTTACAAATCTTGATTAATTTTCATTTAATTTAATTAAAATAATAATTTTAATATAAATAATTTTAAATATTTAATTATTTTTTTTTTTTGATTGATTTTTTTTTTTGAATTTTTGAATTTTTTTGAAATTTTTTTTTTGAATTTTTTTTTTTGAATTTTTTTTTTTTACCAATCGCACAAATGTTTTAAGTTAATTTTTATGTTGATCAATTTCCAATTTTTTTTTTTTTTTTTTTTTAATTTATTGGTGCCATTTAAATTGGAATAAAAAAAAAAAAAAAACGTTTATATAAACAAGATACTTACTATTAATAAACTAAAAATGTTATTGTTTATGTTAAAAGGGTCATCAACCCTCCTCCTCCCCCTCATAGTTTTGAAACAGATCATTGACTCTCTCGGTTGGGTAAAGTCAATAAATAAACAATAAAGAAAAAAAAAAAAAAAATAAAACCTTTTTTTCGTTTCATGATAAAAGGGGCCATCAACCCCCCAAGTTTTAAACAGATCATTGACTCTTGGTCAGGTAGAGTCAATAAATAAAAAATAAAAAATAAAAAATAAAAAACAAAAAAATAAATGTTCGATAAAATTTTTTTTTTTTTTTTTTTTTTTTTTTTTTTTTTTCGAAATCCTGAAAATATCTATTTTTTCGTCCTATTAAAAAAAAAAACTTAATTTGTTTTTTTCCAATGTTGTTTTAGATGATGATGGAGGTTTTTTTTAATTTTTTTTTTTTTTTCATTTTTTTTTTATTTTTTTTTATTTTTTTTTTATTTTTTTTTATTTTTTTTTTTATTTTTTTCCTTTCTATTATCCATGTGACCTTTAAATCAAATGCAATAGTTTTTTTTTTTTTTTATATTTTTTATTTTAAAGTGATTTATTTATTAAAAAAAAAAAAAAAAAAAAAAAAAAAAAAAATATAAGAGAATGAAAATATTGTTATTTTTATTTTTATTTTTATTTTTATTATTATCAATAAACTCAACATCAACAAATGATCAACCGATAAGAATATATGATTTATCATCATCATTTGATGATCAAAATAAGTATCCAAATTCATCTGAATCATTAACTTGTGATTTCATTTTTTATTTCTTATCAGTGGATGAATTAAAAACTGGTATTTCGTTTGTGTATAGTTCAAATTCACCACACGCTGTATTTAGAGTACCAGAACTTAGTAATGGTAGTTCAGAAATCAATAGTTTTGAATTTTTAGGTGCTGAATTTGGTTATTTTGAATTTTCAATAATTGTAACAGCAGGTAGTAAAAGTAGCACTATAGTTTATAAATTTTCATGTATAGGTAATGATATGATTGATTTCTTCTTTTTTTAAAACTATTGGCTTTTTATTTCATTCCGTTTCTTTTTTTTTTTTTCAAAAAACTTTTTTATAATAAAAAAAAAAAAACTTATTAAAAAAAAAAAAAAAAAAAAAAAAAAAAAAAAAGAAATACCAATAAATAATTTATCATATTCAGTATTTAATAGTAATCAAGAATTTAATCCATATAATAGATTTAGTTGGATATTAAAATTTGATGGTTTATTATTTTCATTAAATAAATTAAAGTTTAATGAATCAAGTATAACGTATACAAAGATTGGTAGAAATATATTTGCTATTTCAAGTTTTTTAGTTCAAACAAATCCTAAAAATATTTTTATTGATTTTCAACCAGGAAAACAATTACGTGTACAATTAGGAACCATTTTTTTAACAAGTAATGCATTTTTTTTTTTTTTTTTTTTTTTTTTTTTTAATATAATAATATTAATTTTATTTTAATTTTTTTAATTTAATAGTTAACAATAATAAAAATATAACATTAACTTTACACCCAAATATAAATTCAATAGTTAGTGAGAAGGGAGTAGGATATGGACCATTATTTAAAATAAACTCATTTAGTATTTTTCCTTACTATTATATATACAATCCGAGTTCTCCATATTTTCAAAATACTATTTCACCAATATATGGATATCCTGGTTATTATACTTTCATTGGTCAAATTAAAGATTTAGATAATGGTAAAAACCTTACTTTAAAAACTTTAAATGGTTCTTCTTTTGTTGATGTCTCAACTATAAAATATAGTTTCATAGGTAGGTTTATCAATTTTCCCATTCACTTATGTTTATTTTTTCATCACTGAATACTAATAATAACAATAACAACAATAATAATAATAATAATAATAATAATAATAATAATAATAATAATAATAATAATAATAATAATAATAAAATTTTAGAAAAAAAACAAGGGAAATTTTCAACATCAATAATTACTAGTTACACTCAAACATTTCGAACATTTTTTACAATTTCATTTAAAAGTATAGGAGTATTTGATTACTCAACAAATGATTATTATTTAAATGGTTTAAATGTAATTTCATCATCATTTCCATTTGGTTTTTTAAATGGTACAAACAAAGGATATAATTATGAAGCTACATTTATATTTTCACCAACAGCTTTATCTCCATTAGAATTTAAAATAAATTCTGAACCTCCAAAATCTATTATTACTATTGGTAATAATCAAGGTATGTTTTTTTTCTTTCTTTCTTTTTTTTTTTTTTTTTTTTTTTTTTTTGGGAATATTTTCTAAATTTATAATAAATTGTATTACTAGGTTCAGGTCATCAAAAAATTTTATCATATGAAATATATCATTTATTTGAATTTAAATATATAATTAAAATAACTACAGATGCAACATTAAACAATCCTCCTGGGTATATTAAAATTAATGGAATTTATTATTATGGTTTAGAAAAATGTACGTTTAATGATAATAACCATTCAAATTTTGAAATTATTGTAGATTTTTTATTAGGATCTTTAGATGATGGTATAGAAATTTCAGATACGAGTGGGAAAAAATATATTTATACCACTTCATCATTTCATTCAATTTCTCCTCCATTAAAAATTAATAATCCTTTCAACTTTGGTAACTATTTCTTTTTTTTTTTTTTTTTATTATTATTAATTTTTATTTATTTATTAATTTTTATTTATTTATTTATTTATTTATTTATTTATTTATTTATTTATTTAGATGTTGATATAAAAAAAATTGAAAATATTAGATTTTTATTTAATAATATTGATGTTAAAAATAAAAAAAAAGCAAATATAATGTATTTCAGTTACACAGATTCAAATTTTATAATGAATAATAAAATTACATTTGCTTTACATTTAAGTGATAGAACATCATATATACCAGGTGAACCAATTCAAGAAAATAAATTTTATTATTCAAAATGGAATTCAACACTTAAAATGTTTCAAATTGAATTTTTTGTAAATGGAAACTCAATGAATGGTATTGTTCCTTGGTTCTTAACCAATGGTAATTTAAATGAAAATAGTTTTCAAATTAGTAATTCATTTTTTCCTTTAGAAAATCAACTAATAATTTTTAATACAAGTATGTTTTTTTTTTTTGAAAAAAAAAAAAAAAAAAAAGAAAAAAAGTAATATTAATAATTATTATTAAAATAATAACAATTCTAAATTTTTATTTATTTAAAACTAATTTAATATATAGGTTATGATGGATATGGCCCAATTATAATTTCAATTCAACAATGGAATACATCGGATTCATTGATAGTAGCATTTGAAATTGAAGATTTAATTAATGGATTTAGTCATGGTGAAATTATAATAAGAGGTGAAATTGATAATTCAATTTATAAAATCAATCTATTGGAGTCTGATAGAAAATCTGGTAATAATAAAATGGGTCTATATGAATATTCTTTATTAATAAGAAATAATAGTAGTTTGAAATGTTATTCTCAACTTTATATTATTAATCAGGTGAAACTATATGATACTCAAGGTAATAGAGCAATTTTTCAAGAATGGAATAAAGATGGTAGTTATTATTCAACAACCAATCCATTAATTAACTATTTATCAGCTTTCAATTCATTTTCATTTGATTGTGGTGACTATAATGATACAACACCACCTGAACTTTTATCATTCTCTGTTGAGAAATCACAAAACCAAAGAACCATTACAGTTTTATTTGAAGCAAGAGATTTAGATAGTGGTTTAAAACCAAACCAATTTCCAACTTTATATGGTATTACACCAATACAGTCAATTAAAAATATACCAACTATCATATCAATGAATGAAACAAATGTTAAATATAAATCAATAATCAATGTTCCAATTGGGTTGGGTAATATTTCAACACTTTACTTCTCAGTTTATGGTTTCATTAATAATGGTGGCCATTTTAGTGGTTTTTCATCAGATTATATTTCAAAACATTTCTCTACAGTAGGCATTGATATTAACTTTATGAGAGTTTTAGAGATTGATTCATCTAGTGATATAACATCTGATGGTGGTGAAATTTGGGTAATAGGTAGAGAATTTCACTCAAATCTTTTATTAAAAGTTAATTATTTAGATGGAAATTTAGGTTTCTTTCAATCTTTATCACCAATTATAACTTATTCAACTGCCTTATTATTTGAAGGAATTAGAAAAACAAATCATAGTTTTATTATAAAATTAGTAGATTTTAATGGTATTGAATCAAATCAAATTTTAGTGGAACCAATAATTTTTAATTATGATAATGATGATAATAATAATAATGATAATAATAGCGATAATAGTACTAGTAGTGAACCAACACTACCACCATCGAATCAAACAACACCAACACCAACACCGACAACAACACCAACAACAACACTAATACCAACACTAACACCAACACTAACACCAACACCAACACCAACATCTACACCATTACCAACGAATCCACCACAACAATGTAAAGGTATACCGCAGTGTGGATCACCAATAAATGGATATTGTTCAACGACTGGTTGCGTTTGTTATTCACCATATATAGGTTTGGATTGTTTATCGAAAACTATAGCTGTAGATCAACCAAATTTTAATTTAACAAGTCCAACCACTGAGATACCAGTTACACTATTACAAGGATCATCTGATGAAAATACAGCATTTTTTAAAACATTAATTGTAGTTTCATCACTAAGAGAAATGGATATTAATGGTAAAGTTATTAAAACTTTTAAATTTGGTAAATGGAGTTATTTAAAGTTAGATTCACAAACTACTCAATATACAACCACAATCAATGTTAAATCAATGGGTGATAATATGACAACACAAACTCAAGTAGTAACAGTATTACAATGGTTTCAAAATGAAGCTGTCATTGAATTTGCCAATCAAAATATTTCAATGAATCCTTCAACAACCAAATTCACAATTTCAATCTCTAGCTATGAATTTGAAAGTCCATTAAATAATTTACAATTGATAATGGATGCTTCAATCTCTACGACTCAAGATGATGATAAAGTTTGTTCCCTTAGAGAATTTGGTGAAACTAGTTCAGGCGATAATTCAAACTATATAAAAATTAAAGTTGATGATGTTTCACTCTATGGTAGATTCATAAGAAGAGCAATCGTAGACTCTTATATTAAAAGTGTTGATAATGTTTTATTGGACTCCTCTTTGAATGCATTATCAAACCCATCAGAATTACAATCATTCATTGGTATAACTATTCCATATTTCACAGAATATGTTATAATTGATCCTGGTAATTATCATTTTATTATTTATATATATACCCAATACAAAATTATTAAAAATATATTTTTTTTTTATAGATTTTTCGGTTTTAGTTGATGATAACTCAGTTTCAAATGAAGAAAATTCATTTTGTAAAAATATTAAACCAACAATATCATCAGCCCAACTGGCTGGTATTATAATTGGTTGTGTGTTATTTGCAATTATAATTACAATTATAGCAACCTATTTTATAATCAAAAAAAGAAAAGATTCCAAAATTAATTCAACTGTCAACAATAAAATGGAAACTTTGGCTAGTGAAAAATAAAATATAAAATTTTGTAAAAAAAATAATAATAATAAATAAAAAATATTTATTTGTATATAGATATATCTTTTTATATTCTTTTACTTTTGTGATATAACAGTAATATGGTTTAAGACACCGACTTTCAACCATTCCAGAACAATTAATGTACTCCATTATTTTCTCTGCATTATTCTTTAATCATTTTTCAAAAACTTTAAAAGAAAATTAAAATTATTATTTTCTTGAACCTTTTACTTTTAATTTCTAATTTAAAAATTTATCACAAAAAAAAAAAAAAATTCCCACAACTTAAAAAAAAATTAAAAAAAAAAAAAAAATAAAAAAGACCGAAACCTTTGATGAAATTTTTCATTCCTTTTCTTTTTATGAATATCCGGTTTTGTTGTAATAAACTTTTCTCAGAATTATTACATTTAAAGATTAATAAAAAAAATGAGTAATTATTAAACAATCTAAATTATAAATATATATCACATGAGATTGATAATTAATAAACATTAAAAAAAAATATATATATATATGTATAATATATTATCAATAGGTGAGGGAAAGAAAAAAAGAGCTATGGAAGGTGACCATAGAAGAAGAGAAGATATCATTGAAGATGACGATGATGATGATATCCCAGAAAATGGAATTAAAGTATTCCCCGATGGTTCAACTTTTGAAAGGGCTTCAAAAGAAGAATTATCAAAAAGAAAGTATGTAACCACAACAAAACCTATAATTTTTAATTATTAGTTAGTGATCATAACAATGATAATGACGATATGGTGAAAATTTTAATTATAGTATTTTTTTATTTCTAACTCTCAAATAATTAAATGCAATAGAATTTTTAAAATGAAACCAAGATCAACACCAACACCAACATCAATACCAATACCAACACCCACACCAACAGTACCAACAACAGCATCAACATCGACATCAGTCACATCACCACCAGTTAAAGAAAATCCATTTTCAGCATTTTCATTCAACTTAAAACCAGCAGCAACATCAACCGCACAACCAGCCACAACAAACCCATTTGCAGCATTTTCATTCAACCCAAAACCTGCATCAACCACCACAAATACTATTAATGCAGAAAATAACAATACAACTACAGAAAAAAAAACTGAAGAAACAAAATGGAAATGTGCATGTTGTGAGGCTGAACATGATGAAAAAGAATCAACTTGTACAGTTTGTATGGTACCAAGAGCAAAAGAGAAACCAAAAGAAACAAAATGGAAATGTGCATGTTGCGAAGCTGAACATGATGAAAAAGTAAACACTTGTACAGTTTGTATGGTACCAAGAGCAAAGAAAGATGATACTAAAAGAAATACTGACTCAGCACCACCAAAAGTTGATTCTGTATCATTATTCTCTGCAAAACCATCTGCATCATTATTTTCTGCACCATCTACATCATTATTCTCTGCAACCAATAGCTCAAATTTATTCTCTGCACCACCACCATCATTATTTTCAACAAGCACACCCACAACAAATGCTTCAGATTTATTGTTTAAACCACCTTCATTATTCTCATCATCAACACCAACCAATGCAACAAATTTATTTGGTACTACCAATACTACTTCCATAATCACTGAAGTAAAGAAAACCGAGAGTAAAGATGAAACAAAATGGAAATGTGCATGTTGTGAAGCTGAACATGATGAAAAAGAATCAACTTGTACAGTTTGTATGGTACCAAGAGCAAAAGAGAAACCAAAAGAAACAAAATGGAAATGTGCATGTTGCGAAGCTGAACATGATGAAAAAGAATCAACTTGTACAGTTTGTATGGTACCAAGAGCAAAAGAGAAACCAAAAGAAACAAAATGGAAATGTGCATGTTGCGAAGCTGAACATGATGAAAAAGTAAACACTTGTACAGTTTGTATGGTACCAAGAGCAAAGAAAGATGATACTAAAAGAAATACTGACTCAGCACCACCAAAAGTTGATTCTGTGTCATTATTCTCTGCAAAACCATCTGCATCATTATTTTCTACACCATCCACATCATTATTCTCTGCAACCAATGGCTCAAATTTATTCTCTGCACCACCACCATCATTATTTTCAACAAACACAACAAATGCTTCAGATTTATTGTTTAAACCACCACCTTCATTATTCTCATCATCAACACCGACCAATGCAACAAATTTATTTGGTACTACCAATACTACCTCCATAGCCACCAAACCAACCGAAGTAAAGAAAACCGAGAGTAAAGATGAAACAAAATGGAAATGTGCATGTTGTGAAGCTGAACATGATGAAAAAGAATCAACTTGTACAGTTTGTATGGTACCAAGAGCAAAGAAGAAACTAGAAGAAATTAAATGGAAATGTGCATGTTGTGAAGCCGAACATGATGAAAAGGTAAACACTTGTACAGTTTGTATGGTACCAAGAGCAAAGAAAGATGATACTAAAAAAAATACAATAACAGCACCACCAAAAGTTGATTCTGCATCATTATTCTCTACACCATCAGCATCACTATTCTCTGCAACCACTACAATTAATAATAACAATTCAAATTTATTCTCAAAACCACCACCATCATTATTTTCAACAAACTCAACCCCAACAAATTTATTTTCGGTCAAACCAGCAGAAGAAGAGAAAAAAAAAACTAATGAAAATCTATCAACAACAGTAGCAACAACAAAAAAAAATAATGATAAATGGATATGTGCATGTTGTGAACTTGAAAATGATTCTAAACTTAAAAGTTGTGATAATTGTATGGTACCTAGATTAAAGAAAAAAGAATCACCAAAAACTGATTCAACTGCATCATCATCCTCATTATTTTCAGCACCAACAAATGGCTCAAATTTATTCTCTCAACCACCATCATTATTTTCCTCATCAAATTCAACAAACTTATTTGGTACTACTACTGCCACCACTATAAAACCAAAAGAAGAGAAAAAGAACTTATGGAGATGTCCATGTTGTGAAACTGATAATAATGAAAAAGATAATAATTGTTCAGTTTGTGATGTACAAAAACCAAAAAAATAAATAAAATAAAATAAACAAAAAATAATAATATCCACAAATTAAAAAAAGAAAAGAAAGTTTTTATTATTTTTTTTTTTTTGTAAAATCTATTGTAAATTTTATCTCGATAATAGTGATTCTAATAATTGATTAATACGTGGAACCATTTGTCTGTTATCTTCAATTAAACCAGCACTAATGAAAGCATTATCAATAACTTGATCGATTACTAATTTAGCCACGGTTGGATTTGTTTCAATTTGTTGAATCAATTTCAAAATGATTGGATGACTCATATTGAACTCAACGATTTGTTTTGGAAGGTCTTGATGTTTACCAGGTTCCATCATTTTCAACATACGACGGAAGGAAGCAGATTCATGATCGATGATAATTGCTGGTGAAGAGATTGAACGATTTGTGGTTTTTGATTGTGATACTTTATCGGAGGCTGTTGTATCAACCCATGACAAGAATTTATTAATTTCATCTTCGGAGAGTGTTTCACTTCTCTTTTCTTGATTTAAATTTAAAAATTCTTCAGCTTCTTTTGATTCGACTGAAACTATTCTCTTTTCACCAAAATAACCAATATTTGAAAGGACAAATTCATCTACAGAGTTAAATAAGAAGATGACTTCAATATTTTTTAATTGGAATGGTTCATAGTATGGTGATGATTCAGCAACGGAACGATTTGGTGCTGATAAGAAATAGATTTCATTTTGATTTGGTTTCATACGAGCTACATATTCATCCAATGATACTACACCAGTTGATGATGAATCTTTGTATGAAGATTCGAATCTTAAGAGTTTAGCGATTTCATCCTTCCAATTGAAATCGGTGATAACACCCTCCTTAAAGAAACCACCAAATTCTTCCATAAATTTATTGAATTTAATTGGATCTTTTGTAGACTCTTCCTTTAAATGTCTTAAGATTCTTTTGACTAAAACAGAGGAGAGTCTTTGAATTAAACCATTATCTTGTAAATGTTCACGAGAAACATTTAATGGGATATCTTCACTATCTACTACACCACGTACAAAACGCATCCATTCTGGTAAGATACCCTTGGCTTTTTGTTGAATTAAAACTTTTCTGCTGAATAACGAAACGCCTGGTTCCATTTTACCCATACCATATTTCTCCATATGTTGTGATGGAATGTAAAAGAGTGAACGAATTGATAATGGTGTATCGGCTGAGAAACTAATCTTGTAAGATGGAGTATCATATGATTTACTGAGGAATTGATAGAATTCTTTATGTTCATCATCTGTGATTGAATTCTTATTC
This sequence comes from Dictyostelium firmibasis, assembly GCA_036169595.1. NCBI lineage: Eukaryota > Evosea > Eumycetozoa > Dictyosteliales > Dictyosteliaceae > Dictyostelium > Dictyostelium firmibasis. The sequence continues at coordinate 3,941,207 of CM069768.1, forward strand.
AATGTCCACAATGGTCTAATTGTATTAACTGTAGAACCATTCAATAAAATTGGGAAACCAACGAAATTACTATACTTTTTAATGATATTTTCAACGACTGTCATTTTGCTATATTCAAAAGAACTTGGTTTCAAATGAATGATAATCTTTGTACCACGTGATACACCCTCAGCTTCAGTGATTGAATAATTACCAGTACCATGACTCTCCCATAAATAACCTTTTGAACCAGGTAAAGCAGATTTTGTATAGATTTTAACGGTATGACCAACCATGAAACAACTGTAAAAACCAACACCAAATTGACCGATAATTGATGCTTTGTCTGGATTTTCACCAAGGTTCTTAATGAAATCACCACTACCACTATAACCAATCTTACCGAGATTCTTTATCATTTCGTCCCTTGTCATACCAATACCAGAGTCTTGAATAATTAAGGTCTTTTTTTCATCATCAGTTGAAATTTTAATTTCAAATGGAATCGATGAATCTTCAATAGATGATGCATTTGTTAATTGTGTGTGTCTAACTTTTTCAATTGCATCCGATGCATTTGAAATTAACTCTCTAATGAAAACTTCTTTTTCTGTATATAAACTTTGTGCTACAATTTGTAAGATCTTTTGTGTTTCAGTTTGGAATGATAAATTCTCTGATAAACCAATGACTTTTTCAGATTCTTCTATCTTTTCCTGAACTTTAATTGCTTCATCTGGTGCAACTTCATCATCTTCTTCCTCTACCTTTGGTGGATTACTTGTAAAATATCTTTTATTTAAATCATTAAAACTAACAATGCTATTAACACTATTGTTATTGACTTGTTTAATTCCAATTACATTGGTGGTTGCTTTTAAAAAGCTTGAATTCAATAAACTACCTGTGGATCTAAGTAAATTATTTTTACCACTATTTAATATAACTTTACTGAGTGTTCTTTGCATTTCTTTAAAAGTTTTAATTTAAAATAAAAATGAAAATAAATTGAAATAAAAAGAAAAAAGAAAAAAAAAAAAAAAAGAAAAGAAAAAAAAAACTATATTTTTCGTTAGTTTGAAAAAAAAAAAAAAAAAAAAAAAAAATAAAAAAAAAAAAAAAAAAAATAATTTCGCAGTTAGTTTCATAAAAAAAAAAAAATTTAAATGAAATTTAGTTTACTACCCAACGAAGTTTTAATAAAATTTAAATAATTGAATTACTACTATTTAATTTTTTTTTTTTAAAAAAATTTCCAAAAATGGCTAAAAAAAACTCAAGTTTTCATTTTTTTAATTTGGTTAACCCAGTGGCAAAGCTTGAAAAAAAAAAAGAAAAAAGAAAATGGGTTTTTTAAAATTGTTTAGAGTGCATTTAAAAAGATAATTGATTTTTTTTTTGAATTTATGAGTTTTGAGAATTAAATCAATAATAAAATTTAATAAAAACAAAATAAAATATACAAATCAAAAAAAAAAAAAAAAAAAAGTTATTTTTTGGATTTATATTAAAAAAAGGGTATTTTTTATTATAAGTTAATTTTTAGCTTCCAATAGGTGGGAAACAAAATGCCAATAAAGTCATAAATGACAGTATCAAACACTCCTATTAACCCAGTATTGGTGTATTAGAAACCAACAGTATCCTTAATAGACACGGTGAGATGGACCCATAGAGGTTTTGACGTATAAGGTCTTAATATTTTGCCATCCTTTCTTTAAGAGGGAGACTAAGAAATTAATTGATTGAATGATGTTGGTGGCAACTTCTCTTTCAGTTAATTCGATGTGACCGACAGCGACGGCTAAACATAAAACTTTCTTAAGTTGGAATTTGACGGTTGATTTGACATCATTGATCTTAGTGGCCATATCTTCAGAGTGAGTAAGGAGGGTTGGGAATTTACCGACCTTGTTGAGACCTGGACCTAAGAGTTTTGGAACTTGACGTAAGATAGATTCAGAGGCTAAGAAAGCATCGTATTTCTTTGAGAGCTTCTTGATACCTTTCTTGTTCTTTGGACCGATTTTCTTTAAGGCTTCAATATCCATGAATTCAGCACCGATTTTAGTGGCTTCATCACAATGTTGTTGATCAGCAAAGACACAAACGCTTAATTTTGGTTTGGTGACAGTACCGATTTTGATTTGACCAGAGAAACGCTTATCTTTTTTGGTATCGTAATTCTTTAAGTTGATTTGGAGTTCAACAGTTTCTAAGAAACCTCTTTTGGATTCTTGTGCTTCTTTGAAGAGTTGGGAGACGATTGCTCTAACTTGGTCGCTTGAGATTTTGCTATTATTTTCAAAAAAATAATAAAATAAAATTATTAATTATTTATTTTATTTTATTTTTATTTTTATTTATTAAATTTTATTTCTATATTTTTTTTTTATTATTATTCTTTTTATTTTCATTGTAATTTTATTTTCATTTTTATTTTCATTTTTATTTTCATTTCAATTATTTTTATTTTGTTTGATTTTTGTTTAGAATAATCAAATATATAAATATTTACCTCATTTTGAAATACCCTGTGTGTTTAAAAAACAATTGAAAAAGAAAAAAAAAAAAAAAATTTTGAATCACGAAAAAAAAAAAATTGAAAAAAAAAAAAAAAAAAAAAAAAAAATTAAAATAAATTTCCCAAAAAAAAATCTAAATTTTTTTTTTCCATATAAAATAATAATTGCCCGGTGTATTTCCTCAATCAAATAAAAATAAAAAAATTAATATTTATTTTACATATGTTATTTTTTTTTTTTTTTTTTTTTTTTTTTTTTTGGTAAAAAAATAAGAATTTTTATTTTTAAACTTTTTTTTCCATTTTTTTTTTTTTTTTTTTACTAAAACTACAAATAATATTTTTTTTATTTTTTTATTTTAATTTTGAGAAAAAATAATAATAATAATAATAATAATAATAATAATAATAAAATGTATTTTGGTATTGTGAATGGAAATAATAAAAAAAATTATATAAAATATGAATAAGAAAAATATGTTAATATTTAATATTTGGACGAGACCGGGCAATAATTTTGAAAAATCACTCGTTTTTTTTTTTTTCATTTTTTTTTTTTTTTATTTTTTTTTTTTTCTTTTTTGTTAAAGAAATTTTTTTTTTTTTTTTTTATTTTCATTGTGCATTTTGGTTGCTTTTTTTTGTAAATATACACTATCCTTGGTATGTCTTTAAAATAATTTTTTTATTTTTTTTTTATTACATCATCAAAAGAAAAGAGACACAAAAATAATTTAATGATGCATTCCTCAGCTCACACCGACCACGATGACGATGAAAAACTTTGTTCCTTATTTTTATTATCTGACAAAAATTATTTCTCTCAACTTTTTGAAAAAAAAAAATATAAACAAAATAATTTTTATAATTCAATAATATTAATTTTTTTTTTTTTTTTTTTCCAGAGGTCCTTTTATTTTACAGTTTTCTTTTTTTCTTTTCTCTCTCTCTTCATTACCTAGTAAACTGATTAAATAGTTAAATGTATGTAGTATATTTATAGTTAACACATAGAATAGATTCAATGCCAATCATAAATTTTTAATGATGTATTCCTCAGCTCACACCGACCACGATGACGATGAAAAACTTTGTTCCTTATTTTTATTTGCTGACAAAAATTTATATGGCATTAATCTATTTAAATTTAATAGTTTTTTTTAACAACCAATACTAATAACTCTCTTTTTGAAACAGTCTTTTATTAGTTTTTTCTTATCCTTTTTTTTTCTTTTCTTCTTTTTTTTCTCTTCTATTTCCTTTTTTAATTTCTTTTTTCCAGTTATTATTTTTTTCTTTAATTGGTAAGTTTTTTTTATTATATCTATTGTATATATATTTATAATTGATTTAAAAGGATAGTTTAATGATGTATTCCTCAGCTCACACCGACCACGATGACGATGAAAAACTTTGTTCCTTATTTTTATTTGCTGACAAACTATCTCTTTTAAATGACATTAAAAAAAAAAAAAAAAAAAAAAAAAGAAAAATATTGGATGTCTTCTAACCCAGCTTTTTCTTTTTTTTTTATTTACAGATAATTACAGGCCAACTTTGAAAAAAAAAATAAATAAATAAAATGATTATTGAGTTAATGTTACAAATAAAAAATATAATTGTTAGGTTTTTTTTTTTTTAAAAAAATATTTTATTTATTTTAGTTTTTTTTTTTTGTAATATTATTATTTTTATTGTCAATAGAAAAAAGAAAGAGATGGAGAAAAAATAAAAAAGTTTTCACAATTGGGTGTGATAAAAAATTGAGATTTGAAAGTTCGTGTATCTATTGAAAAACTATCGCCAACAAACCAATCAATTTATTATCTTCCAATTGTTTAATTATACTAAATAATAAATTTAATTTCTCTTTTGAGAGGCTGGTCTTTTTGCTTGACTTTTAGAGGCGGTTGCTTTCTTTTGAGCGGCTTGATTGGCAGCGTTTTGTCTAATACGAGCTTGTTGTCTTGCTTGGACTTCTTGTCTTTGGTGTTGTTGTTGTTGTTTTTGAGCATTGTTTAATTTATTTGCTTGTTGTTGTTGAGCGGCATTATGTTGAACTGGTTTGGCAGCTGGTTTAGCTTGTTGAGCAGCATGTTGAGCTGGTTTTGCAGCTGGTTTGGCGTGTTGTTGAGCAGCATTATGTTGAACTGGTTTGGCAGCTGGTTTGGCGTGTTGTTGAGCAGCATTATGTTGAACTGGTTTAGCAGCTGGTTTGGCATGTTGTTGTTGAGCAGCATGTTGTTGAGCGGCATTATGTTGAACTGGTTTAGCAGCTGGTTTGGCGTGTTGTTGTTGGACAGTATGTTGAGCTGGTTTAGCATGTTGTTGTTGAGCTGCATGTTGTTGAGCAGCATTATGTTGAACTGGTTTTGCAGCTGGCTTGGCGTGTTGTTGTTGTTGTGCAGCATGTTGAGCTGGTTTGGCAGCTGGTTTGGCATGTTGTTGAGCAGAGTTATGTTGAGTTGGTTTAACATTACGATTGATTGGAACAGCGTTACGTCTTAATGGGGAAATGACAGATGGTGGGACAATACATTGAGCATCACCATTTACCATGATACAAGTTTTACCGGTTTCACATTTCTTGACGTCACAAGTGAGACGTTTTGGAATACAACCGTAACCAGCACCAACTCTAACACATTGATGTTCTTCGTCACAATATCTGTCACCGCAGTTATTATCTGGTTTTGGTGGAGCAACACATTGAGAACAGTTTTCAACTTTAACACATAATTGTGGTGGAACACAAGTCTCTAAGCCACATGAAAATGGTGCAGTACCATTTGAGAATAAACATTGAAGATAACCATTTACCATAATACAATATTCATTGTAGTTACAATGGAATAAACCACAATTTGCTTTTTTAAAAAGAAAAAAAAGAAAAAGAAAAAAAAAAAGAAAATATTTAAAGTGTTAATATAATTTTTGTTTTATAATAATTTTTTTTATATTTACCTTGACTATCAGCAACTGGATTATCAAGACAACCTAATACACCATGATCTAAAACACAAATTTGACCTTCTCTACAGAATGAACCACCACATTGTGGACCTTTATCATCTGGATAATATACACATCTCTCCCTTCCATCAAGTTTGGCACAATATTGACCATCTTTACAACATCCTGTACCACCACAATCTTTTTTGTGTTTATCTCCACCCGTCCAAATACCACCACTATCACCACCACTTGGAGCAGCTGTATATTTATTTAGTTTGTTTTGAATTTTATTAGAGGAATTTTTTTTTTTTTTTAAAATATAAAATATTAAAATAAATAGATTAAATTCAAAACTTACTTATAAGACCATTTGGTCTACAAATATAGTGACCATGTTTACTTTCACATGTTGAACCTGGTGGACAATAATGTGTTCCACATAATACACCTTGGTTACCGCTTCCCCAGCCACCACCATATTCTACGTTATCAACAGCAGCCCATGATGCACTGGCATAAAACACTAAAATTAGTGATAATAAATATAATCTCATTCTATATCCAATATTTTTTTCCTTTTTATTTTTTTATTTTTTTTTTTTCCTTAATATTTTAAAAAAAATTAAACTTATATTCAGATAATTGTAGTTATAATATATTATTTTATAATTGTTTTTTTATTTTTTTTTTAAATAAAAATTAGTATTTTAAAATATCATTGCTTTTTTTTTCCATTGATTTTTTTTTTTTAATAACCTTACTCTTTTTTTTTTTTTTTTTTTTTTTTTTAATATTATATTATATTATTACTAGTTTAATGTTACTATATATATATATATATTTTATTTAAAAAGAAAAAGAAAATTGTATTTATTATTATTTTAAAAAAAAAAAATAATAAAAACAAAATTTTAATTAAAATTGTTTGGAAAAAAAATAAATTAAAAAAATTATTCAAAAAAAAATAATAAAACAAATTAATTATTGAATATAATATACAGTGTTATTGTGTGTGATTCATTCATCAAATACAAGATCAATAATTTTCATATACAATTATTGTAGTCGTATTTGTATTTTTAAAGTGGGTGGGTGTTAGTGTTTGATTTTTTTTTTTTTTTTTTTTCGCTATTACTCTTTTCACTTAATATTTTTTGAAATAAAAAAACCAGAGTGGGTGGAAGTGTGTTTCATTATTATTTTGTAGACTATTCAATAATTTTAATTACCACCACCTTTATTGTTATTATTATTATATATTTTTTTTAGTGATTTATTTTATATTTATTTTTTTGAAATTATAGTTACAAATTACCCATACCCCCACCTTTCAAACCCACTTTTTCATAATATGAAAATATAATAATATATTTTTTTGTATGAAAAATCATTGTTATAAAAATATATTCTTCAATATAAATGGGGTTATGTGTTGTTATTTGATCGACTACAACTTTTTTTTTTTTTATTATTTTTTATTATTTTTTTTTTTTTTATGAGAGTGTATGAATTAAATTAATAATTTATATTTTGAAAATTTGTAAAAAGATAAAAATAAATTATTAATATGGGCACCAATCTAAATGAATTTTTTTTTTTTAATAATAAACCAATTACCACAAAAATTTTGGAGGAAAAAATATTGTAGTATGAAAATTAATTGTGTATCATTTTAAATTATATTTTTTTTTTTTTTTTTTGTAGTCAAATGACTGTTTAAGAACTTTTTTATTTTTAAAAAAAAATATATTAAAAATAAAAAAATAAGTTAGGGTACAATAAACACACAAACATATATATAAATTCACACTAACACTGATATTTACAAATTTCTTTTTTTTTTTTTTCTATAGAAGTAAATTTAATTAAAATTTTTTTTTTTAAATTTTTTTTTTTTTTGTACAAAAATTAATAATAATAACAATAAAAATTGGTTTATTTATTTTCCTATTACCACTAATTAAAAATTGATTATTTTTAAAATTACGAAGTTCTTAATGGTGGTGAAATTAAAATAACACCATCTCCACGAACAAAAAGCATCTTTATATTACGTTTAATATTCTTTTTTTATTTTTTTATTATTTTTTTTTTTTTGAAATAAATGTGTTAATAATAAAATTATGAATAAAATATATTGGTAAATAAAAAAGGAAAAAAAAAAAAAAACAAAAAAAAAAAAAAAAAAAATATTCTCATTTACTCTTATAATTTCTTCATCAGTTTCTTCATCTTTTTCAACTACTTTAATTGTTTCTTCAACATCTGATAAAATCATATTTAAATGTTGGTCATATGCCTATAATTTATTATAATTATTATTAAATTATTGTTATTATTATTATTATTAATCGTTAATAAGCAAAGAATGAAGGGCTTCCCTCTTTTATTTTTATTTTCATTTTTGGTTAATTAATCTTACATGCAATTTCCCTCTTAATTCTCTATCTTGTCTCATTTTTACAAAAATTCTTTCATCTAAACTTAATCTAATTAAATCTAATGGTTCCTCAACTGATCCTTCTTCTCTTTTATCCATATTTCTTTGTATATATTATAAAAGATTTTTTTTATTTTCTGAAAAAAAACTTTTAAATATTATGGTGGTGAAAATACAATAAAAAATGCAATAATGAAAAAAAATTTTAAAAAATTTGTTTTTTTTTTTATTTTTTTATTTTTATTTTTTTTTTTTTCATTTTTTTTTATTTCGCCTCAAGACTTACCTGCCAACTCATCAAATTATATTTATTTACAATATATATATATATATATATATACATATATATATATACACTTTATTGGAGATGTTTTCACAATTCTTTATTTTGAACAATAAAGGTGAAACTATAATCTTTAAAGATTGTATGTAATATCACCTATTTTATAAAAAAAAAAAAAAAAAAAACAGAAAAAAAAATCAAAAAAAAAAACCCCAAAAAAAAAATGTCCGACTAATATTAGTTTTTTTTTTTTTAATTATTTTTTTTTTTTTCCCAATTTAGATCGATTTGATATATCTAAAGATAGTAATGAAATTTTTTTTAAACATGTACAATCAATGAAATCTGAGATTACACCAGCATTTGTAAGTGAACTTTTCTTTTTTTTTTTTTTTTCCAAATAAAATAAGCATTAATATTTTCCCAAAAAAAAAAAAAAAAAAAAAGAATATTGATGGTATAAATTATTTGTATATTAAAAAAAGAGAGATGTATTTTGTTTTTACAACTAGATTATTAGTATCACCATCATTAGGATTTGAGTTATTAAATAGGGCATCAAAGATTATTCAAGATTATACAGCATCATTAACTGAAGAAGCTATTAGATTAAATTTTATATTAATTTATGAATTATTGGATGAATTGATGGATTATGGTGTACCACAATCAACAGGTACAGAAACATTGAAAGCATTTGTATTTACACCACCAAAACAAATTAAAAGTAAAACTTTAGAATCTGATTCAATTATTGATAACTTTTTAAAAGCAACTAATAAAATATCAGTTCCACCAAAACAAGGTGTAAAACCAATTCATTCTGGTAGCAATTCAAGTGGTGGAAGTAGTTTATCGACAGCAACAGTTTCAAAAGTTGTAAATAATATAGTAGATAGTATTAGTGGTGCATCAACAAATTTACATAGTTCAAGTACAAGTGGTGAAGATGGTGAAAATGAAATTTATATTGATCTATGTGAAAGATTAACAGTGTTATACTCATCGAATGGTACAATATTAAGAAATGAAATCACAGGTAAAATTCAAATGAAAAGTTATTTAAGGGGTAATCCAGTATTATCATTAGGTTTAAGTTCAGAATTTACTTTTAAAACAATTGCAAATAGAGATGAATTAAATGAAAATGATAATGATAATCAACAATCTTCATCAATACCAACAAGTAATAAAACATCATTTACAGTGGATGATTGTAGTTTTCATGAATGCGCAGGATCAGGTTTTCAAGCTAACAATGTCATCAATTTTAAACCACCTCAAGGTGATTTCACCTTATTGAAATATCGTATTTCAAATAATAGTTATACACCATTTTTAGTTAAAACTAACTTGGAATCAACAGTTAGAAATAGATTTGATTTAGTTGTAACTATTCGTTCAAACTTTTCAAATAAAGTGGTACCAAATTTCATTTTCGTTTCAATTCCAGTACCAAAGTCAACTAAATCTTTAACTCATTCATTAGACTATGGTAGTCAAAATCAAAAGGTTGAATATAAACAATCCACTCAAGCTGGTAATCTTGTATTTTGGAGTATTAAAAAATTAAGAGGTGGTATGGAAACAATCCTAAGAATTCAAATACATGTTGATGGTGCGTCATCTTCTTCATCTACCACCACCCCAAATCAACCCCAAATAGATATGTCTTCAACTTTGAGAAAAGAAATTGGTCCAATAGGTCTAGAATTCTCAATACCACAATTTAGTTGTAGTACATTACAAATTAAATTCTTAAAAATGTTGGGTTCAAATATTTCACCAATACGTTGGATTAGATATATAACTGATTCAAAAAGTTTTGTATCAAGAATTAATAATTGAAAAAAAAAAATTGAAAAAAAATTCCCTTTTCTTTTTATTTTTATTCTATAATAATTTCATTCTAATATTGGTGCTAAATAAAATTGAAAAGTACTAACTGAACTAATTGAACTTTTTATATAAATAAAAAAAAAAAAAAAAAAAAAATTATTAGTAATTTTATTTAAAAAAGTTTTATTGTAAAAAACCTTTACATACAAAACAATTATAAGAGGAAGATTTTCTCCAATTTGTAAAAAGCATTCTTTTATATTTATTTTCTTTGCAATATTATTTATTTTTAAAAAGTATTTATTTTTAAATTCTACAGAAATTTTTTTTTTACAAATTAAAAAAAATTCTTTTGTTTTCTAAATAAAATTATTATTAGTAATTTATTTAATAAAAAAAAAAAGAAAAAAAATATTATTAATAATACCTTATTTTCTAAAACAATATCAGCATTAATTATTGAATCATCAATTTTAAAAAATAAATTATTTCTATCAACTTGAATCTTTAAATTTAAATCTTTGAATGATTTTAATTCATTACAAATTTCAGATAATAGTGTTGATGGCATTAAAACTTCACATTGATAATCAATATTATCATTTATTTCATATTTTTCTTTGATATCAGTATAAACTTCTGGTATATTATAATTTGAAATTGAACCATTTGATTTTATAACTCTAATTATCATTTTATCTTCATTATATCCCAATAATATTGAATCAATTGAAGCCCTATTTATATTTTTAAAAATGTTATTAATTTGTTCAACTTTAAAACATAGTAATATTTGTTTTTTACTTTTTTTTTTTTTTTTTTTCAATCATAATAAAAATTAATAACATTATATTTTAATTATTTTTTTTATACATTTAAATTTATTCATACATATAAAATTCTTTAAAAAATGTTTTATTTAAATTTATATCAATATACAAAATTTGACTACCTAGATTTATAAAAAAAATTATAAATTTTTTTTTTTTTTTTTTTTTTTTTAATAAAGGAATTAAAATTAAATTTGAAATTAAAATTAAAACTTACTATCAAAACCAAATATATGAAAACCATTTTCTTCAATTTCAATTTGTATATTTTCTAAAAAATCATTAATAATATTAAATATTGAAATCAATATTAATGAATTAGTTGAATCACTATTTTTTTTTTTAAGGGGATAATAACCATTAATATGATTAATTTTTTTTTTTTCAATTATTTTCTAAAATATAAATACCTTGATGATTCGAAATTCATCATTACCATTATATATAAATATATTTTTTTTAATTTGTTAATGTGACTAAATATTTAATTATAAAAAAAAATATTTAATTTTAAAAAAAATATAAAAAAAAAAAATAGGTATGAAAAAAAAAAAAAAAAAAAAAAAAAAATATATATATATATAAATGGGTTAATTACTTATATAAGTAAAAAAGGTATGAAATGAAGATTTTATTATTAATAATAATTTTTTTTTTCTAAGATATATTTTTACTATAAAATTTTTATTTTAATTTTTTTATTTTATTTTACAACTATTATTACATTTTTTGAATTATTATTTTAACAAACCTAAAAAACAGAAAATTAAAATTTTTATAATTAATAATACTATTTTAATAAATTTAGTAATTGAAATTCTTGATTTTGAATTTGAGTATTTTGTAAATTTAATTTTTTTAAATTAGTACAATTATTTGGTTTAAAGATAATTTCATTAAAAGATTGAGAACCACCGAAATCTAAAGATTGTAGATAAAGGAAATTTTCAGTTAAAATGATTTTTTCAAGAAATTGTACATTTTCAGCCTTTAATTCAATTAAATATTTCCATTTATTTAAATCTAAAGTTGATATTGATTCTTTAATTAATTTACAATTACTTATATCAATGAATTGTAAATAAGAACAATGTGTAAATTTTATATAATTATTTAAATTGATTAAAGATGATTGATAATATAATTTAAATAATTCTGGTGAGTAAATTTGATATTCAACTAAATCCATTGCATTTGTAATTTTAATTGAATGTAAATTATAAGCAGTCAAAGATATTGTTTTTAAATTTTTACAATCAGTTATTTCTAATTTTGATAATGATGGTAACCTTAATTCAGCTAAATCTGAATGATTTGAGAAATCTGATAGATTTGAACAATTTATTAATTTAATTTTTCTTAATACATTTAATGATTGAATAGTATTGAATAATTTATTGGTAAATACTGAAACACTATTTCTAATTACAATATTTCTAACATCATTTGAATTTGATAAAATTTTGAATATGATCCTTTCAAATTTTGACCAAACTTCATTAGATAAATTATTATTTACATATTGTTCAATTATTATACTTGTAAAATTTAATAAAGATAATTTCTTCTCTTTTTCAAATGAACTTAATAATTTAAAACCAATATTTTCTTCATTAAATTCTTTAACCATTTTTAATTCATTAATTATAATATTTAACTCATTCAATAATAATATTGAAGTTGGTAAATTTGTTGAAATATCAGTTTGTTTATAATATGCTTTCAATCTACTTTCATTTATTAATGAAGATATTAGTGGTAATTCTTGACCAATCGTTGAATATTGATCAATTTTAATCTTTTCAAATTTATCAATTAATTGATGGTGATGTTGATGTTGTTGTTCTTTTTGTTGTTGTTGACTATTACGATTTACCCAATATCTATTAGATACAATTGGTTCAATAATTTCAAATAATTCCCAATGTGTTTTTATTTTATTATTATTATTATCAATACCATTATTATTATTATCATTATTATTATTATTATTATTATCATTATTATTATTATTATTATTAATATTATTATTATTATTATTATTATTATTATTATTATTATTAACATTTGGTGATATTGGTATAACTAATTTATTAAATTCATTTTTTAATCTAATTAATTTACAATATAATGATTTTATTAAACCAATTGGTAATTGAATTTCAAAATTTGTATTATCATTACCAGTTTTAATAATTTCTTCATTTATATTTGTATTGGTAGTAGTATCATTAATTTTATAATTTTTCATTGATCTATTAATTATTTGATGATTTGATTTATTTAATAATTGATTTGTTTTTTCATTAATTTCATTTATAGAATTTATCCAATCTTTTAAAAACTTTAAAACATCTAATGATTTAATTTTATCAACTATTCTATCATCAACTTTATTATGCATTTGTTTTAATAAATATAATATTGAATTTGTTTGGTGTGAGAATTTAGTTGAACAAAACCAACCCTCTTTTAAAATTTGTGTTGAATTTGGTAAAAATGATAATTCATTATTAATTGATACAATTTTATATTTAGTTTTATTATATATACTACTACCACTACTACTACTTCCACTACTACCACTACCACTACTTCTACCACTACTACTACTACTACTACTACAACCGTTTGAACTTGTACTTGTTATAGTATTACACTCCTCTTCATCATTATTGGTGGTAGTGGTGTTATTATCATTTATTGGTGTTAATATCAAATCATTAAAATCACAATTATATGGATTAATTAACATTGTAGTAATAAATAATTTTGATAAATAATAGGAATCTAAATTATCTAATTTTCTCTCTGGGTCACCTTTTTTAATGACTTCATATAAACTTTCACCTTTAATATGATTTTGAATTAACACTGGATAAATTAATGAATCTTTTACTTTAATTATTCCAAATTCTGAATGTGGTATTATATTTATATTATTATTATTATTATTATTATTATTTTCTAAATTATTACCACCAAATAATAATTCAACAAAATTTAAAATTGATAATTCAATTGTTGGGAATCTTGGTTGAATTTTAATATATAATCCTTCTTTATTTTGATTTTGATTTTGATTTTGATGTTGATGTTGTTTAATTATTGGTCGAGTTTTTGAATGATAGGTATTTGATTTTTTATTTTTTTTTGTTTCAATCTCTGATAAATTTGAATACCATACTTTTGGTTCAACAATTCTTTTACCAACTGACAAAGTTTCAATTATATATCTATTACCAATATTATTATTTTCTGATTTTTGTTCTGGTAATAATTGATTGACTAATAATTTCCATTCTTCATTCCTCATTTTTTTTTTTTTTTGTATTTTTGTATTTTTTTTTTTTTTGTAAGTTTTTTTTTTTTTTTTTTTTTTTGGTTTTAAATATTTAATGTGTTTTTTTTTTTTTGTTAATATAATATAAATATTTTTGTGAATAAAAAAAAAAAAAAAAAAAAAAAATAAAAAAAAAAAAAAAAAAGAAAAAAAAAAAAAGAAGAGAAAAAAAAAAATTGGTGTTGATTGGGTTGTTTTTTGTTTGAAAATAAAAAATGAAAAAAAATAAAAAAAAAATAAAAAAAAATATAATCACCCAAACAATATGATATTGTTTTATCATTAATGATTAAGATCACGCCACAAATACCATTTTTTTTTTTTTTTTTTTTTTTTTTTTTTTTTTTTTTCTTTTACCAATTCGAAAAATATTAATTTAAAACATTATTCAATTAAATCAAGTTGTTTAGGGAGGGGAATCAAGTTGTTTGGGTTTTGGTTTTTTTTATTTTTTTTATTTTTTTTTTATTTATTTATTTTTTTTATTTATTTTAAAATCAAAATTTTGTATTTATTTTTAGCACAGGAAAATTAAATGAAAGAAAAATCTTTTTTTATAAGAATTATCCACATAAAAAAAAAAAAACAAAAATAAACCAAAAAAAAAAAAATAAAAAAATAAAAAAAAAAAAATAAAAATTATAAAAAAAAAAAAAATAAAAATAAAAATAAAAATAAAAAAAAAAAAAAATGTAAATCGAATCTATTCCAAAAGGTTTTTTTTATTTTTTTTTTAAAATTTTTTTTTATTTTCGATTATTTTTTGGAAAAGACCATCGAACAGTTTAGTGTTTTATTCTAGCTTTTAATATATATGTCGAGATGTGATTCTTTTTTAATACTATTTTTGAATTTTTTTTTTTTTTCAGTTGGGATATTTTCCACAAACTTTTATATATATTTTTTTTAATTTATTTTTATTTAAAACCTTTTTTTTTTTTTTTTTTTTTTTTTTTATTTTTTTTTATTTTAATTTTTATTGTATTTTTTCTTTGCTTTTCAGATGTGTAAAATAGAAAAAGAAATATATTAAATAAATACCTCATAAAAAATAATAAAAAAATAAAAATCTTTTTTTTTTGTTCGTTTTTTTTATTATTTATTTTATTCATTTATAAAAAAAACGAAAACAAAATTTATAATAATAATAATAATAATAATAATATTAAAAAAAAAAAAGAAAACGAAAACGAAATAAAATAATAATAAAAAAAAAGAAAAGGAAAACAAAATTTTTTAAAAATGAGTAACGATTATAAATTAGGTACATCAATTAATGGAAATGATTATTTATTATTAAATATTGATAGAAATAAAGGCAATGAAACCGATAATGGATTTTTTAATAAAAATTATTTTTTTGGAGGCGCTGATAACCAAACATCAATAACTCATAGAAGACATCATAAAAAAACAACTCAAACTGAAAGAGAAATGATGAGTCATTTCGAAAGTTTAGATTTTAATGAAATTGATAATATCCTTCATAGAAAATATACATTTGAAAAAAAGAAATATCAAAAGATTTTAAAAACTTTAGGAAAATGGGTAATTTGTACTCTAATTGGTGTAGTAGTTGGTTTAGTTTGTTATTGTTTAAAAGAATCTACTGATCAATTACAATCTCTTAAATTTACTCAAGTTAAAAAATGTAAATAATTATTTTAAAAAAAAAAAAAAAAAAAAAAAAACTATATTAGATTTCTAACTTTATTATTTATTTACTCATTAAATAATTAATTGAATTAGTTTATTCAAAATCAATATTTATACCATTTTTAGTTTATTTTGGATTTAATTTATGTTATGGTTTAGTTAGTAGTTTATTAGTATGTATATTTGGACCAATGTCAAGTAGTTCAGGTTTACCAGAAGTAAAAGGTTATTTAAATGGTATTAGAATCGCAAAGGCATTCAATTTAAAGACAGTATTAGGTAAACTAGTATCATTAATATTTTCATTTTCATCTGGGTTGGTATTGGGACCAGAAGGACCAATGTTTCATATTGGTGCTGGTATTGGATCTTCAATGAGTCAATTTAAATCTAAAACATTGAAATTTCATTTGAAATCATTTTGGATCTTTCAAAATGATAGTGATAAACGTGATTTTATATCATGTGGTGCAGCAGCAGGAATTGCAGCAGCTTTTGGTGCACCAATTGGTGGTGTATTGTTTTGTTTAGAAGAAGGTTCATCATTTTGGTCTCGTCAATTAACATGGCGTACTTTTTTCTCTTGTTTAATCGCAACAATGACAGCAAATTTATTTTTACAAGGCTTTAAACAACAAATTCATGATTATGGTGTTTTAACATTTGGTGTATCAAAATCATATCTTTATACCTACACTGAACTAATACCATTTATGATTATGGGTGTAATTGGTGGTTTACTAGGTGCAATATTTGTACATGTTAATTTACGTGTAAATCATTGGAGAAAGAAATTGTTTGCAAATAAATCAAAATTACATAAATTACTTGAAGTTGGTATTATTGTATTGTTATCATCTATAATTTGTTTCTTCCCACCTTTATTGGCAGAGTGTAGACCAATAAATGGAATATCAGGTTTAACACCAGGTACATGTGATCCAGGCGATGATACAAGTTTAGCTTTAAATCAATTCAATTGTCAAGAAGGTTACTACAATCCAATGGCAACTTTAACTTTAACAACATTAGAAAACTCTTTACAAATTGTATTTAGTAGATCAACAAATATTTTCTCACCATTATCTCTTTTAGCATTCTCAATATTTTATTATATATTAACAATAATTACAAGTGGTCTTTATGTTGCAAGTGGTATTTTCATTCCAATGATGTTAATTGGTAGTTCTTGGGGTAGATTAATTGGTATATTTTTAACTCATTATTTCACTTCAATCGATCCATCAATTTATGCTTTAATTGGTGCTGCTAGTATGATGGCTGGTTCTTTAAGAATGACAATTTCATTGGTTGTCATTATTGTTGAGCTCACTGAAACTACTCAATACCTTTTACCAGTTATTTTATCAGTGATGGTTGGTAAATGGTGCGGCGATATTTTTAATGAAAGTGTTTACGAACATTTGATCGAGTTAAAACATATCCCCTATTTAAATAGTCAACCTCCAAATCACCTTAGAAAGAAAACAGTTGCTGAGGCAATGTCAACAGATGTCAAAACTTTACCAGAAATTGTCAAAGTTAAAACAGTTTTAGCAATTTTAGAAAATTGTCCACATAATGGTTTCCCAGTTGTCATGTTACCTCATTTACATTCAAATCCAAACTTAAATAATTTAAATGAACAACTATTAAGAAATTCAAATAACAATATTAATAACAATATTAATAATAATAATAATAATAATAATAATAATAATAATAATAATAATAATAATAATAATAATAATAATAATAATAATAATAATAATAATAATAATAATAATAATAATAATAATAATAATAATAATAATAATAATAATAATAATAATAATAATAATAATAATAATAATAATAATAATAATAATAATAATAATAATAACATATTATGTGGGTTAATATTAAGAAGTCAACTTTCAATATTATTACGAAGAAAACTATTTAATTCACCAGAAGATTTAAAGAATATTGATTTTATATCAGATAAAGGTTATAATTTACCAATTGACCATTCAGAATTCTCTCAAGAACTAGCAAGTAAAATCCCCTCAATCTATGAAATTAGTGAATCAATTTCAAAGGAAGAATTGGATATGTATATTGATTTGCGTCCATATATGAATTTTGCTGTTGTCTCTATTAAGAACTATAGTTCCTTAAGTGAAGCCTATCAAATTTTCCGCCAAGTTGGTTTGAGACATATGGTTGTAATAAATGTTTTCAATAATGTAGTTGGTATGTTAACTCGTAAAGATTTGTGCTAGATTAATCATTATTTCAAATATTTATCTTCTTCCCCTTCAATTAGCCCAAATAAAACATTTTTCTTAAACTCAAATACCTAACTTAAAGCTTGGGTCATCGGTTTTTTTTTTTTTAAATTAATGATTATTGTATGACTTAAGTCTTAAACAATAATAAAGTTTATTTAGTAGGTTTTTTTTTTTTTTTTTTGCTTTTTTTAAGTGATTATTATTTTTTCTCCTGTGAAAATTTTTAATTTTGTAGTGTCTTCATCAAGGTAATGTTGAGGTTGAGGTGGGCTGTTAATAACGGCAATTTCGGCGTAGCCCATTAAGATGAGGTCTATGGGTGTCGAGGACGCGACCAAATCGTACTTTTGGTGGGAGAATGAAGATGGAGAAAGTAAAGGTGCGGTTTAAGGGACTTTTAGGGGTCGAGATGATAAGATTGACGGGCTGGCAAATACCTTTTTTTTTTTTTTTATATTAATGATTATTGTGCGTTGTATAGAGCAATTTGTATTAGATTTTTTGAGGGTCGAACCCACGACCTTTGTTAATGGGAAAGAAAATATGGGGAGATCCGAGAATCGAACTCAGGACGCTACCACCCAAAGGTAGCATTATACCACTTAACTAATCTCCCGTTTGATGAAAACTTAAAAAAAACAACAAGAATTTACATTTTGATTTTTAAAAATATCCAAGTGAAAAAAACAAAATTTTCTTAAATCTCGTTATAAATGTAAAATAAACTAATATTAGAAGGACGTTCAACAATAATAAAAACTGAAACCAACTAATATAAGAACTAATTTAAAGCAAACTTAAATTTTACAGAAGCAAGAGATGTGTCAATCAGTAAGAGGAAGAGATCCAATCTGGAGGTATTTTATAAAAACACTTCCAACTTAGACTGATAAAGACCGTGTGGAGAAATAGAAAAGATTATAAATTGGTCAGAAAATAATCTATAGATGATTTAATAAAATAATGACAAATATAACTAAATTTTGGTAAGCGATAGTCTATAAAATAATTTTATTGTAAAAATGATTGACAAGAAATGGTGAAATAAATATTTCAGATCCCATTATAAAAAATATGTTGTTAAAATTTACTATTATTTTTAATTTTTAATTTTTTATTTTTTATTTTTCTATTTTTTTATTTTTATTTTTTTTTGGACAGATAATAATTATGCTCTAATAAATATTACTATTATTTGATTATTATTATTATTATTTATTATCTATTATTTATTATTATTCGATTAAACATCACCATAGTTATTATTATTAGCAGCTCTGTATTTTGCTTCTGGTACAGCAATACCCAATTTACCAAAGAAAGAGTTTCTTAAGTGTGCTTGGCTCTTTGGCTCGATGAATTGTTTTTGAACTGGCATGACATTATCCATACCTGCAGGACCATAGGAGGGTATAACCTTTACTTGACCACTAGCGGCAGCAGCATCTTTCTTTTGCTTAACCATAGAACCAACACGATAACCACCGAGACCCACTAGAATAATCACTAAACCCGCGACTGACAATGGAGAGAATGGAGATACAGCAGCACCCATAATGAAAGGAATTGAGAAAGCAATGTTGGTCAATGGTAAACGAAGGGTATTGGCAATTGAATAAACGGTTGCACCTGCATGTTTCAATACTAACAAAATGAAAATATTATAAACGATATTGATACTCATATATAAAATAATGGCAATCCATGCATTGTGGCAATCGTCACAAATCAATGCTGCCTTTGGGTCGTAGGTACATGAGTTTACTGTGAATGATTCAGTTCCATTTGGATAAGTATAATATGATGGTAAAATTGTATTAATACCGGCTAAACATTCTGCACCTTCTTTCATCTTGAAAAAAAAAAAAAAAAAAAAAAGTGAGAAGAGAAAAAAAGATGCATTAATAATTGAATACCATTAAAAAATAAAAACAATATGAAAACATACAAATGGTAAAATTTGATTAAATTTAATGGTGGCTGGTGGTGGTAACCAATTATTAATTGGGAAAAGGAAAATACCGAAAATTGATTGATACAACGAATCCCAATATTGTAAATACCAAACATCCATATCATCTACGGCTTGGAAACTATTTAATAGAAATGTTAGTACTTTTTTTTTTTTAAAAAAAAAAGTGGTTGATTTTAACTTACCCAACAACCTTATAAACATTTGAAAATGAACCAGGAATTACAGATAACAAATAAAAGAAATTCCAAAATGGTTTATTACCACCTGAACCACCAACTAAAGATGGGATCAAAGAGGTAATGACACCACCAATGATAACCAAAGCACCACCCAATTGAATAAATGAATAACGCTCCTTTAAGAAAAAGAAAGAAGTAATCATTGTGACTGGAATGATAGCCTGATTCAATAATTGTTGTAATGGACCAGATGTTGAAACACCACCAATAACAACAAAGAAACCTGTAATTGCATCTAATGCACCCATAATTGCGAATTTTCTAGTTGGAAAATCTCTTGTCTCTTTTGGAATATCATTTGTAAAGAAAATCTTATATGCTGTTACTGCTCCAAAAATTGGTACGTAACCAAAATTGGTCAATTGACTTTATTTTGTTTATTAAATTAATATAAATTTTCTTATTAAAAAAAAAAAAAAAATAGAAATTTTCAAAGAATTATGTTATTATTTATTTATAGATAAATAGGTACCTGAGGAAAAATGCATAATTTGTAAATTTGTTCATAACTTTTTTTAATAAAACACTATTGATTACACCAGAGCAAACATATAAAACTACATAAATTAAAATTGTGATTGTTTCTTTACTCATAGAATTTTTAATCTTTGAATACCATGGTACTGGCTCTACAATTTTTATGTTGGCTCCATTATTTTCATCACTATTAATTGATGATAAAAGTGGCTGCTTCTCTTTATCGTTATTACTCATTCTACTATATATATATGTATATATATGTTGTATTATGTATGTAAAGTATATTTATAATGAAAATTCCTTGTATTATATAATTTTTAATATCTATATACAACTATCGAGTTATTGATGGGTATGTTGTGTGTTTGTGATGAGTATGTGTACAATTGATGTTTATGTTTTTGTTGTGTTGTTGTTGCTGTTGTTGTTGTTGTTGTTGTTGTTATCTTCACTTTTTTATAAGATCTGTTGCTGTTGTTTTTTTTATTATTTTGTTTTGTATGATTTTATTTTTTTATTTTTAGTGTTTATTTTTTTTTAAATAATAATAAAAAAAAACAAATTTAAATAAGAAAAATAATGAGAAATAATGAAAAAAAAAAACTTGAATTGTGACGATAAGTTAACAAAGACAGATACAATTATATATGACTGCGAAAAATCAAAAGAAATTTTATTTTTTTTATTTTTTTTTTTTTTTTTGTTTTTTTTTTATTTTTTTATTTTTTTATTTTTTTTTTTTTTAGTTTTTTATTTAGTTTGAAAAAAATAAAAATTAAAAATAATTAAAAAAAAAAAAAAACGAATTTTGGTTGGTCAACAATTGGGAAAATAAAAAAATTCAATTTGCAAACCCAAAAAGAAATTTATATTGATAACTTTTTATATTATTATTTTTTGTTTTAAAAAATAAAAAAAATTATTTTCATTTTATTTTATAATACCAATGATTAAATTATGAATTTATTTTAATTTATCCATAACGTTTTTAATATATCAAATAACTATAAAACTATCAAAATAGAAATCATTAAAATTAAGAAATAAATAACATTTTTTTTTATTAATTTATTTTTTTTAAAAAATATTTTTAAATATAATTTTTTTTTTTAAAAAAAAAAAAAATAAAAAATAAACAGATAGATTTATCAAAGAATTGAATATAAAGAATTTGTTTTTTTGTGTGGTGTTAAAAAACACCTTGTATTATTTCTTTTTTTTTTTTAGTTTTTTTTTTTTCTTTAGTTTTTTTTTTTTTTAGTTTTGTATATGTACATTTTTAATTTTTTTATAAAAAAAATTTTTTTTTTTCTTTTTTTTTTTTTTTTTATGACGATTAAATTTGATATGATTAAGAGTTGAAACCGTATAAAGTTCTACCTTGTCTTTTAAGGGCATATACAACATCCATAGCAGTTACAGTACGACGACCTGCATGTTCAGTGTATGCAACGGAATCACGAATAACATTTGTTAAGAAAGTACGTAATACATTTCTAGTTTCTTCGTAAATTGGGAAGGAAATACGTTTGACACCACCTCTACGAGCTAAACGACGAATGGCTGGTTTAGTAATACCGTTGATGTGTTCCTTTTGGGTTTTCTTATGACGTTTGGCACCAACTTTACCACCAACTTTACCACCTGTCTTACCACCTCTTGATTGTGCTGAACTCATTGTTTTATTTTATATGTTTGTTTTATTGTGTATTGAAAAAAAAAAAAAAGTTTTGAAATAATAAATAAATATTTGGGTAAAAAAAAAAAAAATTTTTTTTAAATTCTATTTTTTTTTTTCATTTTTTTTTTTTTAACGGTGAAAAGTCAAAAATCCAAAAAAACAAAAAAACCCCATATAAAATTTTAAAAAACTTTCTTATTTTAAATTGTAATTTTTTTTTTTTTTCAATTATGAATTTCTCAGAAAATAGTTTAGGTTAATAATAAATTTTTTTTTATTTCTTTTTTATTTTTTAAAAAATGTTCAGAACAAAAATTTCTAAAGAAATAAAATATGCTTAATTGTTTTTAATTAATAAAATTTCCTTATTTTATTTTTTTTTTTATTTATTTTTTTTTTATTTTTTTTTATTTTTTTTTATTTTTTTATTTTTTTATTTTTTTTTTATTTGATTTATATTTTAAATTTTTTTTAAATTTCATTTGTTTTCTCACAAAAATTGTGGGGATAATAATTTGAAAACCAACAATGATTCATGCAATCCTAGCTGAAACAATGTCATAAAAATAAATTTCTTCTTTATAATAAAAAAAAAAAAAAAAAAAAAAAATATATAAATGGTTTCATTCATTTCTTTTTTCTTCATTAAATAAAACACAATAAATAAATATAAATAAATAATAAATATAAATAGTATAAATAAAAAAAAAAAAAGTAAAAAAAAAATAAACAATGGCAACACTCTTTGATATTTTAAATACACTTAATAACAACGGAAATAATTTTAAAGATTGTAAAAAACAATATTCAATTAATAAAAATAGAATCGATTTTGTACCATCAATGGATGTAACGATGACAAATGATAAATTAATAATTGAAACAGAGTTGGCAGGTGTTTCAAAGAGTGATATCAATATTAACATTAAAGATTCAATACTCATTATTCAAGGTGAAAAGAAAAAGAATTCATTTAAACAACAAAAATTAGCAATTGAAAATTCATCATTATCATCAAACAACAAAGAAGATGAACCATCAATTGAGGAATTTGAAGAAGATGTTAAGCCAAAATTATCATCTACAACATTAGATAAAACAGAGATTAAAGTAGAGGAAGAAAATGAA
Source organism: Dictyostelium firmibasis (assembly GCA_036169595.1). NCBI lineage: Eukaryota > Evosea > Eumycetozoa > Dictyosteliales > Dictyosteliaceae > Dictyostelium > Dictyostelium firmibasis. The sequence continues at coordinate 3,964,832 of CM069768.1, forward strand.
CCAAAAGTCAATTGTAAAAAGTTTATTTCGGAGAGATCATTTGGTAATTTTAAAAAACATTTAAATCTTTCAAATATTTTATATCAATTAGATTTAAATACAATCAATACTCAATTTGAAAATGGTTTATTAACAATTACAATTAATAAGAGATCTGACTGTTCAAATACAATTAAAATATCAATTAATTAACTTTTTCCCATTTTTTTTCAAACTCTTGTATAGAATTTATCAATAAAAATAAAAACTTTTTTTTTTTTAAACTTATTCATGTTTTTATTGCATTTTTTTTTTTATTCATTTAAATGGTAAATATAAATTTTAAATTTGGATCTTTATTTTTATAGCTTTTCTTTTTTATTAGAAAAATAAAGAGGTGAAAATTAATGCGAAGCTAATTAAATAATGGTTTGTTTTAAAGATATTGGATGAAGATAAAATATTATCTGAATCAACACCCGCCTCACTACCCGAGGGAGAAGGAGAAGAGGAAGAAGTGGGTGACGGTGACGAGGATGATGATAGAGTTGAGGGATTACCACTACCACTAACAGGTGTAGAGGTAGAAGTAGTAGTTGTTGTCGAAGCTGTGTTAAAGGAGGTGGTGGGTTTAGATGTACCACTGCTAGTTATGGAGGTTGTAGTGGAGTTTGGATTTGAGGATGTACTAGAGCCAGTTTGTGATGATGATGTTGTGGTTGTTGTTGATGTTGTTGTTGATGTTGTTGATGTTGTTGTTGATGTTGTTGATGTTGTTGACGTTACTGTTGTAGTTGAAACAGAACAATCTGATTTTGTTTGATATCCAGGTTTACAATCACAAAGACCAGTCATATAATTACATTGACCGTTGTTACTACATTCATAGGGTGAACCAGGGCAATGAGTATAATGATAAAATCCATCACTAAAAATTGTTGTCAAAGAGTTTTGAGTAAGATTAACCGAAATTTTAGTACTCCATCGATTTTGATTAGATATGAAATTACATTTTAACATTGTATCAGTTATAGAATCCAATATTGAACAATCAATATTACTTTCACTTATTGAAACTTTTGTTGATAATTTATCAGTTATAAAATTATTACCTTGAATTGTAATTGTAAAACCATTTGGAGATATCGAACTAAAGAAACCATTTGGAGATACTGATGTAATTATTGGTAATGCATAACTAGTTTCAAATTCTTTACTTTTTAAAATTATATCATTTGAATCATAGGGATTAATAGATTGTGAAATTATTTTAAATTTACCAGAACCGATTGGAACTTTACATATTATTTTATTACCATTTATAAATTGTTCACAATTTAATTTAATATTATTATTATTATTATTATTATTATTACTAATAATCATATAAATATCATTTGATAAATAACTACCAGTAATAGTAATATTATCACCTTTTAAAGATGGAAGAGGAGAAACATTTGTAATAATTGGTTTTAGATTTAAATATTTTAAACCATTACCACCTGTACCATCTGAATTGGTTTTATTTGATAATCCACCATCAATTGATATTGTAATTAAAGAACTAATAAAATCATTTGGTAATTTAATATCAATATAATTTAAATTTAAATCCATAATATTTGAAATTAGATTTGATGATGATGATGCTGTTGATAAAATTTGTAGGTAATTTTTATCTAATGGATTTACAAAATTTGAACCTTGAATTCTTAATAATCCATTATTACTATCACTTGGTTGAATAAAACCAGTTATAATTGGTGATAAATAACCAAAAGTTAAATTATTTTTATAATCAGAATCACCTAAAAGTGAAATTATTGAATTTTTTGAAGTTAAAATTCTATCAGTTGATTTAAATTCCAAGGTTGATGATGATTTAATAATAGTATTTGTTAAAGTTTGATGAGCAATTAAAATTTGAAAATTATCACCAATTTTTGTACCAATTACACTTGTAAAGAATAAACCATTAATAGTTAAATCAGTTGGTGAAGTTGAAATTAGTAATGGTGATAATGAAATTAATTGTGGTTTTAAAATCAAATTTGACCAAATTTTACTATTACCATAAATATCTGAAATTATTAAATCACCATTAACAGAATCTGATGGTAGAGAGCAAATAATTTCATAAACACTACCGTTACAATTTAATTTATTAATATTTGAATTGCCAAGTTTAAATAATGATTGATATTGTAAATCCATTATATTTTCACCAGTGATTTGAATTTTATCAAAATCTTGTTGAATACTATTTTCATAATGTGCATTTAAATAATTGAATTTAAAAGATTCAATCGATAAATCACCAATAGAAATAAAAACTTTATAATAACCATCTAATGATTTTTGAATATTTGAATAATCAATTAAATTCTCTGAATATCTACATTTAATTTGTTGTTGATTAATTAATTCAATATTAATACAAGAAAAACTACTGTTGCCAATTTTAACCGAAACTTTATTAATATCATTACCAAAATAATTACCATCTATAGTAATTACACCTGGTCTTTTTAATGGTAATCCTGAAACATTTGATATTATTGGATACCTTTGAGAACAATCATCTAATCCAAAATCATCTTTACATATACATTTTAAATTTATACATTCACCATTATTAAATCCACTACAATCATTTTTACAAATTGATTTATAATTTAAAATTAATAACGGATTACCTAAACTTGTACCTATTAAAAGTTTATTACTACTACTACCACCACCACCACCACCACCATTATCATTATTACTTGATCTTCTAATTGTTAAAGCTGTTATATTTCCAATATTATTCAATTCAAATAATTCTTGATTATTACCATTTATATCCATTGATAAAATATATTGATTTAATAAGGGGTCAATTAATGTAAAGAAAATTTGACCTTGTACTAAATCAATCGATGAAAAATTACATTTTGAAAAATAAGAACCTGTTGATTTTGGTATGAAATTAATATCAACTGTTTTAAATTTGGTTATTGAGTTTGATGTATAATTTAAAATTTCAAATGATAATTTCATTGTTGGATTATTAGTTTCATTTCTACTACATGTATATAATAATCTATTATCACTATCAATTGATCCAACATATCTACTAACTGAATCATTAATTGTATACAATGGAGATTTTGGTAATGTTGATGCAAGAGTTTTTGCATCTAATAGTCTAATCATACCTTTATTACCTAAAAATATTAGTTTATTTTTTGAATCAATTGTTCTATATATATATATATATATAATATTAAATAAATGTTAATAAATAATATAAAAAAATTTTAATTAATTATTTTTTTAAAACTTACAACATAGTTTGAGGTAAAGTTACTTCGATACCAGAAGAATCGGATGAAAAGTTTTCATCAATAAATTTAAGATCGAATTTTGTATAGAAAATATTTGATGCTGTTATAAATATATTATTTAAAAAGTTGGTAATATAGCAATTAAAATCGTTATTGGTTGGTAAACCAATTGCTATTTCTCTTGAAGTTTTTTGAGTGATATCAATAAGGTATGCATAATTATTGGTTATAGCAATAACTTTACTATCATTACCAATGAATGGTACTGATGTTATAAGTTTTAAATTATTTGTACTAGAATATTGAAATCCGATTGTTGACAACGATGTGGATGGTGCTAATGATAAAACTGAGTCTATATCATTGTAATAAATTTTTCTACCCGAGATAAAGAAAACAAATTTACCATTTTCAGAAAATACTGTTTTTTCTAATATATTATTTGAATTTATAATATTAATAGATGTGATTGTATTATTTAAATTTATTCTTTGTGATGATGCTATCAAAAAATAGGATGATGCCAAAAAAATTGAAATTAAAAAATAAAAATTTTTGATTTTCATAAATTTTTTTTTTTTTTTTTTTTTTTCCAAAAAAACTTTGAAAAAAAATCATTTTTTTTTTTTTTTAAAAACGAAAAAAGATTAAAAAAAAAAAAAGAAAGTGGCAACTCGTTTACTGAGGAAGAATTTTTTTATTAAATTGGGAAAAAAAAAAAAAAAATATTGAATATCGGAAAAAAAATATTTATTTTTGGAAATATGTCATTCAATTACACTTTTATTATTTAGTATAAATAAAAAACAAAAAAATAAAAAAAAACTAAAAAAAAACAAAAAAATAAAAAAATTATATTTAAAAAAAACAAATAAATTAGTACTATTACAATTAAAAAAACATCAGCCGATTACATTACTGGTGGCTACCCGGATCACATTTTCAGAAAAAAAAAAAAAAAAAAATAAAAAAAAAAAAATAAAATAAAATAAAAAAAAATTTTAAATAAACCACCGCACCTTACATATAGGTTTTTTTTTTTTTTTTTTTAATTTTTTTTTTTTAAAATTTTCTTTATTTTCTTTTTTTTTATATTAAATATTTTTTTTTTTTTTTTTTTTTTTTTTTTCTTCTTCTTACAAAATTATTTCTTTGTTTTTTTTTTTTTTTTTTGTATAATTTTTTTTGTTAGTTTTTTGATTTCTGTACAATTTTATTTTTTCAAATAAAAAAAATAAAAAAATAAAATTAATTAATTTTTTTTAAAAAAAAAAAAAAAATCAAAAAAAAAAAAAGTTTTTTTTTTTTATTTTTAATACCACACATATAATTTTATTTTTTTTGATAAACACAACATCACACATACATATTTATATATATATATACAAATAAAAAATGCCACAACAAGGAGAAGAGGAATCAGAATATCTTTTTAAAAGTACTATTTTAAATTATTTATTTTACTAAAAACGAAACAGTTTTGTTGATGTCCAATGATGACAACATGTTGTTTTTGATTATGCTTTTTTTTTTTTTTTTTTTAAAAAAAAAAGAATATTTATTCTAATCAAATATATATATGTATATGTAAATTATAGTTGTAATTATAGGTGATTCAGCAGTTGGCAAATCAAATTTATTAAATAGATTTACAAGAAATGAATTTACAGAGAAAACTAAAGCAACTATTGGTGTAGATTTTGGAACAAAGAGTATAGAGATTGATAATAAGATTATAACAGCCCAATGTTGGGATACTGCAGGTCAAGAGAGATTCAGAGCAGTTACATCTGGTTATTATAGGGGAGCAGTTGGCGCAATGATTGTTTATGATATCACATCAAAGATTAGTTTTAAAAATGTTACAAGATGGTTAAATGAATTGAGAGAGATGGCAGAACAAGATATCCTGATCATGATGGTTGGTAATAAATCTGATCTTGAGATGAGCAGAGAAGTACCAACTAAAGAGGCACAAGCATTCGCTGAATCGAATAAAATTTCATTCTTGGAAACCTCTGCCTTAAATTCTACAAACGTAAATCAATCCTTTGAGAGATTACTTACCGATATTTTCCACTTGGTTAGTTCAAAGAAACCAATGGTAGTTGATGACACCCAGAATTGGTTGGTTCCAAATCAAGGTAAAAAATTGACTCCTCTTACTGATCCTGCTCCTCAATTAACTGCAAATACAACCTCAACTCATCAAGAAAAGAAAGGTGGTTGTTGTTAAAAAAAAAATATAAAAAAAAAATAATAAAAAAAATTAAAAAAAATAATAAAAAATGAAATGGCATCTATTTATTAAATCCTATCGATTACCTAGAGTTTATTTCAATTAAAAACATTTTTTTAATTTTTTTTTTTTTTCAAAGATTTTTAATTTATTTTATTTCCACCATTTAAATAAAGTTTTTTTTCATTATTAACAATTGATGAAACCAGGATACCAAATATAAACTATATTAAAAAGTAAGTGAAAAAAAAAAAAACATTTGGCAATGGTTTTAATCAAAATATAAGTAGGAGTAATACCATCATGTGTTAAATCTTTAACATTTGATTATGGTTTTTATTTTATTTTATTTTGTGGTTTTCTGGATAGGTTGGTAGAGGGACTATCTGTGTTTATTTTCTTGGTTTAAGTATTTGATGGTTTTCTTCTATACCATATTTTCTTTGATTCTAGAATTATTTTTTAGCAGTTTGTGTGTTGTTTCTTTTTAATTTGATAATAATTTTTGCAATTTTATGATTTATTTTATTTATTTTTTTGATGATGAAGAGTTAAGTTAAAAGTTCGAAACCATCTTTAGTATTTGAATTTTGTTATGTTTAAAACATCCATTAAATTAGTTGTGTTTGAGAAACTTTATTCCCAACTAGTTTGTAACAAGTGAGTTTTTGATATGTCTAATGATGGATAGTCACAATAACATTTGTAGTTAAAATGTTTTCCACTTTTTTTTTTTTTTTTTTTTTTTAAAATCGCCAGCATGTCATATTCTTTATTTTTTAATTTTTTTTTTTTTTTTTTTTTTTCGTTGGATATTAGGTTGTACTTTTTTTTATTAAAAATTAATTTTTTATTTTTTTTTTTAATTTTTTTTTTAATTTTTTTTTTAATTTTTTTTTTTATTTTATTTTTCTCTTTCTTTTTTCTTTTTTTTTTTTTTTTACACGAATTGTTTGTTTTGGTTGTAGTCGTAATTTGATTAGTGTATAGTTGTATTTTTAAAAAAAATTATTTATTTATTATATTGTGTGGTTATGTGTTAAGTCTGAATTAATTAATTCAAAAAAATAAATAAAAAAAAAAAAAATTTTAAGAATATTTAAAAAAAATTTTTTTTTTAATTTTAAATAAACACACACATTGTTTCATTCCAATAAATATTTTATTATTATCTATAAAATAATTAAATATAAAAAAATTATATATATATATATAAATATATATAAATAAAAAATAAAAATAAAAAAATAAAAATATAAAAATAAAAATGAAAATATTATTTATAGTATTATTAGTAATATCTATAGTAATATCGATAACGAATGGGGATAATAATAATAATAATAATAATAATAACAACAATAAAAAACATCATAATGGAAAAGTAGATTCATATAGTAATAGTAGAGAGGATTCCAGTTTAGATATGGATAAAAATAATTTGGCCAATGGTGGAATTGGTGGATTTAATAGTTTTAGTAGTAATAAACCCCCACCAACATTATTTGAACAAATTAGTAATAGACTATTCTATCACAATGATCATTTCAGTGATATTGGTAATTCAATTCAACAATTTGGAGAATTTATTGAAACCTTAAAGAATGGTAATTTTAAAAACCAATTAAAATCAAAAAAAGACTTAAAAAAAGAATTTTTAAAAAAGAAAAAATCTGCAATTAGCAACGATAATGATAGTAGTAATATTGATGATAACGAATCATCACATGATGAAAACTATTATTATGAACACTATACACCATCACCATTATTATCACCATCAAATTCAATAATTGCACAACAACAATTAAAACAACTAGAAAAGAAACAATCTAGACATGGTAATAAACCAAATCATCAATATAAAACAATTAATAATAATAATAATAAATTATATAGAAAATTCTTAACAACCGACGAGAATGGAATTAATCAAATCATTGGTAAAGAGCTAGGCAAACATCCAATATCTGATGATTTAGATGAATGGTTTGAAAATAATAAACAGCAACAACAACAAATTCTTTTAAATTCAATAAGAGATAATAATGATGATAAAAAACTTTATGGATCAAATATTGCTTCTGTTTGTAATTCAGGTGTTCTCACAACAACTACCAGTTTAACAAACACTTGTCTTGGTCAAGTTTGTTATATTAATGAAATGAAATGTAATGGTCAAAATATAACAATTACAAGTTCAACTCCATATAATTCAACTTTTAATTATAATACTTGTCAAATTAATTCTGTAGGTTTTATCTAGTTGGTGGATTAAAAAAAAAAAAAAAAAAAAAAAAAAAAAAAAAAAAAAAAATTAACTTTTTTTTTTATTTATAGATTTATTGTCCAAACTCGGTAAGTGTTGTAAAAATTTATGATTTTAAAGAATTATATGGATTAAAGCAATGTAATACAATTAAATTTCAATGTGATCAACAATATTTGAGTCAATGTAAAATTGATGATTTAGTATGTGATGGTAATACACAATTTGGTGATAGTAATAAAATGTTTGGTTTTCAATGTACCAATGAGAGATTAGTTTGTGATGGTGTGGTTGTACCAACAAATAAATATAAACAATTCAATCAATCTATTGCCAATGGTAGTTGTACAGTTCAAACCTATCCATGTGATTCAATTACTGAATCGATATTGGATATAACCCAAACTTGTAATCCAAATATTACCACAGGTTATAAGAATTGTTCAGTGTCTTACAGAGTGACTACTTCATCATCTACCTACTGCTCAAGACAATTACCAGAGTATTCTTGTCAATGTCCAATGGATTATATGGGAAGGTTGTGTAATAGAGCAACACCAATCATTTGTGAACTCAATTTGGTATCACCAAAACCAAATTGTACAGGTGACAATTTCATTCTCTCTCAATCACATTGTTTCACTTTTACTAAAGATTCCTCACCTTCTTTTAAATTCAATCTTGATTGTTTCTTTGCTGTAAATAATCCAACTCCAACCCATAATTTTAAATATTGGATAAATACCCCTAATGTATGTAAAAGTAGAATTTTTTTTTTTTTTTTTTTTAAAAATTATTTTCATAATCACTAAACTAACTTTTTTTTTTTTTTTTTTAGTTAAAAATAAGTAAACCTGTTACATGGAGTTTGTCAAGTGAATACATTAATTTCTATAGATTATTTAATACATCAATGAGAAATGAATATAAATTATCAAAAGAACAAATTAGTGGAACTAAACCAGTTTGGTTTAATTCAACTCAAATTTCAAAGATCACCGATCAATATTTTATTGCAAAAAGACTATATACAGAGATATCCTTAATAACTCCAACATCAAGTAATACTGGTGGTAATAGTGGTAGTAGTAGTGATGATAGTAGTTTTTCTAGTGGTAGTATCGATACAGGTTCAAATTCAATTAATAATTTATTATCATCAACAAGCTCAACAAATACAGCAACATTATCGAAATTCTTTATTTACATTTCAGATTATCCAATAACTTCTCATCCAACACCATCAATGTCAAAAGTTAAATTAGCATTTATCATTATCGGTTCTTTCTTAGCTTTTGTATTATTAATTATTGCTATTATTTTTTATAAAATTAAATTAAAAGTTAATTAAATTTTGAATAAAATATAAAATATAAAATATATTTATATTTTTTTTTAATTATTAATTAATTAAGAAAGGGTCAACCCCTTCTTGAATTTTTTTTGTTTTTTTAAAGAGTTTGGTTTTATTTTACTTGAAAAAAGAGTCTTTTTCATATATTTTTCTTCATAAAATTTTTATTTTCTCTAAAATAATAAATTCTACAAACAAAAGAAATATGTTGGTGTTCCCTAAATTTTTACAAAAAAAAACTCAACTACCAATGATGGCTCGACTTTAGCTGGGGAGCTTTTTGAACACCATTGCTAGTTGGAGATATATTTTTTTCGTCTATGTATTTATATTGATTTCGAATGTGATTATAAAGGTAACGATATTTATCCAATATTTCAGATTGTCTTAATTCGATGATACTATCAAATGATACACAAATTTCAATGACTCTAACAAATTGTTTGATATGATCAACTACTATATCCTGGTTTGTTTACAGTTGATTGTATTTTTTGAGATTTGTATCACAAGCAAAAGCTGAAAAGAAATTCCACTACCTCAGACCAGCAACTACTGGTGCAAAACTCTTGAAGGTTGTCAAATTTAAAAACTTTCAATAATCATTATTTCTCAATTCTAATTTAATTCAAAACTTACCCGTTTGATATAAATTTTATTATAAATCTAATGTAGCAAATATTAAATTGGTTATGATTAATATTCTCCTTTCTCCTGATTATCTTTATTAAAATCATCAAATGTTAATGATGAAATGTAACCTATAAAAATCTTTTCCATTCTAATTGGGTTCCAAAGCTTGAAAGGTTTTTTTTTAATTTTTGAAAGGTTTTTTATTAATAATAAAAAATTTCAAATAATAAAATTTTTTTTCAAACCAAACAAAAAAAATCTTTTTTGATTTTTCAATTCTGAAAGTTCAAAAAAAATATATATATATATATATATTAAAAGAAAAAAAAAAGAATTAAAATAAAAAAAAATTTTAAGTATTCTTTAAACTATAATATCTTCAAAATTTACTTAATCTCTCTTTTTTTTTTTTTTTTTTTTTTTTCCGCTCTATCTTGGAATAGATTTAATTCTTCCACAATATGTTCAAATTGTAAAAACAATATAGAGTAACCTTTCTTTGTATTTGGAAAATTTTTATCAATATTAATGGTTTTTTTTTTATATTTTTTTTTAGAAAGGGGGGGGTAGTTTGTATATTGATATTTGGTATATAAAATCTTAATTCGAAATTCATATCTAACAGGGTTTTTTTTTTTAAAAAAAAAAAAAATTAACATAAATCATTGGTTCAAAACATATTTCTTTTTTTTTTTTCAATAAATTTTTTTTATTTTTTTTTTTTTTTGTATTATTAAATCTCATAAGAAACAGTTTATATTGTTATACTTTCCAGGTGATTTGGGTAATTGTTAATGGCAATAATCGTAAATATCTTCACGCACACGACTATGTTGTCAAAATAAAATATAAAAAAAATAAAATATAAAAATAAAAAATAAAATGAAAACACACTTGATAAAACGACCAATGAGTGTGTTTTTTTAAAAACCAATACTTTTTTATATTTTTTTTTTTTTTTTTTTTTTTTATCAACTAGAAAACTTTTTTTTTTTTTTTTTTTTTTTTATCAATTTTTTCTTTTCTTTTTTTTTTTTTTAAATTTATTATATATATTTCATTTATATAAAAATAAATATTAAAAACTCTCTTCATTTTCCATTAAGTATGCATTTTATTTTTATTTCTTATTTTTTTTTTTAAAAAATTTGGCGCCAAACATATTTGGGTTTATTTTGTTTTATTTTTTTTTTTTTTGAAAATAAAAATGCAAAAATATAAAAATTTAGGTTGTGTGGATGGGTGGTAAACCATTTTAATATTTTCACAAAAGCAAAAAAAAAAGTGATTGTTTTTTTTTATTTTGATGAAAATTTCTTTAAAATTACGAATGTTTTTTATGGTTTTAAAAATCAAATTTTTCCATTTTGTTTTTTTTTTTTTTTTTTTTTGATGTAAAAAAAAATTCTATTTGGCTATGAAAAAATAAAAAAAATAAAATAAAAAAAAAATAGATTTTCAATCGTTTTTTTATCATCCCAGTTTGTTCACCAAAAAATAACGAAAATTTACCTTTTTTTTATTTTTTTTTCTTTTTTTTTTTTTTTTTTTTATTTTTATCTTTTTTTCTTTTTTTTTTTTTTTTTATCTCTCTCTTGTCGCATCAAAGTTATAAATATTAACAATCAATATCTTTTTTTTTTTTTTCCATTTTTTTTATTTTTTTTTTATTATTTTTTTTCCCATTTTTTTTTTTATTTTAAAAAAAAAATTAAAATAAAATCCTATATATAATAATAAATTAAAAAAAAATTAATAAAATAAAAATTTTTTTTATAAAAAAAAAAAATTAATTAAAATAATTATAATAATAATAATAATAATAATAATAATAATAATAATAATAATAATAATAATAATAATAATAATAATAATAATAATAATAATAAAAATAATAATAATAATAATAATAATAATAATAATAATAATAATAATAATAATAATAATAATAATAATAATAATAATAATAATAATAATAATAATAATAATAATAATAATAATAATAATAATAATAATAATAATAATAATAATAATAAAAATAATAATAATAAAAATAAAGAAAAATGGATTTTCCATCTCAACTTTCAGAAAAAAAATTAAATATTACCAAGAAAAGAACAACACTTTTTTCCTATGATGATGACGACGATGACGATGATTTCGATCAAAATCGAGAGTATATATCATCAAATGAAGAGTTAAAGGATCAACAAAACTCTTTCAATGCATTACTTTTAAGTGAACTTTCAAATTGTGAAGATCAAAGACAACAACAGCAAGAACAACAGCAATCCCAATCATCATCCCCAATACAAAATGACAGTGATTCCTCACCAACGTCCAATTGTAACAACAGTAATAATAATAATAATAATAATAATAATAATAATAATAATAATAATAATAATAATAATAGTAATAATAATAATAATAATAATAATAATAATAATAATAATAATAATAATAATAATAATAATAATAATAATAATAATAATAATAATAATAATAATAATAGTAATAATAATAATAATAATATGGTTCACCATTTAAATAATAGTAATAGTATACCAATTGGTAACAATGTTCACCATTTAAGAAAAGGTAGAAGACTATTTCATGATGATAATGACGATCAACCTATATATCCAGCTTCAACGTCACTCTCTTCAACTAAAACGATTATGTTCCCTTCAAGTCCTATTTTATATTCATCCTCTCCATCTCAACAACTACAACAAACAACCAATGAATTTAAAGCTCCATCATTTACAGCTTCGGCAATGTCTTTTATAAATAATAGTACTTCAAATGGTATAAATATAAGACCAATAATTAGCAACAGAGTACATAGTAATAACAATTTAAAAAACAATAGTAATAATAATAATAATAATAATAATTTAAATAATGAGGATGAACAAATATTTTCGTCATCATTACCAACGTCACCAGTATCATGGTCAGCAAATGGCTCAATAATGGGTGGTCATAATATTAATAATATAACTGGAAATCATAGCAGATTCCTTTCCAATGGGAATTATACAACCAAAGGGAATACATTCCCTTCAACAGAGATTAAAAGAGTGAGACCTGATCAAAGAGCATTCAATGAACATTCATTTTCAATGTCACCAACACCATCACCACCTCCGACACCATCTTTAAAAAGAAATAATTATTCCTCTCCAAAATTTGAACCAGTCTTCATAAGATTGGCAGAGGAAAGAACAAATAGAAAAAGATCGACTTCAATGACTTCAAATGTAAATAGTAATAATAATGTAAATAACAATATCAATGGTCCAAATTCAATTTCATCCTTAATTGCAAATGTTAATCCTTTTACAGAGGAAGGTAGACTACAATCATTGAATAGACCATCGCCTGTATATAATAATAACAATAGTAATAATGATACCTGTAATAATAATAATAATGATAGTAATAATAATAATGATAATAATAATAATAATTCACAAACAAATGTAACAGATAAAGACAATAATGATAGTGACTCAATAACTAAATTCTCATTGTATAAGCATACATTCCAAGAATTGGATTTAATAGGTGAGGGTAGTTTTGGCCATGTTTATAAGGTTAGACATAGAATTGATGGGTGTCTATATGCAATAAAAAAAACAAAAAAACCCTTAAAGGGTCAAAAAGATAGAGAAATAGTATTGAGGGAGGTTTATGGTTTATCTGCAATTAAAGATCATACCAACATCGTTAGATATTTCAATGCTTGGGAAGAAGATAGCCATATATTCATTCAAATGGAATATTGCAACGGTGGCAACATTTATAAATGGGTCACTGAACATATCAAACAATCCGAATCCAATCTTCTCTTATTGGCAAAGCAAATCCTTACGGGTATTGCTTATATTCATTCCTTGGGCTTAGTTCATTTAGATATTAAACCTGAAAATATATATATAATCTATAAATGTAATCAAAATCAAATCATCAATAATAACACTACCCCTATCAATAATAGTGGCAATGGTAGTGATAGTTATTTCAAAAGTAGAAATAAATTTAAATCTGATGAAAATCTAAGTGATAGCTCCAAACTATCAAACAATGTAAATTATAATTGTAATAATAATGTAGATAATAATAATAATAATAATAATAATAATAATAATAATAATAATAATAATAATAATAATAATAATAATAATAATAATAATAATAATAATAATAATAATAATAATAATAATAATAATAATAATAATAATAATAATAATAATAATAATAATAATAATAATAATAATAAAAATAATAATAATGTAGATAATAATAAAAATAATAATAGCAATAATAATTATTTAATAATTGATGATAATAAAATAAATTTTAATAGAATAACATTTAAAATTGGTGATTTGGGATTATTAAATGAAGCAACTGATACAAAAATCTACTCAGAGGGTGATAGTAGATACCTATCAAGAGAGCTACTACATGATGATATGTCTGCTTTGAAAAAATGTGATATCTTTTCATTGGGCTGTACTTTATATGAATTGGCAAGATGTAAACCTTTACCTAAATCTGGTATTGAATGGGACTCTATTAGAAATGGTATACTATCGTTTGAAAAGGAGGATTCAATATGCGATGACAATAAAAATGATTTCTCTTATGAATTTTGGCAACTAATTAAATCAATGATTCATCCCGATCCTTCTGTTAGACCTTCTGCTGAACAACTATTAGAACATCCGCTCATTAAATATGGTGCCATAGAAATTGATGAATTTGAAATTGAAATTCAAACTTTAAAAAATCTATTGGCTGAAAAGGAAAAAATTTTACTCATCCAAAAAGAAAAACAAAAATTAAGACAACAAAAACAAAACCAACAACCAAATTTTATAGAATTGAAGCAACAATATTTAGAACAACAACATTATAATAATGAAATAGATGAATCAGAGAAAGAATATCAAATTCAACTCGAACAATTTAAAATTCAAAAAATGCAACAACAATTTCAGATGCAACAAGAACAACTACAGTATCAACACCAACATAAACACCAAAATTTCCCATTTACCAAACCAATTTGTACTGCTTCTCAAATTGAAGGTGGATTAAAAAATATGGCTTTGTAGATAATAAATATATTTAAATTTGTCGAAAATATTTTTTCTTTCTTTTTCGTTGGCAAAAAATTTATTTTTTTATTTTTTTATTTTTTTATTTTAAACACTGGCACTATCAATTTGTTGTATAATTATGGACATTAAATCTTTTAAAAATTAATTATCTGATTGTGCTGGAGAAAAAAAGAAAAAATTATGAGAATTCTTTTTCTGTCAAAAAAATAATTTTTTTCAAAAATTTTTGAAAATTTTCAAATTAAAAAATGATGTCATCAAAAAAAAAATATTATTGGCTGCAATTAATTTTAGTTTTATTTTTTAAAATTTTTTTTTATTTTATTTTTAGATTTTATTTTTTGATTTATTTTTTTTTTATTTATTTTATTTTTAATTTGAAGTTGAATCTACAGTACCTTTTGAAGAACGAGAGTAATATTGTTTAATGGTCTTTTCAGTGATACGTTTGAGGAGATTGCTTGGGAAAGTTCTTAATAAAGACCAACCAAGATCCAATGAATTAAAGATATCACGATTTTCATAATGGTTTTGACCGACGAAGCTAGATTCGAAACGTTCTAAAAATTCTAAGTAGAGTTTATCTTCTGATGAAAGTGCTTCCTCACCAACGACAGCTTTCATAGCTTGGACATCTTTACCGATGGCATAGTTGGCATACATTTGATTTGAAACTTCAGAGTGATCGCCACGGGTCATATCATCACCAATGGCCGATTTCATGAGACGAGAGAGTGATGGTAATACATTAATTGGTGGGTAGATTTGTCTGTTATTGATTTGACGATCAATGAAAATTTGACCCTCAGTAATGTAACCAGTCAAATCTGGAATTGGATGGGTAATATCATCGTTTGGCATAGTCAAAATTGGAATTTGGGTAATTGAACCATTACGACCTTGAATACGACCAGCACGTTCGTAAATGGTTGAAAGATCTGTATACATATAACCTGGATAACCACGACGACCTGGTACTTCTTCACGAGCAGCTGATACCTCACGAAGTGCATCGGCATATGAAGACATATCGGTTAAAAGGACTAAAACGTGTTTCTCACATTGATATGCAAGATATTCAGCGGTGGTCAATGCAAGACGTGGAGTAATAATACGTTCGATGGTTGGGTGATCTGCTAAATTGAGGAAGAGAGCAGTTCTATCCATAGAACCAGATTCTTCGAAATCACGTTTGAAAAATGATGCAGTTTCCATATTAACACCCATAGCTGCGAAAACAATAGCAAAATTGTCTTCATGATCATCAATAACACCTTTACCTGATTTTTTAACTAAACCAGCTTGACGACAAATTTGAGCAGCAATCTGTTTTTTAAAAAAGAATTAATAAAAAAATTAATAAATAAATAAATTAATAAAAAAAATAATAAATAAAAACTTACTTCATTGTGTGGTAAACCTGCAGCAGAGAAAATTGGAATCTTTTGACCACGAGCAATTGAATTCATAGTATCGATAGCAGAGATACCAGTTTGAATCATTTCTTGTGGATAAACTCTAACTGATGGATTGATTGGTTGACCTTGAATATCTAAGTATTCTTCAGCCAAAACATTTGGACCTTTATCAACTGGTTTACCAGAACCATTGAAAATACGACCTAATGAATCTTCTGATACTGGCATCTTTAAAATATCACCAGAGAATTCACAACGAGTGTGTTTGGCATCAATACCAATTGTACCTTCGAAAACCTTTTAATTTTTAATTTAATTTTTTTTTTTTAATAAAATTAAAAAGTTTTGTTAATAAATTTCAAATAATAAGATTAAAAAAAGAAAAAGAAAATAGTGAAAAGTAAAAAAAAAAAAAAAAACCACACATTTAAGTGCAACATAATTTTTTAATCTAATTTTTTTTTTTAATATTAAAAAAAAAAAAAAAAAATTTATATAAATTTAAATAATACATACTTGTACGACGGCTCTTTTACCTTGGATTTCCAAAACTTGACCTTTTCTTTGAGTACCATCACCTAAAGTTAAAGTTACAATTTCAGAGAATTTTGGACCTCTGATATTATCTAAAATAACGAGTGGACCATTTACTGCAGTAACAGTTCTATAATCTAAACGTGGGTTAACTTGATAGTTTCTAGTGATAGCTGCGATATGATCTTCAAATCCAACCATTTTAATTTATTTATATATATGAAAAAAAGATATAAAAAAAAAAAAAAAAAACTAAATAATTTAAATTTAACAAAAAATTAAAAAAAAAAAAATATAAAAAAAAAAAAAAAAAATTTCACTTTTTTAAAAAAAAAAAAAAATTTAAAAAAAAAAAAAAAAATCAAAAAAAGTTTGCCTGGTTAAACAGACTATGGAAAATAAAAAATAGTTTCTTTTTTTTCACTAGATTAAATTTTTTTTTTTAAAAAAAAAAAAATGTTCGTTTTTTTTTACTCTGGTCATCTTTTTTAATTTTTTTTTTTGTTTAATTTATTTGTCTGTAATCTTTTTTTAATTTTAATTTTAATTTTAATTTTTTTTTTATTTTATTTTTTTTTTTTTGTTTTTCTTTTTTTCTTTTTTCTTTTTTTTTTTTTTTTTTCAAAATTTTCTTTTTTTGGAATGAATTCTAATTAATCTGGTTTATAATTGATTGTTTGTTTGTTTTATTATTTTTTATTTATTTTTTTTTTAAATTTTTATTTAGTTTTGTTTTGTTGTTTATCATGTTTAGAAAATAAAAAAAAAACAAAAAAAAAAAAGCGATTACTAATAAAAGTAGTAATTAAAGATATAAAAATAATATATATATATAAAAAAAAAAAAAAATAAAAATAAAAATAAAAATAAAAAAATAGAATTAAAGTTTAGAAATGAAAAATTCTATATTTATAATATATAATTCATTATTGCTTTCTTGTTTTTAGAGATATCTCTAATTCTTTTTCCATTTTTTTTTTTTTAATGGCCAGTTGTTATTAAATCTGGTTTTTGGTTATTATTTTAAAATTTTTTTCTTTTTTTTTTTTTTTTTTTTTTTTTTTTTTTTTTTTTTTTTTTTTCTTACATATGCATAATAAATATATATATAATAAAAGAATGGAAAATAAACAATAAAATTTTTTTTCTTTCTTTGTTTTTTTTTTTTTTTTTTTTTACAATATGTACAAAGTTTCGAAATGATAATTAATTTAAAACAACTTGCTGTTGTTGGTTATTATTTTTTAATTCATTTTGTAATAAAGAAATTTCATCTTGTAATTCTCTTACTTCATTTTTGCAATCATCCAATTCTTTTTCCATACATTTAAATTTTTCATAATATGTATGATTGTTGTTATTAGTATCGACATCACTTTCATCATTTGATAATAAGCCACCAATACTAAAATTACTACTACCGTTTCCAATATAATTATTATTATTATTATTATTATTATTATTATTATTATTATTATTATTATTATTATTATTATTATTATTATTATTATTATTATTATTATTATTATTATTATTATTATTATTATTATTATTATTATTATTATTATTATTATTATTATTATTATTATTATTATTATTATTATTATTATTATTATTATTATTATTATTATTATTATTATTATTATTATTATTATTATTATTATTATTATTATTATTATTATTATTATTATTATTATTATTATTATTATTATTATTATTATTATTATTAGTATTATTATTATTATTATTATTATTATTATAGTTGACATTATTGTGGTTATTATTTGTAATGGCTAATTGGAGAGGTGAACCACATGAGCTTAGATTTGGTGTCAATGACCTTAAAGGTGACGATGGATTTGAGTTTAACAATGATTCCATTCCATGTATTAATGGTGAACTAACGGATGGTGACGAATTTAACCTTTTATTTGGTTGTTGTAGGTACTGTTGTTCATCCTCGTCACTACTATTATTGTTGTGTTGTTGAGATTGTTGTTGAGATTGTTGTTGAGATTGTTGTTGTTGTTGTTGAGATTGTTGTTGTTTATTTTTTTTTGATAGTTTTGTTGTATATTTTCTTTTTCTTGAATTATCCATAAAATCCGAGGTGTATGGATTTGGAGCATCATCTTTTAAACACCAATAACCAGTATTTTGAAAGATTGGATAACCATTTTGAAATAGGTTTTGATAGTGAGATAGAGTCATACCAATTGTATGTTTCCAATTTTGGATTCTTTCCCTTTTACAAATTAAATCCCAATGAATATTAATGAATTCATATATATCATCTCTAAGATGAAAATATCGTTTTCCATTAGTTAAATTATCATCCAATTGACTTGGTGATCTATTTTGTGTAATTTTCGATGACTCAGTTAATGCAAATAATGCAACATGTAAAATTTGAGCCCAAATTGGAATTTGACCTTTTTCAAAACTTGGTGGTGGTCCATTTTCGCAGACAATACAATCTGTAATTTTACATTGAGTTGGTTTAAAATTATCTATACTCATGTTCATATTATTATTTGATAGTTTTTGTTGTTGTTGATTTTGTTGATTTTGTTGATTTTGTTGTTGTTGTTGTTGTTGTTGTTGTTGTTGTTGTTGTTGTTGTTGTTGTTGTTGTTGTTGTTGTTGTTGTTGTTGTTGTTGTTGTTGTTGTTGAGTTTGTTGTTGTTGTTGTTGAGTTTGTTGTTGTTGTTGAGTTTGTTGTTGAATTTGTTGCTGAATTTGTTGACTCATTGTTGATAACAATTGTAAACTATTTGTTGATGAATTTAATGGTGATGAAGATAAAGTTGGTGGAGTTGAATTTGGTGTTGTATTTGTAGAATTCAATTTTGGTGAGGAAAAAGGAGGGGTCGGCCCATTATATTTATTGATTGAGTTATTAATATTATTACTTAGTGATGCTATTAAATTACTAATATTATCACTACTCGTATTATTTATTTTTTGTTGTTGATATTGTTGCTGCATTTGTTGTTGTTGTTGAATTTGTGATTGATTATTTTGTTGATTATTAATATTATTCGCATTGTTATTAATATTATTATTATTATTATTATTATTATTAATATTATTATTATTATTATTATTATTATTATTATTATTATTATTATTATTATTATTAGTATTAGTATTGATATTAGTATTATTACTATTACTATTACTATTACTATTGCTATTACTTATATTATTATTATTATTATTATTATTATTATTATTATTATTATTATTATTATTATTATTATTATTATTATTATTATTATTATTATTATTATTATTATTATTATTATTATTATTATTATTATTATTATTATTATTATTATTATTATTATTATTATTATTATTATTATTATTATTATTATTATTATTATTATTATTATTATTATTAATATTATTATTATTATTATTGATAATATTACCATTCGAATTATTTATATTGTTATTATTATTATTGGGATTATTATTTGAACTATTTATTTGAGATAAATAGTTTACAGGAGATGAAGTTGAATGAATAATTAATAAAATTGATGATTCTTTTGACAAGGATAAAAGATTACCACTTTTATTACTCAAATTACTGTCATTTGATGTATTATTAATAAAATTTGTAATTTGAGACATTTTTTTTTCTTTTCTAGAAAAAAATTAAAATAATAATAATAATAATAATAATTATATAATAAAAAAAAAAAAATTAAATAAAAAAATAAAATGAAATATGTTTTTATTTATTTGTGTTAAAAGAAAAAAAAAAAAAAAAAAATTTTTTTTGAATTTATAAAAAAAATATTTTATTTAAAAAAAGTAAAATGATTATATTAAAATTAATAATAGAGAAAAGAGGGCAATCACAAAAATTTAAATAAAAAAAAAAAAAAAAAAGATAAAGTTTTGAAGAAAGAGATTATTTAGTGGTGGAATATTTTTTTTTATTTTCTTAATTTTTAATTTTTTTTTTTTTCTATTTTAATTTTTTTTTTTTTTTTAAAAAAAAAATTTTATTTTAAAAATATATATTATTATTAATAATATCAAGAAAGAAAAGAAAAAAAAAAAAATAATAAAATAAAAAAATGGGCTCTACCTTTTTTGAGTGTAAAAACACACCTTTTTTATGTTAATATTATTTTATTTTTATAAAAAAAAATAATTTTTATGATATCCAAAAGAAAAGGGTGAAAGAGAGAGGGCATGTGGGGGTGTGAGTGTATTGATTATTTTTCCACACCACATCAAATCAAGCACATAATCCCACACAAGATAACAAAAACCCAACAGCAAATTATTGAAAATTTGAAAAAAAATAAATATCATTGCTTGATTGATTGATTATTATACATTTTTGTTAGTGTGGCTCTAAACAACTTATAGAACCAATCCATATATAATATGAGCTTTTTAAAAATTGTAAAATGACCTTTAAAGATTCATAAAATTAACTGAATATTTAATATAAATTTTATGTCGACAATTGAAAAAAAAAAAAAAAAACTAATCTCTTTTTTTGAGATTTTAATTTCATAAAAACGTCTACCAAAAAAAAACATAAAAATGATTATTTTAATAATAAAAAAAAATAAAATAAAATATATTCGATAAAATTCAAATTATTTAAACCATATCACAATTATTATAATTTGAGTTTATTATTAATTTTTTTTTTTATTTTTTTTTTTTATTTTTTTTTTATTATTTATTTTTTTTTTTTTATTAATTATTTTAAATAAAATGAAAAAAAAATTAGTGATTAGAACCAATCAAATATCATGAAGACCAATCTTTTATTTTTGTGATGTGTAAATTTCAATGTGTGGTTTGACCACATAATCACCTCAAAAACAAAACATTTTTTTTTTTTTTTTTTTTTTTTTTTTCATTATTTTTTTTTTCTCCCCCTCAACAATATAAAAAACTAATATATAAAATTAAGTAAAAATCAAAATATTTTCTTTTTACCTTTTTTGTTTAAAGTCACGTGCCAAACCACAAGTAAAACTTTTTTTTTTTTTTTTTTTTTTTTTAAATTTTACTTTTTTTTTTATCACCAAATTTAAAAAGTAATATTGTGGTTGTGTTTGGGTGGAGGTTGAATGGATATTGTGTATATACATTAACATTTTGATTTAGGGGGATATTTATATTTTGAAAAGAGATTTTGTTACTTTTTTTATAACTTTGGTGGTTTTTATTTTTTTTTTTTACTACCAATTTTTTTAGAGATTTGGAAAAAAAAAAAAAAAAGGGTTGAACTGCATATAGCGAAACAATATTTCTACATGTCCCTTTTTTGGATTGGGGGGAGGGGGGGTGTAAAATAGTTTTGATTCTTGTAAATATCATTTTTGTTCTATTTAAAAAAAAAAAAAAAAAAAAAAAAAAAAAAAAAAAAAAAAAATTCTACTTTGAACTACATTTTTTTTATTTTTTAATTTATATTAATATTTTTTTTTTTTTTTCTATTATTTTATTATTTTTTTTTTTTCCATTATTTTATTTTATTTTATTTTATTTTATCATTTCCAAATCTTTTTTTTTTTTTTTTAAATTCTTTTTCATCTATTTGTTTTAGTTGGCTTTTTTTTTTTTTTTTTTCTTAATAAAAATTTTTTTTTGATTTTTTTTGAGAGGCAATGAAATTCAAAACAAAAGAAAATTTTTTTAATTTTTTTTGCATTTTTTTTTAATTTTTTTTTTTTTTTAATTTTTTTTTTTTTTTTTTCAAAATTTTTTTTTTTTTTTGAAAGAGAGCGAAAATTTATTTTTAAAAAAAAAACCCATCTGATCTTTTTCTTTAATACAAACAAATTGGTTCTTTTGTTTTAAAAATTAAAGTTTAAATCAATAAACTAAAAGAAATATACGAAAATGTTGAGTATGATTAAACAACAAGGAGCAGCAGCTGACTCTAGAAGAGGTCAAGCATTGTTGCTCAATATTTCAGCAGGTAAAGGTTTACAAAATGTCTTAAAAACAAATTTAGGACCAAGAGGAACTCTCAAAATGTTAGTTGGTGGTGGTGGTGATATTAAATTAACCAAAGATGGTAAAGTTTTATTACATGAAATGGTATGTTTTTTTTTTTTTTTTTTTTTTAATGAAATATTGCAAAAAGATTAATATAATAAAAATTATAAATATACATATTAATATAAACTATTTATAATGTTTTTAAAAATGTTATTTTTATTATTTTTATTTTTATTATAATATTAAAGCAAATTCAACATCCAACAGCAGCATTAATTGCACGTACAGCAACAGCACAAGATGATATTACTGGTGATGGTACAACAACCAATGTTATTACAATTGGTGAATTATTAAAACAATCAGAACGTTATTTACAAGAGAATATTCATCCAAGAATTATTGCAGAAGGTTTTGAATTAGCAAAGGATCGTTGTTTAGCATTTTTAGAGGAATTCAAACAAAGCTCACACGATACATTGGATAGAGAATTATTGATTTCAATTGCAAAGACATCATTAAGAACTAAATTACCAGCAGAGTTGGCTGACCAATTAACTGAACAAGTCGTTGATGCTCTCTTATTAATTCATAAACCAGAGCAACCATTAGATTTATTCATGGTTGAAATTATGACTATGCAACATAGAACCGATGGTCATTCTTCATTAATTAAAGGTTTAGTTTTGGATCATGGTACACGTCACCCAGATATGCCAAAGAAATTAACAAATTGTTTCATTTTAACTTGCAATGTCTCTTTAGAATATGAAAAAACGTAAGTTCATTAATATTTATTTTTATAAAAAGTTTTTTTTTTTTATTTCTCTCTCATTCACACAAACTAATACCTTTTTTTTTTTTTTTTTTTTTTGTGATTTTTTTTTTTTTAAATAAAACAGTGAAGTTAATGCAAACTTTTTATATAAGGATCATGAAACTAGATCAAGAATGATTGATGGTGAACATAAATTGGTTGCAGCAAAATGTAGACAAATTATAGAGTTAAAGAATCATGTTTGTGATACACCAGATAAGAATTTCGTTGTTATCAATCAAAAAGGTATCGATCCAATTTGTTTGGATATGTTAGCAAAAGCAGGTATTATGGGTTTACGTCGTGCTAAACGTAGAAATATGGAACGTTTAACATTAGCATGTGGTGGTACAGCAATGAATTCATTGGAGGATTTGTCACCAGATTGTTTAGGTCATGCAGATTTAGTTTATGAGCAAACCTTGGGTGAAGAGAAATATACATTTGTTGAGGGCGTTAAGAATCCTTTCTCTTGTACTGTCTTAATTAAAGGTCCAACCAAACATCAAATCGAACAAATTAAAGATGCCCTTCGTGATGGTTTACGTGCCGTTAAAAATACAATTGAAGATAAATGTGTCGTACCAGGTGGTGGCGCTTTCCAAATCGCCGCTTATGCAGATTTAATGAAATTCAAGGAGACCATCACTGGTCGTACCAAATTGGGTATTCAAGCATTCGCCGACGCTCTTTTGGTTGTTCCAAAAACTTTGGCTCAAAATTCTGGTTTCGATCCAATGGATACCATCATTAAATTACAAGAGGAATACGCTAAAGGTCATATCGTCGGTTTGGACATTGAAAGTGGTGAACCAATGGATCCAGTAAGTGAAGGTATTTTCGATCAATATTCTGTATTAAAACAAGTTTATCGTTCTTCTCCAATCATTGCTTCTCAATTACTCCTCATCGATGAAATTATTAAAGCTGGTAAAGGTATGAGAGGTTCTTCCGTTCCAGAAGGCCAAGAATAAATTAATAATAATAAATAATAATGATAACGTTAAAATAAAAAAAAATAAAAAAAAAAAAATAAAAAAAGAAAAAATAAAAAAAAAAAAAGATATAATTAAAATTAAAAAAAAAAGATATAATTAAAATTAAAAAATATACACATATTATAATTTTAAAGAATTAATTCATTTTTATTTGTATGTAATAATTCATGAGGTGGGAAACCAACTAATACTCTAATTGGTAAGCTCCAATGTAAAGTATCAACCAAAGGTATCGAACCATCATCTCTTAATGTACCAATATTTGGATGTGAAAATAATTTCTTTTTCTTTACAATTAATGATGAGGTTTGTTGATTTTGATTTTGACTTTGATTATTATTATTATAATTGTTATTACTATTCTTATTAATGTTGTTATTATTATTAGTAGTAGTAGTATTGTTATAGTTATTGTTGATTTGAGTTGTTGTATTTAATTTACTATTTGTTGAAGATGAAAAATTACTACTACTATTGCTAAGGGTATCATCATTTACAATTGCATTTTCAGAATGGCTACTACTATGATTATCATCATCGTCATAATCTCTATTTATATTATCTCTTTGTTGTTGTTGTTGTAATTGTTGTAAATGTTGTTGGTAATTTAAATTCTCTACACTGTTATTTCTTGAATGATTACTACTATTTTTATTAATATGTGGTGGCTCTAAATTATTTGTTGATGATTTTATTGGTGATGTTGGTGTACTTGGTAATGATGCTGGTGTATTTGGTGGTGTTAGTAATATTGGTAAATTATTACTACTATTAGACCTACTTGGTCCCATATTATTGTTTGCAGTTGTGGTAGAGGAATTATTGGAGACAATTGGTTGATAAGGTGTATATGATGATTTCATTGGTGTAACAAATTCAAATCTTAATGACCATTTTACTGATACTAAAGTTATTATTTTTTATTTTTTTTAAAAAAAAAGATTAGAATGAGAATATTAAACTAAATAAAAGAAAAAGAAAGACAAACCATATTTTGTAGAGAACTCTTGGGATGCTTCAACAGGTATATGAAAAATGAAATGGGTTTGTCTTAGATTTGTGGTGAATTCATGAAGTTCACCATATAGTTTTCTAATTGGTTTATTTGAACCACGAGTTGATTGAAGATATTTAGAATCGACGATTTCTTCACACTCTAGTTTAATTAAAACTTTGAAACATGGAATAGTTGCAATTGAGAAATCAAAAGTACCATGAACAGAATCACCCAAACTAAAAGCTGTTTTGCAAATTGAAAAAGTTGCCAATTTATCAGTACCTTTTGAAATTACGATTGATACAGGTGTTGAGTGTTTGTTTAAAATATCAATCACCGATTTCTTTGTATTATTTGAATCATATTGTGAAAGATTTTGTGGGTAGGGTAATGGAAAGTATTGAGATTTCTTGAATGGTGAAATAGGCCATTTCGAAACAACCTCTAAATTATTTCTACTATATTCTTGAGTGGTTTCCGCAGACCCCTCTTCGTAATCGAAAATCATATTACTCTTAAATTTAATTGGTCTTAATGCTGATGCTGGGGTTAATATCCTTATAGGAACAGTTAGGATTTGTGCTGGATTGGTAAAAACTTGTGATGCTATCGATAAAAAATAACTATATTTTAAACTAGTTCCTTTAAATGATGGTGGTAATGGTGATGGTAATGTTAAATAATAAATAACTAATAAAAATAACAAAAGATTATTATTATATTATTAGTAATCATAGATTTTTTTTTTTTAAACAAAAAAAAAAAAAGACATACAAGATTTGGTTTGACCAGGTGGTATATATAATTCTGATGCTAAAAAAGTTGTTGGGGAAGTAAATATTGGTTTGCCATTTTCTCCAATTTCTGATAAATTTGGTAATGATGTTGCGCTCGAAACACCAGCTGTAAACTTTTTACCACTGGTTAATGGTTGTTTTGGATTTAATTTTAATT
Source organism: Dictyostelium firmibasis (assembly GCA_036169595.1). Classification (NCBI taxonomy): domain Eukaryota; phylum Evosea; class Eumycetozoa; order Dictyosteliales; family Dictyosteliaceae; genus Dictyostelium; species Dictyostelium firmibasis. The sequence goes on from CM069768.1 coordinate 3,991,479, forward strand.
GTTGTTGTTGTTGTTGTTGCTGTTGTTGTTGTTGCTGACTATTTTTATTTTCTTGTGGAGATGTTTGTTGATGCTTTACTTTATTTTTATTTGATTTATTTGAAGAGTTTAATTTAATAAAAGAGGATTCTACCATTAAATTACCATAAACTTGTGCTGTTATCCATGATATTGATTGCTCTCTTTGAGTTTGTTTACTACTTGTAACATTTTCAAGTGATTCACTAAATCCTCCTAAATTCGAAATAAATATCCTACAAAAAATTGTATCACCTGGAAAAAAAACAGCAGATTCTAATATACATTCAATTGATATTGGCATTATATATATATTTTTTCTTTTTATTACATTTAGTCCTTTTTTTTTTTATTGTGAAAATAAAAAAAAAAAAAAAAAAAAAAAAATTTAATATATTTATAAATGAAATACAGTGCAAAAATTTTAAAAATAAAAAATAAAAAAAAAATTTTATTTTTTTTTTTTTAAAAAAAAAAAAAAAAAAAAAAAAAAAGATATTTGTTTTATTTATTTATGTACATGTCTTTTTATTTTATTTTATTTTATATCATTTTATTTATTTTATATTATATTATTTTTTAAAATAATTTTACCTTATTAATTTTGAATTATTTATTAAATTTTGAGTTGATAGTTTTATTTCATGATAATTTAATAACTGATCAGATTTATTTTTAAAGACTAAATAATTATTCAATACAATTGAAATATCTTCACTTTTTTCACATTCAAATAAACTTTTTTTTAAATTAGTTGTATCACCAAGATTTGAGCAACATTTTAAGTAACCAGGAAAATGAGAAAAAAGTGTTCTAATTGGTTTATTAGGTGTAAATATCTCAGAAATGATTATATGTTTTACTAATGTTGTGAATACTTCTTTTAGAGTTACTTCAATAAGTAATTGATTTTCATCAATGATTGAACCATTTGAAATTTTAACTTGTTGATCCATAAGATTCATTTGTTTTTCAGTTGGTTTTATATTTTTACCAGGTTGATATTGTATAACAAGATTCTTATTGAATAACCATGGATTACCATAAACTCCACGACCAATCATAATACCATCTATTTTAAATTGATCAATATATGTAATACCTTGTTCATAAGATTCAACATCACCATTACCTTGAATTAATGTATTTGGTGAGATTTGATTACGTAATTCTACAACTCTATCTAAAATTTCATGTTCCCAATGTGCTGGTACCAATGATAACTCTTTTTTAGTTCTAAGATGAAGTGTTAAACATGCTGGTTCAGCCTCTAATAATGATGGTATCCATTGATCGATTTCAATCTTATCAAAACCAATTCTAGTTTTAACACTAACTGGTTTTTCAAAATTTAAACCACTCTTTGTTACTTGAATGATTGTTTTTGCCAATGATGGATTTGTAATTAATGCAGCACCACTAGCTTGTTTTGGTGATAATACTTTTCTACTTGGACATCCCATATTAATATCAACTCCATCATATCCTAATTCATTGGCAATTTTTGCACTCTCATAGAAATTTTCTGGTGTACATCCAAAGAATTGTGCAACAATTGGCTTTTCATGACTCGAATATGCAAGTCTATGAATAAGACCTTCTCTATTTAAAGCCAATCCATTAGCAGATACAAATTCATTGAAAATTACATTTGGTTTTCCCATACATGTTGCTAAAAGGAATCTAAATGATACATCTGTAACATCTGCCATTGGTGCCAATGAAAATATTGGTTTTGGTAATTTACTCCAAAATCCATTCATTTCATAATATAATATTATTTGTTTTAATTTTTTGTTGGGGAAAAAAAAAAAAAAAAGAAAAAAAAAAAAAAAAAAAAAAAAAAAAAAAACGAGCAATAAAAAACTCTTAACTTTTTTTTTTTCCAAAACATATTTGCAGACAAATTTTTTTTAATAGTTTTTTTTTTAAATAAATTCAAACACATTTTTAATAAAATAAAATATTTTGAAAAGAAATACTTAATGAAAAGTAAAAATATCAATAAAAGTATTTATTTTGAAAATAATATTTTTAATTTGTTTTATTTTTTTTTATTTATTTTTTATTATTATTTAATTGGATATTACAGTATTAGCTGTTTTTCCTTAAGGATAAGAACCATATTTATTTGTTTGTTTTAAAATCTCAATTAAAATTTAGATTTTTAGTGTAGTAAGTTATTACTCTTATTATTTTTTTCTTTCTATCCTTAGCATCTTCTACTTCTCGTTTTATTTAAATTAAAAATTTATTTATTTATTTATTTTAAAATGTAATGTTTATTATATATTATATTTTTTGATTGATCTGTTGCATCCTATTGGATATTATTTCGAAAATGATAATTTATTTAAATTTTTTTTTTTAAATTGAAAATTGCTTCGAGGAGACAGCAATAGAATTTTCAAGTTTTTGTTTTTTTTTTGTATTGTATATGTGGTTGGGGTTAATTTCAGATGGGGATATTTGATATTAATGTTTACAATGGAAATTTGATCCATTATTTTCAATTGGTGTTAATTTATTTTGAAACTATTTTGAGTTTATTTTTTTAATTTAAATTATAAATAACAGTTTGTACATGTATTTTTTTTTTAATAACCTCATCCAATTGGATGTGTTCGAATCTAGTTTTTATTTATCAATTATTTTAATTTTAAAATTTTTTTCTGTGACCACGTTAATTCGTGGTATGACCAAGACTTGAACTAAGGCCATGGAGGCTGTGTTATTCTGTGTGAAACCACTATGCTAAGCCCCCACATTATTTATGTATATTTTTTTTTTTTAATAACCTCATCCAATTGAATTTAAAAAAAAAAAAAAAAAAAAAAAAAAAAAAAACTCATCCAATTGGATGTGTTCGAATCTAGTTTTTATTTATTAATTATTTTAATTTTAATTTTTTTTTTTCTGTGACCACGTTAATTCGTGGTATGACCAAGACTTGAACCAAGGCCATGGAGGCTGTGTTTTTCTGTGTGAAACCACTATGCTAAGCCCCACGATTTTTATGTATATTTTATGTTAATTAAAATTGAAAAAATATATAGGGACTATAGTTTAGTTGGATATAACGACCGGCTACGAACCGGTAGGTCTCAGGTTCGACCCCTGATGGTCTCGTAAAAAATTTTGGCAACCTAACCGACTAAGGTCGCTGGTTCGATTCCCGAGAGTGAAAATATAGTATAACCTTTTCTGGGGGCTTAGCGTAGTGGTTCCACGCTGAATCACAAGCCTCCGTCGTGGTATAACCAAGACCTTTGGGATCGAAGTAACGTGGTCATAATTAAACACTCATTATTAGAGGCTATACGTAGTGGTTCTGCGCTGAATCACACAGTCTCCGTGGCCTTGGTTCGAGCCTTAAGTTCATACCACGAAGTAAAGTGGTCATAAATAACACCCCTCATCATATAATGAACATTAATTAAATTAACTATTAAAAAAAATAATAAACTTTATTATTGTTAAAGACTAAGGTCAAACAATAATCATTAATATTTAAAAAAAAAAAAAAAAAAAAAAAAAAAAAAAAAAAAAACCTCATAATCAAGCGGAAAAAAGTTCGACTTCCAAAAAAACAACAACAAAAAAACATAGTGATTAGAAATTCTAATCCCAATAATATTAAAAAAAAAAAAAATATCCTTTATAACCACAACCAAACATTTATTATATTTTTGTTTTTTTAAATAAACTTAATAAAAGAAGTTGAAACCAATACCTATTTTTAATTAATCTAATTATTAATTTTTATTTATTTATTTGTTTATTTTATATTTATTTGTAAAAATTTAAATTTATTTTAAAAACAATTTTTTTTTCTTCTTAGCACATGATTTCACTATCGAAAGGCTTAATATTGCCTTCATCAACTTTAAGCTGTTCTAATTTTTGGCAAGAAATCAAAGTTGGTGCTTCCAATTCAAGTTTTAAAGAATTGAATCTATCCATATTTGGAAGGAATAATTGATAAATACAATTATAAAAAGGTTCAGATTTTAATGCATTAATTGACTCACCAAATAAAATTTCAAAGAGAATAAAAGTTTGAGTATGTGTTGAGATGTGATACTTTTCAAACAGACTAATTATTGTTTCAATATTTCTAAAAAGAGATAGAAGTTTAGAGCTAACCTTTTCTTGATATTGATGACCTAAAATATCCAAGTAAGGTTTTGCACCATGAGCCAAAAGAATCTTGACAAGATAGTTATCACCAAGTTCAACGGCCAAATGAAGTGGATATTGATCTTTTTTATTTCTTATATTTGGGTCAGCCCCAACTAACAATAATGCAGAAACCATCATAGATGGTTCACAATTAACGTTTTTAATTACAAGGTGTAAAGCAGTATCACCATCATTGTTTTGATGATTAACAGAAACTCTTTTTGATATAAGTAACCCAAATAATGTAGAATATTCATAATAAAGATCTATTTTGCAAAAAGGATCATTTGAATTGAAAATTTCACCTTTTTCAAAATTTTCACCACTTGAAAAACCATTTTGATCTGAATGTAAGAGTTCAGGTTCTTTTCTATTGTCACAGAACCATGTTAAAAACGAATTACCATTTTCAAGATTATCATTCAAAAGTGGTGATGCCTCTATTTGTAATTTTAAAAAATCTAATGATTTTGAATTAACCATTGAATGAAAAACAATACTATCATGTGGGCTAATGAATTTAAATTAATTATTAATAATGAATTGATTTTTTTTTTTTTTTTTAATTTAGTTATAAAAAAATAATAAAAAAACTTACTTTTCATAATGATAAAAAACATAATCATTTATATCTAATTTTTTTAATTGATCCAAAAGTTCTTTCAATTGATCAATATTGTTAATTTTCTTAATTTCTTCACTTATGAAGTAAATAAATCTTGGAATAAAGTTTGGTTTAAAAAGTTTTTCCTGTGATGAAAGCAAAGCTATTGCTTCCTCTTTTTTACCTTTTGAATATTGATTTATTATTTTTTTTAGTAAAATCAAAACTTCCAAATCATTTGTAAATTTAATTTGAAATTCATTATCAGTGAATTTGTAGGTTTTGCCTTTTACATAAACAGTACTACCTTTTGTTTTAATTTTAGTATGACTGGAGATTTTTCTAAATTTACCTTTGTATACAATAAAATCCTCTATCATATATAATTTGTCTGAATAATGGATTTTTCTCTCTTCATTTATATATTTATATATTGATGGTATTTGTGAAAAGTTTATTGAAGATTTTAAAAATAAAAATATTCTCTCTAATATTTTTTTTTTTCTATTATTTTCATTGCTATTTTTAATATTATTAATTTCAGTATTATTATCCTCTCCATTATTAATATTAATATTAATTGTCTTATTGTTTTCATCATTTATTGTATTATTAATATCATTGAGCTCTTCGTTTATATTAAGATTATTATTATAATTAAAATTGGAATTGTCATTATCAATATTATTTTCATTATTATTAATATTATCAGAATTATTATTATTATCAGAATTATTATTATTATCAGAATAATTATTATTATCAGAATTATTATTATTATTATTATTATTGTTGTTGTTATTACTATTACTATTACTATTAATATTACTATTACTATTACTATTACTATTACTATTACTATTACTAATACTATTACTATTACTATTATTATTATTATTATTATTATTATTTTCAATATTATTATTTTCTATATTATTTTTTTCAATGTTATTATTTTCAATACTTCTTTTATTAGTACCAACCAAAGATGAATCTGTTAACTTTACGTTGTCTACAGGTATGTACAGAGCTTGGAATACAACTAATGATGACAAACAATCCTTCAATTTGGCTTCACTTTGAATATTGTAAGATTCCAGCATCTCTGGAAGTTGTGTAGAAATGTTTCTAGACATTTTTACTTAAATTTTAAATATTAGTATCGATACTAATCATAAAGTTTTATTAAAATATTAATTTATACATACTTTTTAAAAAATAAACAATGAAAGAAATAATAATAATGAAAAAAATAATAATAATAAAAAAAAATTAAATATTAAAATATAAAAATTTTAAAAAATTATTATTAATTATTATTTTTAATATTATTAATTTTTTTTTTTTTTTTGTAAACAAATAATTTTGAACACACATCAAACAGTTGCAAAACTTTTTTTTATTCCCAAATTTGATTATTGAATGAAAAATTCGCCATGATGACGATATATTGAATAATGATTTTTTTTTTTACAAAAAGCTTAAATAGGGAGTGTTGTAGAATTAGTGGAATGATATATTGTTATATGCATCATTAAAAAAAAAGGTAAAAACATTATGATTTTATTATTGTTATTATTATTCTCTTTTTTTTTTTCACTCTTTATATTCATGTGTTTTTTATATTAACTGTGTTGAATATCATTAATGGAAAAACACACTATATTTGTGTATTTTTTTTTTATTTGTTTGTTTTTTTTTTTTTTTTTTTTTTTTTTTTTTTTTCATGAGGAAGTGGTAGTTCAAACACCCTTAAGGGTGTAATTTAGTGTGTGAGTGTGTTTGTGTGTGTTGTGATAGCTTAATATTTTTTAAAAAAATTAAATAAAAACTAAAAGGGTGGTGTGTTAAATCACTAAAAATGACAATAAATATAATTTTTATTATTAATTTTTATTATTTAATTTTTATTACTTTTTAAAGGAATGAGGGTTAATTGTTGTAGAATTAAGATTATAATTCTAAAAGAATAAATATTAATGTTAATACTCTACTGATTATTTATTGTTGGATTTTTTGTTAAAGAAAAAGTTTAATATTAAATATAAAAAATAAAGATATAAATAAAATAAATAATATAATTGTGTTTGTGTTAAAAAGAATATATTTTTTTTATTTTCATTAGTTTTTTTTCTATTTATAGTTTTTTAATTTAAAATATTTTTGATTTTGTTAATATTATAGAATTGATTGATTGATTGATTGATTGATTTCATTGAATTGATTGATTGAGCAACTATTTTACAATTTATATTACAACAATGTATTCACACATTATAGTGTATTGTAATGTGTGTGTGTTGTGATAGCTATCATTGAAATAAATAGGGTAGTGTCTTTGATAACTAAAAATGGAATAAAAAATTTTGGAGAAAAAATTGTAAAAAAAATAAAAAGATTGTTTGATTTCATGTTTTTAATATAACTTTTCCAACTTTTTTTTTAGTTTTTCATTTTTTTATTTTATATTATAGATAGTTTTTTAATATTTCAATTGATTAAAAACATTTTAATTATTATATAAAAACAATTAAATTTATTCCCTATAATCTCTGAATACTGATGATTTAATATTGAAAATGTGTCATTTTCATTGAATACTTTAATTAAAAATTTCCCCATAATTAATTTTCAAATATTAACCATGATAACAACAATGAGAATCAAATTGAAGAAAGTAGTTGGTTGTTTCTAAATTTGTTGATTTGATGATTTTGATTATAATGATCATGTTATATTGATTTATAAATTAAAAAAACAAACTACATTATAAAATTGCTTTTCTATGATGGGGGTGGTTGGTGAGAAAAATAAAAATAAAAATAAAAATAAAAATAAAAATAAAAATAAAAATAAAAATATAAAAAAAAAAAAAAAAATGAACATATTGCATATTTTTTTTTTTTTTTTTCCTAATGAAAGATTCATAATAAAATGAAATTTTTTGGATCATTATTAATACAAAATATTTTAAAATTATTTTTATTTAATTTCAAAAAAAAAAAGTTTAACTTTCTTTTTATATTAATTTAAGGTCTGACTTGATTTCTATAGTAAGTTAAATCTAAAACATCACATTTTGCATCATTTGTGAAGATATCTTTAGTTTCAAAAGTTGTCTCCATAATTAAAGTAGAATTTTGGGAAGAGGTGACACGATTCCATTGAGTTGGTATAGGTAGACCAATATTTGGATTGTGGGAAGTTGCAAAGTTTACGATGTAGTTATTGATATCAATAGCCATATCTTTTTCGTCTCTATCTAATTTTTCACCCATTAATTCATAACTATTAAAGAATAATGAAAGTTCAGTACCATGGCATACCTTATCATCACAAGCATCTAAAGGATGACCAGTTGATTTAACGTGGACATAATGAAAACTATAGATTGGAGAGGAATTCTTTTTTGCAAGCTTCACAGTAGAATATCTATCTTGACATCTGAATAAATAGTCAGTAATTAATTCTGCTAATATTGGTCTTGAATCTTGACCTCTTGGAGCAGGTGGATATAATTTTAAAATCTTTTGAGAATTCAATGGGAAAACTAAACCAACAAGAATTCTATAATAATCAATTCCAACCATATTTTTAAAGAATGAATAGATGAATGGAGTTGCTTCATGTTTTACATTACCTAAAATTGTTGGTACTTCATAGACTCTACCATCTTTAATTGCAGTTAATGGTTGAATTGGAATGTAATCACCATCAACAACTGGAGACCAAATTGTAAAAGCATCGAGTATTTTATCACCAAATGAAAGTCCAACTTTTTCTTGAGCCTCAAGGATTTGATCCATTGATTTACCACGAAGGCAAGTTAAATCTTCAATACCACAACCAACGTTTTCTGCAAATCTATTGGCGACACCTCTTGCAGTTGTTTTATCCTTTAAACCAACTGTCAATGGAGATGATGATGAAATTGCTGCATTGAAATATTGTCTTGAATAAAATGATGTTAAATGGGCTGCAACTGAAAAAGCACCAGCTGATTCACCCCAAAGTGTAATCATTTCATTATTACCACCAAATGAACCAATATTATTATACACCCATTCCATTGCTTTAATTTGATCAAGGAATCCAAAATTACCATGCATTAAATCCTATTAAAATAAAAATTAATATATTATTATTATTATTATTATTATTATTATTATTATTATTTTTATTATCATCATTATTATTATTATTTTTATTAATACTTACTGTTCCCATGAAACCTAAAACACCTAATCTATAATTAATATTAACAACAATCACTGATGATTGAGCAAATTTAGTTGAATCATAAAGTGGTACAGAACCTGAACCAACACTAAAAGCACCACCTGGGATATAAACAATAACTGGGTATTTAGAGTCTGGTGTGGCATCTTTTGGTGTAAAAACATCAAGATATAAACAATCCTCTGATGTTCCAATTGAAGAACATGAACCTGGTGGAAGAGTACATTTTTGAGCACATTGTGGTTTTTGGGTAAGAGTCTCTTTAATATTTTCCCATGGTTTCATATCAATTGGATTCTCCCATCTCAATTGGTTAATTGGTGGTTGAGCAAATGGAACACCATAGAAAACACGATGAGTATCTTCCACAATACCCTTAATAGCACCATTTTGAGTAGAAACTATAGAAGCATCATTGTTTTGAATGTATGATCTTTTTTTTGCCAAAGAAATATTAATAAATAATAATATTAAAGTTAAAAATAATAATTTGTTCATTTTTAATTTAAAATTGAATTAATAAAAAAAAAAAACTGGAATAAATTTTTTTAATTTATACTTTTTTTTCATTAATTTTTTTAATTTTTTTTTATTTAATAAAAAATTCAAACATTTGGTAGTTTAAATCATCTTTTATTTTTAGTATTTAAATGGCAGTAAAAAAAAAAAAAAAAGCTGTTTGAATAAACCCCCCACCCCTCTTTTTGAAAATTATTAATTATGGTCATTAATAATAATAATAATAATAATAATTTTTTTAAGATATTATTGTGATATAAATGAATGGGGCATCTTTTCAAACAATTAAGACTTAATTAAAAAAAATCTTTTAAAAATTTAATATTAAATTATAATTTTTTTTTTAATAAATATTACTTTATAAAAAAAAAAAAAAAGAAACCATTGGTGGATAAAAAAATCTCAAATAATAATATTAAAGGGGGTGTGGTGTGTTGTTTATAAAATTGTAATTTACAAAAATTGTAAAAACCATTTTTTTTTTTTTCATTTTTTTTTATTTTTTTTTTAATTTTTTTTTTCCATGGGTGATGATCATTTTTATATCTTCACAATAAAAAAATAAATAATTATTATATAAATATTAATATAAATTGTAAATAAAATAAAAAACAAATATATTTAATAAATTTTATTTTACATTAACTTCTATTTTCTAATTTAATTTTTTGTTTTAAAATTCTAATGCTTGTTCTATGTCTTTTATAAATAACAGCACCAATGATAATAATTATTGCCATGCCAACTGCTGGTACTGCAATAACTACAGGTAAGAACCATTTTGGTCTTGAATCGTCGTCATCACATGATGTTTTATAATCTGTATCTACTAATAATGAGAAATCAGGATCAATTAAACAGGTTTTAATACAATGTGGTAAATTGAGTCCAATGAAAATTGAATCTGTCTGTTGGCTTACAATTGATGTTGACATAAAAGTTTCTCTACCATCTGATATTACTTTATTTATAAATCTACCATAAAATGTTTTTGAATCTTTTGAAATCGTTAAATAATTTAATGATTGATCACTATTAAAATCATTTGTATTTATATTTAATTCCTTTGAATTACAACCTGAATTTTTATTATTACTATTATTATTATTATTATTATTATTATTATTATTATTATTATCAAATGAAGATTTAATTCTTAATTGAATTGAATTTAAGGTATCTTTATATTGATAATTTTGAATTGAAATTGTTAATTTAAGTGATCCAGGAGCTAATGAATAATTTATACCTGCAAATGAATAATCTTTATTTACTCCAATAACTTCTTCGATTGAGTATTCTATAGTACATGTTTTGTTTAATAATTTTTGAGAAAATGTTATAATATTAGTATCATTTTTAATTATAGATAAATTTTGCCATTTATTATATAATAAAATTTCATTTATAATTGATCCATTAAAATTCAATTCAACTAATGAATAAACATTAATTTGATAATTTAAACCATCGTTTGAAATTGATGATTCTCCTGTTGTTTCATTAATATTTGGTTTTGATGATGGTGAATCTGTATTATCTTTTGAATTACATGTAAAACCTGTAAAACCTTTTAAACATGTACATGTACCTGTTGTTGTATTACAAAAACCATTTGATGAACTTGTACAATTATTTGGACAATTTAATTTAATTTTTTTATATTGAAACATTTGTTTACCAATAAATGATAAATCTTTATCTATTAATATCACATCCTTTAAACCTTCACCAGGTCCAATATCACATTTAATTGTTGATTGAATGTAAATTTTAATATTAGTACATTGTAAATCACCAATTTTAATTATTAAATTATCGATATTTGTTAAACCAAAATAACCATTTAAAAAAGTTGAACCACCATTTACAGTTGTAGAATCAATTGAATTAATATAAATCGTTGAAGTTTTACAATCAAAGCCAGTTGTTTGAGTATCACAAATGCATTTACCTGTATATATATCACATTTACCATGAAGTTTTGAACAATTTGGACATGATAGATTAGTGTATTGAAAAATTTGATAACTAATAAATGATAAATCATTATCTATCAATAATACATCTTTTATACCTTCTCCAGGGCCAATATCACATTTAATTAATTTTTCATTTAAAAACTGAATATCATTACATTGTAAATCACCAATTTTAATTATTAAATCATTAATAGTAGTATTACTGGATATTATACTTCTAAAATCACCATTTAAAAAAGCTGTACCACCATTGACAGTTGTAGAATCAACTGAATCTATTGATATTTTAAGATCATTACAATTTTTACCAGTTGTTTTAAAATCACACAAACAATTACCAGTGTATTTATCACATGTACCATGAAGATTTGAACAATTTGGACATGATAGATAAGTGTATTGAAAAATTTGATAACTAATAAAAGATAAATCATTTTCAATGAATTTTACATCTTTTAAACCTTCACCAGGACCAATTTCACATTTAATCGTTGTTTCGTTATAAATTTTAATATTATTACATTGTAAATCACCAATTTTAATTATTAAATCATCATTATTGGTGTCACTAGACACTATACTTCTAAAGTAACCATTTAAAATAGTAGTACCACCATTTATAGTTGTTGAATCAACTGAATTTATTAATATATTAAAATCTTCACAATTGTTACCAGTTGTTTTAGAATCACAAATGCATTTACCTGAGTATACATCACAATTACCATGAAGTTTTGAACAACTTGGACAACTCTTACAAACTAGTTTACTTTGAATAAAAATTTCATATGTACATCTTGATGATTCAGTTCCATTTCTCCATATATCTAAACCGTTAATTATATTATTACATGTAAATATAAATGTTGTTACTCTTCTATTTTTTTCTAATGCATCTTCACAACCATTTTTATCTTTAGTATTATTTAAAAGTAATGATCTAAATGTTAAATTTAAACCATTAGGAGTTATTTTATATTCTTCTTTTTCAAAAATTGAACCAATTTGATATAAATTTTTATCAGAACTTTGTTCTTCAGACCGTTGACATGCTGTAGATTCATTTTTATTTGAAGAAGTTGTTACATTACAAAAATTAATTGGAGTATTGCAAAAGTTAAAATATATTTTAGATAATTTGTTATTTGTAAAATCTGTTGATGGCAAATATGAACTATAAAATTTATCAGAAGGTCTTTGTTTTTTTTAAAAAAATTTATTAGTATTTAAGAAAAAAAATAATAAAAAAAAAAATAAATACTTACAATTTTAATGAAGATATGTCAAAGTTTTGATCAGATGATGGGTCTTTGTATTTGCAATCATTTGATAATATTAATAAAAAATTTAAATAAAAAATTAAGAAATATAATAATATTTTCATTTGTTTGTGAATTGTTTTATTATTATTATTATTATTATTATTATTATTATTATTTTTTTTTTTTTTTTTTTTTTTTTTTTTTCGAAAAAATTTTCTTTTTATCATTTTTTTTTTTAAAAAATTAAGAAATGGGTCTTAGATTCTAATAATAAAAAAAATCCATAAATTGGTTACAATTGAAAAATAACTTTTTTTTTTTTTTTGAAATTAGATCTTAAGATTTCCAAAGATTCCATAGTTTAATTTTTATTTAATGATATATATGATTTTTGATAAAATCTGCTATTGTTTGTAAATATATTTTTTTTATTTTAAATTCTTTTGGAAATGAATTTTAAACCTATAAAAATTAAATTTTAAATTTAAAATTAAAAAAATTAACAAAGAAAAAAATAAAAAAATGTATTATATCTATAGGGATCATTATCTATAATAACATATTCTTGAAAAAGTTTAAATATTATTAACTATTGATAGAACCATTATGTATACAATTGGTGTCATAAAAAAATAAATTTATAAAAATTTTAAAAAAAAAAGAAATAAAATTTTTTTTTTAATATTTATATTTTTCTAATAAAAATTGAAAAAAACTGCCAAATCTTGAACAAAAAATTTATTTGGGTTTAATTTTGGAATTTGTTGTAGGGAAATTTTACACACAATTTAAATTTATTTATTTTAAACACAATTTATATTTTAACCATACTTTTTGAAATTTCCAGACAGCAATATAATAAAGAGTCCACAATTGATGAAATTATAAAGAAATAAGAAAAGCAAAACACTTTGATTAATGAAATTAATTTACATTCATCAGATGATAAAAAAACGAGTTGGTTATGATTTATCACATTGTAATTTAAAGAAATTATAAATCAACCACAACCACTTCAAATTTTAGAACAGGAAATCCTTGGTATTTTTAATGATAATTCCCAGAATCCTTTTGAACATAAACTAATTAATGAAACCAAAATTACTGAAATTAATGAATCTTTGAAACAGAAAGCAACTGTACAAAATGATTTATTGGAAGTCGAGAAAGAACTTGGTGTGGATACTTCAAAACCTCAAAGAAGAGTTACCTAAGTTTATATGAAAAAAAATAAAAAAATTTCAGAAAATCTGCCAAAACAAACACCAAAAAAATCACTGTTAAAGGTATTATCTCCATTCAAACCATTTACACCATCAAAACAATTATCACCGATGATAATTTTCAATAAAAAAGTAGTAATTAAAAAGAAAATAATAAATATTTTAAAAAAAATAAAAAAAATAAATCACAACAAAAAAAAAAAAAAACAATTTAAATAATTTTACCCATTTCTATCTATATATAAATAAAATTTTTTATTTTTATATTATAGATAGAAAAAAAGAGATAGAAAAAGATTTAGAAAAAAACAGTAGGAACAATACCATCAAGTGTTGAATCATCAACATTTGACTATGGATTAAATCATTTTAATCAAGTAATATCAATAGAACCATCAAGTATAAAAGACATAATATTAGGAATTAATTTTGAAACACTACAAAAAAAAAAAAAAAAAAAAAAAAAAAAATAGAAATAAAAAACTAATTTATTTTCTGGAATTATTTTTATTTTTTTTTTTTTTTTTTTTTTTTTTTTTTTTTTTTTTTCATGTATGATATTATGTATTTTATTTTCCTTTAGGTAATAATATATATTCATTGAATAATAAGAAATATTTAACAAATTTTATAAATACATTTATTTTATTTTAACTAATTATTGTCTGTTTTCTAATTTAATTTTTTGTTTTAAAATTCTAATGCCTATTCTATGTCTTTTATAAATAACAGCACCAATGATAATAATTATTGCCATACCAACTGCTGGTACTGCAATAACTACAGGTAAGAACCATTTTGGTCTTGAATCGTCATCATCACATGATGTTTTATAATCTGTATCTACTAATAATGAGAAATCAGGATCAATTAAACAGGTTTTAATACAATGTGGTAAATTGAGTCCAATGAAAATTGAATCTGTCTGTTGGCTTACAATTGATGTTGACATAAAAGTTTCTCTACCATCTGATATTACTTTATTTATAAATCTACCATAAAATGTTTTTGAATCTTTTGAAATCGTTAAATAATTTAATGATTGATCATTATTAAAATCATTTGTATTTACATTTAATTTTTTTGAATTACAATTGGTACTATTACTATTAATTGAATTTATATTATCACCAAGTGAAGATTTAATTCTTAATTGAATTGAATTTAATGTGTTTTGATATGTATAGTTTTGAATTGATACTGTTAATTTAATTGAACCTGGTGATAATGTAAAATTCACACCTGCAAATGAATAATCTTTATTTACTCCAATAACTTCTTCGATTGAATATTCGATTTTACAAGTTGAATTTGATATATTTTGTGAAAAATTTATAATTCTATTACCTTTATCATTTATTTTATTAGAGTCATTATTAGTTTTATTCCATTTATTACTTAATAAAAATTCATTTACAACCGACCCATTAAAATTCAACTCAACTAATGAGTAAATACTAATTTTATAATTTGAACCATCATTTGAAATTGAAGCTTCACCAGTAGTTTCATTAATATTTGGTTTTGAAGATGGTGTATCTGTATCTGTATTATCTTTAGAATTACAATTAAAACCTGTAAAACCTTTTAAACATGTACATGTACCTAAATCTGAATTACAAATACCATTTGATGAACTTGTACAATTATTTGGACATGATAATGATATTTTCGAATATTGAAAAATTTGTTTACCAACAAACGATAAATCATTATCTATTAATAATACATCTTTTATACCTTCACCAGGACCAATATCACATTTAATTGTTGATTCATTGTAAATTTGAATATTATTACATTTTAAATCTCCAATAATAATTTTTAATGTTTTTGATGTTGTATTACCAAAATAACCATGTATATAAGTTGTACCACCATTAATTGTTGTTGAATCAACTGAATTTATATAAATTTTTAATAATTCACAAGATTTTCCTTTTGTTTGAGAATCACATTGACATTCACCAGTTATTCTATTACAAATACCATGTGGTTGTGAGCAATTCAATGGACAATCTCTACAAACTAAACTACTATCAATTTTAATTTCATATGTACATCTTTCAACTTCAATACCTGGCGCAGAAACATTTAAAGTTGGAATATTGGGATTACATGAGAATAAAAATGATGTTTTTCTTCTATTTGGTTCTGGTGCACCTGAGCAGTTATTACCGGTAATTGGTGTAAAAATTTCAGATCTATAAACAATCGTTATTCCATTAGATGTATAGTTTACACTTTCTCCAATTTTAGTTGATCCAAGTTGGAAAATACCAATATTTTGGCATGCTGTTGCCCCATTCACTGTACAAGCATTCACTGTGCCATTGCAAAAATTAAAATATGCATCAAATGAAAATGATGATAAATCTGTTGAAGGGAAGGTTGCTGAATATTTTAATTCTGGTGTTCTTTTTTTTTTTAGGAAGAAAAATAATAAAAAAAATAATAAAAAAAAAAATATTAATATTTTTTTTATTAAAAAAATTTCAAAAAATTTGTTTTTTTTTTTTTTTTTTTTTTGGGAACTAACGTTACAATTTCAAAGATGATAAATTATAAGATTGATTTACAATTGGGTTATAATATAAACAATTTGAACTATCAGCAAATATAAAAATATTTTTTATAAATAAAAATAAAAATAAATATAATATTGATATATTCATTCTTTGTTAAAAAAAAAAAAATAAAATAAAATAAAATTAAAATAAAAAAATAAAATGAAAATAAAAAAGAAAATGAAATTAAAAATGAAAATAAAATAAAAAAAAATAAAAATAATAAAAAAAAAAAAAAAAAAAAATCATTTTCTATTTTAGATATCTAAAATAAAAAAAAGAAATTTAAAAATAATAAAAAAATATCAAAATGAATTTGTACAAATTAAAATATCTTTTTTTTATTTTTTATTTTTTTTTTTTTTTTTTAAAACCTCGGAAAAAAACAATCAAAACCAATTTTAATAAAAATATCTTTTTTTTTGAATTAAAAACCAAAAAAAAAAAAATAAAAAAAAAAAAAAAAAAATCTTTCATAATTTTTTTTTTTTCTTTCAAACTTTTTGCAGTCATTCCTATAATAGATTACGGATTGGTGCAAACAAAGCAACGAAGGAGCTCCAATAAAAACACCAAAACCATTTTGGTCTTGAATCATCACATTCTAAAATCACTATCTAAACTGAAATCTGGATCTATAACTTCTTTAATGAAATGAGGCAAATTTAATCTAATAAGCACAGTTATTATTATTATTATTATTATTATTATTATTATTATTATTATTATTATTATTATTATTATTATTATTATTATTATTATTATTATTATTATTATTATTATTATTATTATTATTATTATTATTATTATTATTATTATTATTATTTATAACTGAAATTGTAATGAAAGATAATTTAATTGGTAATACTGTAAAATTAAAAAAAAAAAGAAAAATGAAATTAAAAAGAAATTAAAAAAAAAAGAAAACAAAAATTTAATTGGAAAAAAATAAAAATACAATTTAATTGAAAATTATTTTTTTTTTTTTTTTATAAAATATCACACAATGCCACTTGCAACTGTTAAAAAGACAAAAACAAATAGAAACCAATCAAAGTATATAGAAAAATGGGAAGGATATGAACATGTAAAAAAAAAATTGATTAAAGCAACAATCAAATATAAATGTTTATCAAATTCACTAAAAAGCATATGTGGTGGTGAAGAATTGATACATAATACATTGGCAGCAATGAATGGAAACACATATAAAATAAAAAATGATGTATTAGAACCATCTATCACAGTGGCATATAGTTTAAAGAGACTTAATCATTTGTCAGCACATATAACCAGAAAATATAATATTTCACCATTTCTTGTTGAACAAACAAAAGATGAATTATTAAAATAAAACTTTTATATTTTAATACTTTAATATTTTTATTTTTATTTTTAAATGTTATTTATGAATGCATATTGCATTATGGAACCATAGAGCACATTTTGATTAAATAAATAATTAAAAATTAAAAAAAAAATATTTTATAACATTTAAGAGAAATTAATTTTATTTTTATTTGTTTTACTTTAAAATTATTTTGGTTTTTTTTATATATTTTTATTTAGTTCATAATTTTTTTAATTTATGTCTTTGTGGTTATTTTAACAAATTTCTTTTTTGTTTGAATCCTCAACATTTGTAGAATATTGATATTTGAATATTCTTAAATGAATAAACAAATATAAGATATTAATACCGATTATTTACTTATTTTACAAAAGAAAATTATTAAATTTATATAAATAAAATTAAAGATAAATAAAATGAAATAAATATATAACTATGAATTGGTTTTATTGATTTATTTTATTGATTGAGCAACCGACATTAAAAACTACCAGACCTGATGGGGTAGAAAAGTCTTGCTCTCAACCAATACTCTAATTTTATTCTTTAGAATCAGAATTTTCGACAACTTTTTCTTTCTTTTTATCGATTTTAGTGTTAGATTTTTTAGAAGTTTGAATGACTTTGCTTGAATCCTTCTTTTTAATGGTATTAATTTTATTTTTGACATTTTTTCCCATATCCTTAACACCTCTGGAAATTTCATCGATTTCATCGGAATCAGAGCTAGAATCATGACCATTTGGGGCAGAAAAATCGTCATCATTGGTGGAATCATCAGTGGAATCATCATCATCATTGGAATCATCGGTGTCGCTTTCAAAATCTTCAAAATCTTCGTTGCCCAAGAGTGGGATATAAATACTTTCATCGGTGATTATTTTCACAATATGTAATTTTTTGATTACGTAACGAAACCAATCTATACGACGACGAAGGGAATAGGCTACGGAGATTACACGCTCTTCTGTGCACATACTACTATACATTGATAATTGTCTGAAAGTAAAACCAGCATTTCCTAATACTCTTTTAATATCAGTGTAAAATTGGCTTCTGGACCAGCCAATGCATCTGTGACCAGCTGGTAAAAGATTTGCTGGATTATATTGGTCATTGTTTATTGATTGGCAATTCTTTTGACCTGATGGTAAAAGTGGTGGTGGGTTACGGAGATCAAATACAATTCCATAATGGCCTTCAATTCGAGATTTAGGACGTTGAATTCTATTTAATCTGAATATTCTATTTTCGTAAACTTTTGGATTTCTTTGATTTTTTGGCTTTGTTTCGATTGCTGTTGTTGGTTGTAGTATTTGTTGTATTATTTGAATTTTTTTTTTTTTAATGTTTTTTGTGTTTATAAACTATATAAAAAAATTGAAGGAGTATTTATATAAAAAAAAAAATTAAAAAAAAAAAAGAAATTAAAAAATTTAATTAAAAAAATAAAAATGACCCATAGATTTTCAATGTTTGTCATAACAATAATTAAACGAAAAAAAAAAAAAGAAAAAAGAAAATTATAATAAAAAAACTTTGCAGCCAACCGAAAAGATCTTTCTGAAATCATCTAATTTTTTTTTTCCACCAACAAAAACTTTTTTAAAAATTTTCCAAAAAAAAAATATATTGGTCGAGGTATTTTTTTTAAAAACCAGATTTTTTTTTTTTTTATATTTTTTTCGATTTTTTTTTTTATTTTTTTTTATTTTTTTTTAAAAATTTTATTCAAAAATTATCAATGTAAGAAATTTCTATTACCAGTGAAAACCATTGGGATACCATATTTATTTGCAGCATCAATTACTTCTTGATCACGAATACTACCACCTGGTTGAACGATACATGCGATATTACCTTGATGAGCGAGATCAATTGAATCTGCGAATGGGAAGAAAGCATCGGATGCCAATACACTTCCTTTTACTTTTTCACCACCAACCTTCATACAAATGTCAACGGATTGTGAACGGTTTGGTTGACCTGCACCAATGGCAATGATAGTTTCATCCTTTGCCAAAACGATAGCATTTGATTTAACATGTTTTGAAACTCTCCAAGCAAACAAAAGATCTTTCATTTGTTGTTCAGTTGGTTGATTGGTTGTAACTACTTTCCAATTCTTTGTAGCCTCACTAACATTACCTTCAATGATTGGATTTGGTGATTGAAGTAATGCACCACCAGTGATTGTACGAATATCAGGTTGAGTGAATTGAATTTGATTGGCAGCCTCTGGTATACGAAGGATACGTAATTTCTCTTTCTTACTTAATAATGCCAATGCCTCTTCTGTGTAGTCTGGAGCGATGATAACCTCATAGAAAACACTTTTCAATGCTGTTGCAGCCTCTAAACTCAATGTTCTATTGAAACCCAAGATACCACCATATGCAGATTTTGGATCACCATTAAATGCACGTCTATAGACTTCAGCTTGTTCTCCATCATTGGAACCAACTGAAAGACCACATGGATTAGTATGTTTAATGACAACGCATGCACATTGAT
This sequence comes from Dictyostelium firmibasis, assembly GCA_036169595.1. Classification (NCBI taxonomy): domain Eukaryota; phylum Evosea; class Eumycetozoa; order Dictyosteliales; family Dictyosteliaceae; genus Dictyostelium; species Dictyostelium firmibasis. Next base: position 4,011,940 of record CM069768.1, read on the forward strand.
CAAACTCTCTTACTGCCTTTAAAGCGGCATCGCCATCTAAAATATTGTTATATGAAAGAGCTGGACCATGTAATAATTGAGCGTTTGCAATACCACCTTTACCTGGACATGAATAGAGTGCTGCTTTTTGATGTGGATTCTCACCATAACGTAAATCATTCTTCTTTTCATACAATGGTAAGAAGGTTTGTGGGAATTCAACGTTGGCATCAGATCCACTACAACCTTTGACACCTTGAATTGAGGTTGCGTCTCCCAACTCAACCTTTGAGAGATATTGTGAGACGGCAGCATCATATGAACAACCATGTTGGAATGCTTTCAATGCTAACTTCTTTCTCTCCTCTAATGTAATACTATTTAATACGTTGTTGCTATCGGTTGATGATTGAATACGCTCACCAATCCATTTATAATCGGATGGATCAACAATGATCAAAACATTTTGGAAATTCTTTGATGATGCTCTAATTAATGTGTGACCACCGATATCAATGTTTTCAATAGCTTCCTCTAAGGTAGTCGACTCCTTTGAGACTGTCTCTACGAATGGATATAAATTTACAACGACTATTGAGATTGGTTTAATATTGTATTTGTTTAAATCGGCTTGATGATGTGCTAATTCTGGACGTGCTAATAAACCACCATGAATCTTTGGATGTAAGGTTTTGACTCTTCCATCCAACATCTCTGGAAACTCTGTAACATCTGAAACTTGTTGAACTTTTAATCCACTATCAACTAATGATTTAGCAGTACCACCAGTTGAAATTAAATTAAATCCTTTACTTGAAAGAATCTTTGAAAACTCAACAATACCACTTTTATTATAAACACTTAATAATGCTTGCATAATTCTTTTATATATAATTATTTAAATAAATTTAAATAAAAAGATAATAATTAATATAAATTGAATTTTTTTTATAAAAAAAAAAAAAGTATCCCGACGTTTCGTTTTTTTGATTACGTGCACTTCACCAAAAATATTAAAAAAAGTAAAAAAAAAAAAAAAAAAAAACAGAAAAATTTTATAGTGATAATTACTTTTATTTAATGTGAACTCACCAATGGTATGAAATAAAATAAAATAAAATAAAATAATGAAAATAAAAAAAAAAAAAATTCTTTTGGGTGTGTGTTTATAAAAATAATTAAAAAAAAATAAAAAAAAATATAAAAAAAAAAAATATAAAAAAAATAATAAATTGTGCATTTTACTTCCGCTTGTTTTGCCGAAATCATAATTTTAAAAAAAAAAAAAAAAAAAAAAAGGAATATTATTGAAGAGGGGGAGCGAATGATGTTATTTATAAATAAATTATCGACATACACAACTATTTCTTTTTATTTTTATTATTATTATTATTTTTTTTTTTATTTCTTATTATTGATTCACTGTTTCCATTAAAAGTTTTGCCCCTTTTAATTCTGTTTTAAAAAAAAAAAAAATACAATAATTAATAATTTTTTTTTTTTTTTTTTTTTTTATTATAATTATTATTAAATTACTATAAAAATAAAAATAAATATATTTATTATAATATTTACCATAATATAATACATTAAATTTCTTTGCACTAATTTCGAAAGGATGATTGGTGATTTCACCATTTGAATGATTTTTAACTTTAAAATTTAATTGAACATTTGGAGCATTCACTTCTTGAATTGTATTTGAACTTAAAATGAAATCTACTCTCCAATCTAAAGAATCTAATGAAGGTAATTTCAAAGTATTATTATGAAATATTGAACGTAACTTTTCTTTATGTTCTCTAAATGCTCTTGAAATTGAATCACAATGTTCCTTTGGTAAACCAAGTTGTTGTAATTCTGTTGATAATGTACTCTCATCAACATCATTTTTAACTGAATTAAATATAATAAAATGAATTGCTGCAATTAATGCTTTAATATCTCCAATTACAAATCCTGCATCTTTTACTAATTTCTCAACTTTTTCAAACTTTTTTTTTATAAATAAAAAATAAAAATAAAATTAATATATATATATATATATATATATATAATATTTATAAATTATAAAAAAAAAGGTATTGAACATACATCTATATTTTCACCTGATGATAAACTTGTTATAACTTGTACTGTTAATAATTTAATTCTTATATTTGTCTATTTAGTGATGAGAAGGGGGGTAAAAATAAAATAAAAGTTGTTAAATACAATGAAGTAATTAAATATATATATATGATTGTATATTTCTAAAATTTTAGTAATCATAATCATACTCACAATCTTTGATAATGTTGAAATCTCACGAAGTAACCAATCTGGTGCATCTAATTCTCCACAAAATTTAAATTTCTAAAATAGAAGTAATATTAATAATAATAAAATCAGTATTAAATTAATAAATACTATTTAATTTTTATTAATAGGGTAATAATATTTACCATTTTAGTATTTTAATATATTTCTTTATTTTTTTTTAAAAATTCAAAATAAATTTCTTTTTTTTTTTTTTTTTCATTTTTTTCAGATTTTTTTTAATTTTTTTTTATTTTTCATTTCTCTTTGTGTTGCAACATCCCATTTCAAATTTTATTTAAATTTTAAAATATATGTTGTTTATTTATTATTAAAATAATAATTTGAAAAGAATTAAAAAAAAAAAAAATGATTAATTTTAATTTAAGGTTATTATTTAATCTCAAATAAAAAAATATAAAAAAATAAAAAAAATAAAAAAATTAAAAAAAAAAAGTGGAAAATGCGAATGAATCTTTCTTTTTCAAAAAAAAAAAAAAAAAAAAAAAAAAAAAAAAAAAAATATCAACAAAACTAAATTTTTTTTATTTTTTTTAATTTCACATATATACCTATATATATCTTTATAAAAAAAATAAAAAAAAGAATGAATAAAATTTTATTAGTAATATTTATTTTAATTAATTTTAAAACTATTTTATTTTGTTTTGGTTATACAGTACCACAATTATATGCAAATTTCATACCCTATCAAAATGAGAAATGTACAGGTGATAGTATTGGAGTTGGTTTATCAATTACAGTTGGAACAGAATATTGCATTACTAATATTGGATCAATAGTAGGTAGTAATTTTGAAGTTAAATCAACATCAACTTTTTCATTATTTGTAAATGCATTAAGAGTTGGAATTTTTCAATATGATAATATTGAAAATGGTGATAAATGTTTGGGTAGAGATTTTTCAGAGTTTTACACATTTAAAAATGGCACATGTAATTTAACACCACCATTCATAACAGCTGGCAATAGTTTACTTTCAAATAATACAATTATTGGTGGTGGAGTGCCATTAAATAAACAATATTCAATTTTTAGTATCACTCAATCACCTTTCTTTGGTTTAGTAACCGATTCAACCAATACTCAAGTTTACACTCAATATAATTCGGCAAACCCAAATAATTGCTCAGTATCCAATCATTTATATTCAATGTATTTTACAAATAATTTAGAGATTAATTTCAATAATGATTATAATTATTCAGTAACTTATTCATGTAATTCAGATAATCAACCAACTCAAAATATTTGTAATAGTAATAATCAATGTAATATTGAAGAAGTACCTTTAGATTGCTCAAATTCTCAATCAATTTATTGTCTTTCTTAAAAAGAAATTTTTAATTTTTAATTTTTTTTTTTCTTTTTTTATTTGAAAAAAAAATATATATAGTAATAAATTATAAAAATTTTATTTAAATTGGAAATTATTTTTTATGTTTTATTTTTTTCATTTTATCTGTGAATTATGTGAATTGGCATGAAATTAATTTTTTTTTTTTCGAATTTTTTTTTTTTTTTAAATTTTTTTTTTTTGAAAAAAAATTTAATTGAATTATAAAGTGTACTATAGAAGAGAGGATAGAGTGATATAATGAGTACAGATAAAAAACAAGAAACAATTGCCAATAGCAACATCAATAATAATAATAATAGCACATCACCTACGAATATAACAACTCCTACTCCAACAACAACACAAACAACCACAACAACATCAACACCAACATCAACAACATCAACAACATCAACATCAACAACACCAACACCAACACCAACACCAACACCAAACCCAACACAAACACAAACACCAACACCAACACCAACACCAACACCAACACCAACACCAACACCAACACCAACACCAACACCAACACCAACACCAACACCAAACCCAACACCAAACCCAACACAAACACCAACTCCAACACCAACTCCAACTCCAACACCAAACCCAACACAAACACCAACTCCAACTCCAACACCAAACCCAACACCAAATCCAACACAAACACCAACTCCAACTCCAACACCAACACCAACACCAACTCCTTCAGCTACAACAAATAATAATGATACACTTGAAAAAGATTTAACAAATAGAGAGATAGAAATTAAAAAGATAGTATCAAGTGCAGAATATACAGGACCACCTAAAAAAACCATATATTTAGAGGACAATACTGATATTTTTGACCCAAATGAGCCACAGATAAAAGAGGATATAATTCGTATGATTATACAATATTTACAAGATGAAGGATATACGGCATCATTGTTGACAGTTCAAGATGAAGCCAACGTTAAATTCAATGAACATGTTTACAAGATATCACAGATGAAAAAAATGAAAAAATCGATTCTAGAGGGTGATTGGAGTGAAGTAGAGAAACTTTGTGCCAAGAATACATTTAAAAATCATCAATCTTTCTTATATGCAGTCTATAAACAAGCTTATTTGGAGCTATTGGAGAAACAAGAATATCAAAAGGCATTTTCATACCTAACTAAACGTTTAAAGCCGTTGGAAGGTCGTCAAAATAGTGCCGACGAATTTAAGGATCTTTGTTATCTCCTCACTTGTAGATCAGTTCAAGAGTTAAACTCATTCAAGAGTTGGGATGGTTCAAAAGGAGCTTCTCGTGAGAAATTAGTTGAACAATTTCAATCGATGTTGGAACTTGAGAATACAAAATCAACAGGTGCTCTATTCCGTGTACCACCACACCGTTTAATCACCCTATTCAAACAATCGATTGCCTATCAAATTGAGTTTGGTCGTTATCATCCAAAAGTAATGCCAAAGATAAAGACATTGTTGGATGATTATAGTTGTTTTGTTTTACCAAATAGTTTGAAATTCAATTGTAATGGTCATAAAAAGAATGTTAAATGTGTAGAGTTCATTGGTAATGGCTTAACACTTGCCTCTGGTTCAAGTGATAATACTATTAAACTTTGGAATACTGAAACAGGTACATGTATAACTACATTAACCGGCAACACTAGTAGAGTATGGGATTTATCTTCATCAACAAATGGTAATTTATTAGCAAGTTCAGCTGGTGACGGTATTGTAAAGGTTTGGGATGTTTCTGCAAATAAATCATCTACTTCATCAACAGCACCATCTTCATCATCATCTTCAATAACATCATCAATAATATCAGGAACTGGTATTGGTGTTAATAATAGTAATAGTAATAATAAAACAAACACCATCAATAATAATTGTTTATTAACTTTGAAAGCTCATGAAGGAGATGCATATACAGTTCAATTTCATCCAGGTCAAAACCATATAGCAACTGGTGGTTATGACAAAATCATTCATCTCTATGATGTTAGAACTGGTGCATTGGTTAAATCGTTCTCTGGTCACACTGGATCAATTTCAAAAGTTATTTTCAATCCACATGGTAATTTAATCATTAGTGGCAGTAAAGATAGTACCATTAAATTTTGGGATATTGTTAGTGGTGTTTGTATTAAAACATTGTCATCCCATTTAGGTGAGGTCACTTCAATCTCTACTAATAGTAGTGGTTCCTATTTATTGAGTGCATCAAAGGATAACTCCAATCGTCTTTGGGATATTAGAAATGCTCGTCCAATTAAACGTTTCAAAGGTCACCAAAACACATCAAAAAATTTCATCAGAAGTTCATTTGGTCCAAATGAATCATTGGTCGTTGGTGGCTCCGAAGATGGTTACACCTATATTTGGGATATCGAAACTTGTAATATACTTCAAAAATTAGGTACCCCTTCAAATAATATGCCAATGGTTTATTCAGCAACTTGGTGCCAAGAACAATCATTATTAGCAACTTGTTCTCAAGATTGTTCTGTAAAATTATGGTGGTATGATAAAACAATGCCAGTTTTTAATTCAAATTAAAATAGTAATGAAATAATAATAAAAAATTAAAAAAAAAAAAAGTATTTTTAAAAAAAATAAATATTGAATATAATTGATCCATATTATTTTATATTACTTTAATTTGGTTTGATAAAAAAAATAAAAATAAAAATAAATAAATAAATATAAACTATATACATCTTTTTTTTTTTATTATTATTATTAATTATTATTATTTTTTTTTTTCCTCTAAACTTTAATTAATTAATGAAGTTGTTGGATCATCAACATCATCATCTCTTTGATTATATTCAGCTTCAATATCACGAGAGTTTGCACTATTATTTTTCTTGAAATGACCATGAAGATTATTTTGATTGACGATCCTACCATTGACAACTTGAGGATGATGTATATAGGTTGTTGAACCACCAGATGATATTCTATAGGTTGGTGTATTTGCAGGTTTTGGAGGCATCTTTCTAAATAATATAATTACAAAAACTGATGGTATAACCTCACTAACTGTATAGTAGATTGCAACACTTGTAAAGTTTACATGTAATTTTGGATAATATGAAACTACTAAAAATAATAATGATCTACCTAAAAAACAAAATGTACATAATAAAGTAAAAACTACAACCTATATTATAAATAAAATATTAATATATATATATAGTTTTTTTAGAAATGTAACATTCACAATTCTATGTGTATCTTTTAACATACTTCAATGAATTTCTTTTTTTGACCTCTTGAATGAATCGGATTTCTTTTTAATTTTAAAGATAATTTACAACCATAATAAAAGAAAGCTAAACTTGCTAATAGTGAAATTGCAGCATAGAAAGTATTATCAGTTTTATCGATTTGCTCTCTATGAGTTCTAGGTAAAGCGAAAATCAATATCCAAATTATAATTTGTAAAATATATATAATTCCAATAGCTATAAAAAACAATGGTTTTACTTTTGCTTGATATAGTTTGGTTTTATTTCTTGAATGATATACAATTTCAATCCTTTTTATTATTGTTTTTGTTTAATTTTAATTAGTTTTTATTATTGTTTTCCTATTTCTAACAAAAAATTTTCATTTGTTGTATCATTATTGATATATAAAGTTAACTGAATACATACCAAAATAAAATTAATAAACAAAATGTTGTAAAAAATGAAACACAACCAAGATCATCTAATATAGTGAATCTTTCTAAACTAAATTTACCAATATTAAATGTTTCTTTATTATAACTTGATAATGCAACAGAAAAAAAGAAAAACGTTCTAACTGTTCAATTTTTAAATGATAGTAATAATAATTTCAATTAATAAATTTTTTGATTTTGAGGGGGAAATGAGAGGAATGGTTATATATAATGATGAACTTACATGTACATGTTAAAAATAAGAGAACTAAAAATGTTTTTTGTGTTGTAACTTTTCTTAATGGGAACCCAATTAAAAAGATACGAATGAATTGAATTAGAGGTGCAAATAATAATGCACCATATATTGCCCCCATCACTATGAATACTGTGTATAATGATTGTAATGACACTTCATTGTATCCACTATCACTATCATTGGATTCCGATGATCCTGTTGGTTTGGTTGTTGGTGTTGCTGCACCTCCTAATATTATTGTATCATTATTACTATTATAAATGTTATGAGTACCATCACCATACCTATTATGTATTGCTATTTCTATTAATGAGAGTAATGCTCTCATCTTTTTTTTTTTTTTTCTTTTTCTTTTTCTTTTTTATAATTCTACTATTACTCCACTATTTTTCGATTTTTTTTTTTTGTTTTTTTTCTCAATGTTTTTTTATTTTTTTATTTTTTTATTTTTTTTTAAATGTGGGGGGTGACTGAAATATATTTCCAATCTCTAAAAGATTATTTAATGTGGAATGATGTTTTTTTTTTTTTTCTTTTTTCATAAAAAAAAAAAACCTAAAATTTAAAAATAAAAAAATAAAAAAAATAAAATTTTTTTATTTTGATTAATCTTTTTTTTTTTTTGGTCAATGGACATAATATCTTGACATTAAAACAACGTGATATCATAATTTTTTGATTTTTGATTTTTTTTTGATTTTTTTTTTCTTTATAAAAAAAAGGATAAAGTAATAGTTTAAAAAAAAGTTAACTCTGAGATATTAGAATTTTTTATTAATTTTTTTTTTTTTTTTCTTTTTTTTTTTTTTTTTTTTTTTTTTTTTTTTTTTTTTTCTATTTTTTTCATTTTTTTTTTTTGTAACCACTTTTCAGACTCCCAAGCAACATATAAGAGAGTGTGTGAATAACTATAACAATGCAGAATAATTATAGAAATAGTGGTAATGGTAGTGGACAACCAGCAATTATAACGATTACAATACCTAGAGATTATAAAGATATTGTCACAAAATTTGAAAGGCAACCATTTCCTGATGAATTATCAAGGAATGGTGTTAGTTTAATTGAATTTGAATTCACAATAAATGAAATTAATAGATTATTAGAAAAAGCTGAAGAAATCGATTCAACCACTGTATTTGAGGAGATCATTGGTTGTTTAACTTTTTTTAGTATATTTTTATTTTATGATGATAAATATAAAAAGGTAAACATTTGAATTAAATAACAAACAATCACAAACAATCACAAACAAACAAACACAAACAAACACAACAAACAAATACAAACAAATGAACAACAAACAAAAATGTAGATCTATCATAACTAACTATACGTATAAAAAAAAAATATTTAGAGTATAAAAAGAATAACACAATTTATAGAGGAACAAAATCAAAATATATATAACCCAAAAGGTATTACATGGATAAACCCAATCTCAAATGGATTCTTAAAAATTGATATCATGGTTAGACCTTCAAATACAGAGGTTTCTTCTTCTTCCTCATTGACTTCTTCATCAAACGCTTCGCCAACTTTCCCAATAAGTACTTCAACAATTCCAAACAATACCCATTTTAATAATAATAATAATAATAATAATAATAATAATAATAATAATAATAATAATAATAATAATAATAATAATAATAACAGCAATAATAATAATAATAATAATAATAATAATAATAATAATAATATTAATAATAATAGTGCACAATCATCACCATTTAGATCTAGATTAAATGTAGAGGAAAAAGAAGTTTTAAAACCAGAGACTATAATAAATTTCGTTACGAATAGTAGTGTTGTAGAGTTATCAGATGAAGATGATGAAAATGATGGTAATGACGAGAGTAGTTTATCTTTCAATAATAATAGTGGTGATCATGGTAGTTCTAGTAATAGAGATGTAAATAATAGTGGTTAGATAATACTAATTATAATAATAAAATGTACAGAGATTTTTTATTTATATTATTTGTTTTCTTTTTTTTTTTTTTTGTTAAATTGTATTATTGGAAGTATCATTTGAATCTGTTGTCACTGTTGCATATGCACATGCTTTAATATTGGTGTAGTTATCTTCTATGATAGCCGTTATTGAAGATTCTATTTCTTTTTCTTTCACATTTTCAATTTCATTGTCTCTATTTTTATCCAATTGTTCTTGTTTTTGATGTTGTTGTTGTTGTTGTTGTTTTGATATTGATTTTGTTTTTTTATTATCTTTTAAAATATAAATCATTTCTAATGATAAGATAATTTCAAAAAAGAATTTAATTCCAAATACTAATATTGTATCATAGTTTGATTGATTTGAAATTCCATATTTCATAAATAATAATATTGATAAAACTGTTGTTATAAATGTAATTGATAATACTGTTGTTACAAATAATAACTTTATTACAATTAGTAATTTTAATTTTAATTTTTATTATTACTATTAATATTATTTTTTCAAAAAAAATATTTACTTTTTTTAATATAATTTTTTTAGTTTTTTTATATTTATAAATGGTTACATTTTTAATTCTTTTATAAATTAATATTCCATAAATAATAAACCCTAATGATATTAATAAACCTATTATTATAATGAAACAATTATAAAATTTTGAAACCAATTGATATCGTCCATCATAATAATAATATTTTGATAATCTATTATTATAATTTGAATTTGATTCACTAGTAGAATTTAAAATTTTTATTAAAAATTCGAAACAAAACCAAATTGAATCAATAATAATGAAAATGTTTCTTGTTATTGGATTAAATTTTGAATTTCTATTATTACCATTATTTGAATGTTTTAATGATTTATAATGGTATAGTCCAATCCAATAAATTAATACCAACATAAATGATGAAAATATAAAATATAATCCCCATCCACTAATTAATTCAATTAATATTTTATTAAATCCTCTCTTTCCAAAAGGATCAATAGTTAAAAATAATAAATTTGCTTTTTATTTTTTATTTTTTTTTATCGAATCAGTAATTTTTATTTAGTTATTTATTATTATTATTTTATTTAAATTTTACTTACAAAAAATACCTATTATTATAAATGAATAGGAAACAACTTTTAATTTTTGATTTTTTAGATTTGATTTTTGTTTAATAATAAAATTTGAAAAAAATTTAAAAATGGTGAATATAAATAAAATACAAAATAATATAATAAATCCATAGTTCCATATTTTAAATACAACCCCTAAAGAGTCTATATATGATGTTTTACATTCAATACCACTCCAATATGGTAAACAATGACATTTATTATTAATACAATTTCCATGTTCACCACATAAAATTTTATTATTTATTGTACAATTCATTATTTTCTATTTTTTATTGTTTCTTTTTAAAAAAAATAAAAAAAAAAATAAAAAAAATTGAATCAAAGGTCTAATTAAAAAAAAAATAATAATAATAATAATATTCAATTAAATTAAATTAAATTAAATTAAATTGAATGATTCAAATAAAAATTTATATAAGAAAAGAGAATTTCTTGTTTTTATTTATCATATAATACATCAATACATATATTGATGTCATAGGTTTTAAAAAAATTAATTATTTTAAGGTAGCTACAATTATATTAAAAATATTTATTTTGTAAATTTTTTTTTTATTTTTTTTTTAATATAAACAACTCACCCCTTCAAATCCCATTTTAAATTTAACCCTTTTATTTTAAAATAGTAAAAAAAAAAATCTTGAAAGATCTAATTTAATACATAAACCAAAATTTTTTAATTTTTTATTTTATTTTTTTTTAATTTTTATTTTTTTTTGGGTTAATGATAATTAAAATTATTTGTTGGGGTTATAATAAAATGAAAACTTTAATTTTTATTATTTCTTTATTTATACCCGAAAAAAAAAAAAATATAAGAGATGATATTACAATTTTTTTATGGGTTTTTTTTTATTTTTTTTATTTTAATAAAATGATGATAATTGAAAACTTAAATTCGGGTCAATTTTTTTAAAAAAATTATTATTTACTTTTTTTTTTAATATTTATTCATCATATAATGGTAATTCATTAACATTAATTTTTTTTAAAAAAAATAAAATAAATTATTCCAATTTACTTTTAAAACAATATTTTTTTTATGATGTTTATTTTTATTAATTGGTGTAATTATTTGATTGTGATATTAATGGTGAATGGGGTATAATAATATATGATTTAGAGAAATATAGATTGTAATCCCTAAAATAATATTTTTATTTTTATTTTAACAAAAATTACCCATTGTACATATCCTCAAATTATAGAATTAAAGAAAGAAATTGAATTATTGACTACAGATTTAAGAAGATTTAATAGAATTGATTGTCACTCATATATTAAAGAAGATTTGGTAGATAGAATATATAAAAAAATGGAATTAAAGAATCTTTAAGTGCAATCAGAAAAACAACCAACAATACAAATAAAATTTTTGTGTTATTTTATTTTTTTTAATTTTTTTTATTTTTGAGTTTTTTTGGTACACCAACCCTTGTTTTTTTTCATTAATTTTGTTTTTTTACAATAATTTCAATAAATAAAACTCTACCAGATATATCAGTAATTAAAGTTGATGTTGGTTTTTGTAGTTTGTGTCTTATATTTAATATTGGGTCAGTACCTAAATCTTTTGAAAATTCTATAGTTGTACCACTATAACCACATTTAAATGGTGGTTTTATATTAAGTGATTTTATTAAATTATAAGAATTATCATTTATAATACTAAATTCATGATCAATATCAGAGATCATTTTAACAGTATCTTGATTATTACCCAACTGAATTTGATAATTAAAACAATTTTCATCATTATTAGTATCATCATAATGTAAAATTGAGAAAACTCTAATTGAAATGGATTTATTTTTAAAAGAAGTGGAAGCATTTGCTAATTTAACTTTTAAAGATAATTGATCCGATAAGAATTGACCAACACAATTTGTAATTGGTTCTATTTTAAATGTATAGATTCTACCTAATGCATGTTCACTAATTGGTGATTGTCTAATACATTGAGCATCCACACGAAATATTATTGGATTCTCTGTAATTGGTACTAAAACCTCTGGATAATATTCAGTTTCTAAATCTTGTATACAACCATCACATTGACTTCTTGATTGATATGGTTTTTCAATTATTAATTGATAATCGATTGGATAAATTGAAATATCACTCTTTAAAATTAAATCAATACCATTGTATTGCTCTTTTGGTAATGATTTTAATGATTTAATATTATTGGAAATGAAATTAATTACTAATTTAATTGTTTCATGTAAATCCTTAATTTCAATTTCTTTAATTGCATCTGTCATTGTAATGTTTGAAAATAATACAATTCTAATAAATCCAATATATAATAATATTGATTTTATAAATTGAGGTATTAAAAAGTTTATAATTGATTGATCGGTTTTCTTTATTAAAAATTCAATAATACTTTTTAAATTTCTTTTAATTTCAATTTGAATATTTAAATCATTTTTATAATTTTCCTCTAAAAGAGATTTTATAATTTCATTGATTTTTAAATTTTCTTTAAATTCTTTTCTCCAATTTTCAATTATTTTATCTAAATCATTATCAATATTATTATAGGTGTTATCTTCTTTTTTCAATAATATTTCTTTCTCAAAATCGATTAAAGTTTTTTCTATTTCTCCTTTTTTGAAAATATTTTCTATTATTGTAACTTTTTTACTATTTTCATATAATTGAAAATTGTTAATAAATATTAAAAAAAATAATAAAAATGAATAATAACCAAACATACCATAAATCATTAATAAATATTTCGTTTGGGTTATTATTTTCTGACATTTTAAAATTCAATGAATAAGTAATAATGAAAAAAAAAAAAAAAAAACTATAAAAAAATGAAAAAAAAAAAAGGAATAAAAAAAAAAAAAAAAAAATCGATTTTTTTTTTTTATTTTTTTTTATTTTATTTTATTTTGAGAAGGCAATTACTTTTTTATTATAACTATTAGTATTCACACCAACTAATGAATCAATTTGTTTTCCTTTTTTGTAGAATAGGAATAATGGAACATGGTTTATATTATCAGATATAATTTTTGACTCAAAACAATGCATAATATCAACTTGAATATGAATAATTTCCTTATGGGAAGATGCTGATGCCTTAAATGAAGGTAAAATTTTTTTACATTCTGGGCTAGTTATTGATGAAACAAATATTATTACCTAAATTTAAAAAAAAAAAAAAAATTTGAATTTAGTTTTTTTAACCAAAAAAAAAAAAAAAAAAAAAAAAGAATATTACTTTGTGGCTTTTGTATTTGTTAAAAAGTTGATCAAATTTTTCAGAAGAAGTTGCTTCAAAATATACCATTATTATTAATATTATTTATTTTGATAATAATAATAATATAAAAAAAAAAAAACTTTAAAAAAGAGTTTTTTTAAAAAAAAAAATAAAAAAATAAAATAAAATAAAATAAAATAAAATAAAATAAAATAAAATAAAATAAATAAAATAATAAATATTTATTATTATTATAATTATTATTAGGATAATTTTATACTTTAAATGTAAAATGATTTTAAAATTTTACAAAGAAATATTATTTAAAACTGATCATCATTTTCATAATTATATTAATTCTTTTATAAAATCATAAATAAAGAAATAATTATAGTTTGTGTGATGTGGGTGTAACAAATATTATTATTTGTTTTATTTTTTTTTTTTTTGTTTTTGTTTTTTGGCGTTTTTAAACATATCAAATTACTAACCAAATTAAGATTATCTAAATATAAAAAGTTTTTTTTTTTTAAAAAAGAAAAAAAAAAAAAAAAATGTTTGGAACCCCCCACCATTTTATTTAAAATTCCCTTTTATGTAAATTATTCTTTTAAAATATCCTTTTTTTTTTTTTTTTTTTTACCACAAATATATTTAAAAGGGAATTATAAATAATAATCATTTATATTTGATATTAATTACAACAAAGATTGATGAAAGGGTTTTCATTTCTTTCATTTTTTTTAAAATGTTTTTTTTTTTTTTTTATTTTATTAAATTTTTTAATTATAATGTTTTAAATCTCGTCAGTTTCAAATTGAGCATCTTCGTCTTCTAGTTTTTGTTTCTTATTTTGTTGTTCAATTTCTTCTGGAGTTGGATCGCCTTCTTCATCTCTAATAATTAATTCGACTACTTTTTCAACATTTTCACGTAATTCTTCTTCAGTTTCAAAATTAAATAAATTTCTTAAAATTGGATACTGATAAACAAAAACAAAAATTACTATTAATATATTATAAATTTATAAAATTGTATATATAAATATATATTAAATGAATATAATATTACAATTTTAGAAGTTCTCATTGCAACTCTTCCTTTTTTAGTACCAGTTAAAAAGATTAAAGATTCAATGACCATTTTTCTACATTCTCTATCTTGATCTCTTTCATTACCAACTGGTAAAGAAGAATTATGTAAATCGACATGTAAACCAACCATATCATCATCATCCAACTTATCATTACCTCTAATTGGTAAACATAATTTAGTGAGAACGTCAACATCTGATGATATTAAATATTCGTGATGTTGTTCAGAGTAACAACAATTTCTAATGATACCAATGATACCTCTTCTCTTGATAACATTTTCATGTCTAATCAATGGTAAAATCTCTTTAAAAATTTGATTCTCTTTATCCAATACAATCTTTCTACCTTCTTGAATTTGTGTAACATTTAAAATGATATTAACAATCCAATTATTTTTAGTTGATTTAAGATAATCTTCTTGATTTGAATCCATTGTTAAAACTTGTACTAATTTCATAATAAAAAATGCTTCTAATTCTTTACCACACTAATTAATTGGTTATTAATATTATTATTATTATTATTAATATAATCATTATGTATTATTTATTTTCTAGATATTAATTTTATTTCAACATACTTGCATTAATGATAAACAACCTTCTTTTGTATGAGTAACATTTGATAAAAGCATTGCAAATACTTCACTCATTTTATTTTTTGTATCAGTTGTACCATCAACTAATCTTGGTACGATATTCTTTTTAACGATATCATTTAACATATCACCATCTTGACATAAATTAATTAAGATAGTTAATGCATGTCTAACCACAACATGACTTGGATCTGTAATTAATTTAATACAATTATTAACGATTTGTGTTGGTTTTAATATATCTCTTGCTTCTTGACTATCTGATACACCTAAAAGATGTTGTAAAGCTAAAAGTTTTATCTATACTTATTATTAATGTGGTGTTTTATAAATATATAAATAAACTATTTTTAAAAAAAATCATACTTCTGTTTTTGGTTCGAGTAAAAATGGAACTAATTCTGGTAATTGATCCATTATGCTATTTATATGTGTTGGGTGTAATTTAGGAATAAAAAATAAAAAAAAAAAAAATAAAAAAAAAATATTTTTCGTCTGTCGGTTTTTTTGATTTTTTTTGGAATTTAATTGAGAAAAAAAATGAAATTAAAAAATTTTAAAATAACAAAATTATTTTCTGCAAATTAAATACTTTTTAATATTTTTACCACCCAAAGATTTATTTATAATTAAATAAAATGGGTGGAAAACAACAAAATTTTATTTATTTTTATTTTATTTTTTTATTGTTGTGAATATAATGTTTATTAGAAGAACTGAAAAAAAAAAACAAAAAAAAAAAAATCATTATTTTTTATATATTTTTTTTTATTTAAAAAAATATTTTAATCAGCATTTTTAACAATGGTAAATTGTTCAATATTACCAAATTGAGAAGTTTTAGAAATTTTAATATCTGGATAAGTTTCTGTATCATTTTCAGGTTGTTCCAAGTTAATCAATACTTTAGTTTTTAAAACCAATAATTCATAAAAGTAACAAGCTGCCACTAATCTAGTGTTATTGGGGTTTTGAACTTGTTGAGGTCTAACAATATCTTGTAAAAAGTTTATAGTATCTTTCTTTTGGAAATGATCACTTAAAATCGAATGCATATTTGCAGTTTTTTGAGATAAAATTTTCTTTTCCTCTTCATGTTCTTTGTAAAGAGTTGGTTGATTTGGTTTTTGAGCAGATTCAAAGCTGTATTCAGGTACATCACCAAGATCACCTGGATGAACGAAACCTGGTTCCTCTTGATCATAACCTAAACCAATGCCTTGATGATCATCATCACCACCATGCATAAAATGTTGACCCATATCACCTTCCTCTCTTCTTAAACGTTCTCTTTCCTCTTCTTCTTTTGCTCTCTTTAAGAAATCTGAACCATCTGGTGATCCAATTGATTTATCACCAACATCTCTAGTGGCCTCATCTTCACCAAACCCACCCATACCTCTTAAAGTTTGATTTATATCTGGTTTGTAGAATAATGATTTTCTATTCTTACTTCTATCATCAAACTCAGTTCTTAGTCTATTGATCAAGTCTTTATCATCGTCTGTTAGAGGTTGAGTCTTTAGCTTCTTTCTTTCACTAGGTGCAATTAAATTGCCACTCTCAGTGATAACACGATTATTTATAGATTTTAAAAATGCTTCCTCAACTTTTCTCTCTTGATTCTCGTCGATTTCTAAATCTTCAAAGGTTGGAATACCCAAATCCAATGATGATACACCATCGGCAGCCATCGACATTACTAACTCTTCATTCTTTATCATTCTACCATACATTAAACGTGAACGTAAATATGAAAAGTATGGATCCTCCTCTTTACTAATGATCTTTGGGTATCTATTATCGATTGTCTCTCCATACGCTCTATGAAATGTTTTAGAGATATTCTTACGAATTGCTGTTAACATTTGTTGTTTTGCTGGTATCTCTTTTGATTTCGATATGACAACACTTAAACTTGGTGGTAGTAATGGTCTTTCGACAATTAATGATCTTGTATTCTTAAATTTTCTAACATCTTTATCACTCAATGTACTACCCAATACCCTTGATCTTCTAGTTTTTGGTTTATCCTTTTCTGATTGTTCTTTTTGTTTCTCTAATAATAATTGTTGTTGAAGTTGTTGAATTTCAATTTCACTTTTCTCTTCAACAGCAACACCATCTGTTGCTGTTGCTGTTGTTGCTGCTGTTGTTCCTACTGCTGCTGCTGTAGTTGAATCACCACCCGCTTCACTTGTTTTATCAGTTGTTACAGATTTTCCTGGTGTAACTGGTTGACCATTTTCGTCAAATTGTTCTTGTTGTTGATCACCATCATCACGAACATCAGGACCAGTGTAAGCAGGATAATCATCATCATGACGCATACCAATATCAACATGTTCGTCACCATCTTGTGGTTGATTCATACCTTCATCGAATGTTACCATACCTGCATCCTCCATTAATTCTCTTTGGGATTTTGGAAGAGGAGTTGTTGCGGAATAATTGAATAATGGATTTTGGTTATCACTAATTAAAATATCGATATTACTCTTTACAGAGTCTGGTGTTTTAGGTGTTTTACCTTGACCAAATGGTAAACCAGATGTGTCTGGTGTTGACACCATTGTACTATATTCTTGTTCTCTGAGTTCATCAGATTTAAATCTTCTATCACTTTGTGGTGTGACTGTTGTCGTACCATCAAACACTAAATTATTACCATCATTCAATGGTGTTTGAACACTTCCAAGTACTGATCCATCTGCAACTCCAAAAAATTCACTATAATCTGGTTTTTCTGTTGGTTCTAATTTATTTGGATCATAAAGTGGATCGACTACTAAACTAAAATTTTTTAAAAAATATTAATATTGATATATATAAAAGAAATCAAATAAATAAATAAATAAATAAAATAAATACTCTCTAATATCAATGTTTCTTAAAAATCTATCTACTTCTTGATAAACTTGTGGTTTATCAGTTTGACGTGGACCAGAAGTTAAAAGTGCTTGATGATCTTGTTCAGAAGGTAAATCAATCTTTGATATGGTTTTCGATAAACCTTTTAGTTTAATTACTGCTTCTGTGCAATCACTTAATAGATATTTTGCTTTTTTTGAGAAAATTCTTGCAACACCTAATAATAAATGACTAGTCATACGAAGTGCCATTGGTGAATGAGGATTTAAAATTGTTTCTTTTTAATAATAATAATAATGATAAGTATAAAATAAAATTATATTGGATTTGAATATTTTTTTTCAATTTAATTAAATTAAACTTACTAACTGATTTTGGAATATTTGTTTTAAATACTACATTTTTTGCTAATTTTTTATCCCAATGACCCGCTAACCAAATTTTGCCAAGAGCACCTCTCTTTGCTAAAACAATTTGCGAAAAGAACATTGTTTTTTATTTTATATTTTTACAATTGGTTTTTTATTTTTTATTTTTTGTTTTTGTTATTTTTTTATTATTTATAATACAGGACCTTTTAATATATATTTCAACATAAAATTAAAATGAAAAAAAAAAAAAAAAAAAATTTTATTTTTTTATTTTTTATTTTTTTTTTTGGCGCTTTTTTAATAGAAATGCGATTTTTCAAATTATTAAAAAAAAAAAAAATATTTTTCAAATCAATTAATTAATTTCACCAAATATTTAATAATGTCAACACCTTTTTTTTTTATTTTTTTAATTTTTTTATTTTTTTTATTTTTTTTATTATTTTTAAATATACTTCCAATTTAACATCAATCAATAAAGAGAAGAAACTGGACACAGTGTAGATTCCTAAATCTTTCATTTTTTGTCTAAAATAGTAAAGTCTCCAAACAGAAAAAATGTTGGTGTTCCCTAATTTTTCATAAGAAAAATCTAATACCAAGGATCATTCTACCTTTAAAACTAACTCTTGATCATCATAAAAAAACAAAAAAAAAAAAAAAAAAAAAAAAAAAAAACAAAAGATGCAAAAAAAACTAAGATTTTAAATATTGGGGTTTCACTATTAACCAATTGTTGGTTTTTTTTTTTTTTTTTTTTTTAAAAACCAATAGTTTTTTATTTTTTTAAAAAAAAAACATTTATTTGAGTAGATTGGGTGGATAAATAAAAATAAAAAAAAAAAAAAAAAAACCACTTGTTTCAATTATTCTTTTTATTAATTTTATTTAAATTATTATTTTTTATTTTATTTTATATTTTTTTTTTTTTTTTTTTTTTTTTTTTTTTGACCTTAATAATTTTTATATTTTTATTTTTTTGTACATCATAAATTTACATAATTTTTTGGTAATAACAGAGAAATTATTTCTTTACTTTTTATATTTATAAATAATTATAAAAAATAAAAAAAATAAAAAATAAAAAAATAAAAAATAAAAAAATAATTAACAAAAAAAAAAGAAAAAAAATGATTGAAAGAGAAAAATTACCAATTATTGATATTTCTTTATTAACAAAGGATGAAGATGGTAAAAAGCAAATTGCTAAAGAAATCAATAAAGCATGTAAAGAACATGGATTTTTCTATATAAAAAATCATGGTGTTGAGCAAGTACTGATTGATAAATTACAAAGCGTTGTAACAAAGTTCTTTTCTTTACCACTAGAGACTAAAATGAAATGGAAAATGGGACTTACCAATAGAGAGTGGTTAGGATTTTTTAAAGTGGGTCAAGAGATTACTTATGGTGAAATTGATTATAAAGAGGGAGTTTATATATCAACTGAAATGGATGGAGATATAAATCCTGTTAATAATGTTCCACTATATCCAACTGAAGAACAAGAGGAACAATATGAAATCCAAGGTTTTAAATCAACAATTGAAACCTACTTAAAGAGATTAACAGAATTGTCACACCAATTAATTGAAGCCATTTCTCTTAGTTTACATCTTCCATCAAATTATTTCCACAATAATTATACCTATGATCCATTTGTATTTATGGGATTACTACACTATCCATACTTTAATAATCAAGGAGAAGAAAAGGATGATCAACCACCACCAACATTAAATAAACCTGATGACACCTCAAATTTGAAAAAACAAGAAAAATTTGGAACTTGTCAACATACAGATTGGGGTTTGTTAACTATACTCCATCAAGATGATGTAGGTGGTTTACAAATTAAATCCAAAAACTCTGATGAATTCTTTGATGCTCCACCAATTGAAGGTACTTTCATTTGTAACATTGGTGATATGCTTGATAAAATGACTGGTGGTTATTATCTTTCTAATGTTCATCGTGTTAAATACAATATAAGTGGTCGTGATCGTTTCTCTTTTCCTTTCTTTATAGATCCATGTCTCAACTCTGTTCCAAAGTTAATTCCAAATTATGATGATCTATCAGATTTTGCTGATAAACCAGAAAGATGGGATAAACAAAACATTCATGAATTTCATGGTACCTATGGTCAATATTTTATGACAAAGATTGGTCGTGTTTTCCCTGACTATGTTTATAAAAAAAGTGGTAAATTAGTTTAGTCATTAATAAAATCAATATAAATATTATTCATTTTACTTTATTATTTTTATTATATTTATATTGATTTTATTAAAATGTTTCATTTGAATTTTGTTGATCATCTTGCTGTTGTTGGTTGTATTGTAGTTCTTTTTGTGGCGGTGATTGTTGAAATAAATATTGGTTATCCATTTGAAATGATAAAAATGGTTTGTTAAAGTTATCTTGATTGTCTTGATTGTCTTGAAAATTGAAATCAAAATTTGAAGTCAATAAAGATGGTGTTAATAAAGCTGTTGTATTTGGAGTAGTAGTAGAGGTTGTTGTTGCAGTTGGTAGTGTAGTATTTGATAATAGTGGTGATGAATTTAAGATTGGTGAATTATTATTTGAAGTTGAAAGTAATGTAGGAGTTGTAATTAAACGATGATCATATTGACAATTTACATTTGTGCAACCAGTTGGAGAGTTATAGTATTTACAAGGTTCAATCTTTAAATCATGAGAATAGGTGCATGAATCACCTTTTGCACATGATGAAGTTTTAAAATATTTACAAACTTCTGTGGGTTTTCTAATCTCAACTGGACCTTCATGAATAAATGTACATTCTTTACCTTTTTTGCACATACCAATCTTGTAGAAATTACAAACTACTGTTAACTCTTTCTTTTCTTTTGGTTGATTAAAATCAATACCTTGATATAATTTAGCAGTTTCAATGCTTGCTGATGTAGTTGGTGGTGTTGTATTTTTACTTTTTTTACCCTTTTTATTATTATTATTTTTGTTATTGTTCTTGTTAGGCGACTTCTTTTCTTTAACTTTTCCTTGAATTTTTATTTTGTTTTCTTCAATCTTTGCTTTCTTTGTTTTCTTTTTCTTCTTTTTATTCTTTTTGTTTACCTTTGTACTACTACTACTACCATTACTATTATCATTATTATTATCGGTGGTGTAATTATTATTGTCATCATTTTGGGTTGAAGAATCTTCACTTTCTAATTTTAATTTTTTATTTTCAACATCATCTTCATCTTCAGAATCTGATAATAATAAGGTATTACTTCTCTTTTTGCTAGAAGTTGTTGAAGATGATTGATCAAATGATGTGTTTGTATCATCAATCATAAGTTCTTCTTCATCTTTTTCATCACCATCAGCTTCTTCTTCTTCGTCATCATCTTCATCTTCTTCGTCATCATCTTCTTCATCATCTTCTTCATTATCTTCATCTTCATCATTTTCATTATCTTCATCATTTTCAATTTTCTTCATAGTTTCTTCCCTATTATCGGTAATATCGATACCTAAAATAGTTTCTTTGTTTGTATTTGGTATCTCTTTTGTTGTGTTTTCAATCTCATTTGGTTTTACTAAGGTTGGTGGTACAGGTGATGGAGATTGTGACACAATATTGGTGGTAGAAGATATTTCAACATTTGTATTTGATGCTGATGTTGTTGTTGTTCTAGTGTTATTTAATGATTCGATTGTATTTGGGGTCGAAGTGGCGTTTCTTGGTGATGCTACTTTGGTAGGTTGTTGTTGTTGCTGTTGTTGTTGTTGTTGTGGGGTTGGTGGTTGTTGTTGACCAATTAATGGTAAAGGTTTTGAGAAGATATTAGGTTGTGGTGATAACTTTTTCGCAGAAGGTATGATAGGTTGTTGATTCATTAATTTTACACCCAATGATTGAGAATTTAAACTTTTTGTTTGAACTTTTTTAGTGTTGATAGTGGTAGGTGGTAGTTGGTAAATATCTATAAGTGGTTTCTTTGGTGCATTGGATGGAATAGAGGGAGTTGCAGTAGGTTTATTACCAATCAATGGCAATGGTTTTGAGAAAATGTTTTGGTTTGGAGGCGTTGGTTTATTGTTTGGTACTTGTTGCTGTTGTGATTTTGATGGTGATGCTGGTGTTTGTATTTGTGTTTGTGTTGATGTTTGACCAATCAATGGTAGTGGTGCGAATGGATTTTTTTTCTTTTCAATTATTTTAGTGATATTGGTGTTATCGATATGTGTTAAAGTTGTTGTATTTGATACAATAGGTGAGGATATAGGAGATTGTGAAGATGGGGATATGACGGTAGCATTGGTAGAATTATTGGTGGTATTTGATGATGTTTGACCAATTAATGTGAGTGGTGCGAAAAGATTCTTTTTCTTTTCATCAGTTGCGGATGCCACTGATGGTGATGAGGAGGAGGATATAGTATTTGTGGTGGGAGTTGGAGTAATATTTGGAGATGATGATGACAGTGGTGATAATACTTGTTCTACTTTTTTTGGTGAATCTATAGTTGTTGTTGTTATTGTTGATGAAGGCAGTGTTGGTAATGTTGTATTTGTAGTACTAGATGCTACAAGTGGTGGTGATGGTTTTTGGCCAATTAATGGTAATGAGGAAAACAAATTCTTTTTCTTTTCTGCTATTTCCATATCTGGTTGATCTAGAAGTGTGGTGGTGATGGGTGTTGGAGTGTTGATAGTGGATTCAGTAGTTGTATTAGGTGTTGTTGAAGTAATGTTTGTATTTGGAGCTGAGGTTGATGTAGTTGTAGCTGGTGTTGTTGTAGTTACTGGAGATATAGTTGTTGAAGGTATTGTATTATCAATAGAAGGCTTTATAGTTAAAGAAGGTGATGATGGTACAGCTGTAATTGAATTCGTAGGATTTGTTGAAGTATTCGTGGTAGAAGTTGTTGTTTTTGTTTGTAAGGTTGCAGTTGCAGCAGCCAACGTAGCCGATATTGAATTATTATTTACAGTAGGCTTAATTGAAGCTGAAGCGGCAGCTAATGTCGCAGAGATAGATGATGATGATGGTTGGCCAATTAAAGGTAATGATTTTGAAAAGATGCTATTCTTTTTAAATGTTACTGGTTGAATTGGTGTTGGTACTGTACTGATTGATGTATTATTTGTAGTAGGGGAAGAGGAAGTAGCACTATTTTCACTATTTAATGTTGAATTTTGAATAGTTGGAGATTGTGGTGATTGAGAGTGTTGAACTTGTTGTTGACTAATTAATGGTAACGCCTTACCAAATAAATTGTTTCTTTTTTCTAATCTTGGATCAACAGGTTTTGAAAATGTAGGAGAAGGTTTTGGAGATAAATTATCTTTTGAAGGAGAGGAAGCTCCACCTATTGTGGTGGTGGTGGTAGTGGGAGTGGTGATAGTTGAAGTTGAAGTTGAAGCTGAGGTTGAAGTTTTTTGTGGTAAATTTAAAGGTTGAGAAGTTGGTGTAATATGTTGTTTAATTTTTTGAATAAAAGATTGATTATCTAAATTCTCTGGATTACCAATAATCGTTAGAAATATTTCCCTTTTGAATGGATCTGAACTTAACTCCTTTAAACATTGTTCCAATTGATCCTGTTGTTGTTGTTGAAAGAATGAATTGATTAAAAAACCTTTTATCTTTTGTTGATGAATTTTCTCTTTCAATGATTTCTTGTATTGTTGATGATCTAATAATGATGGTTTCTTAAAGAATGATAAACAACATTGTATTATCAATGGTGATAGTAATTTACAAAGTTGCGATAATTGTAGATAATTATTAAATGCATCACTAAAATTACTAATACTTCCAGGTATTGAATTTAATGGTGTACTATTAGTTGTAATATTAATTGCACTACCATAGGTACTACTATTAATACCACTAATATTTAATTGATTTTGTTGGGACGGATCTTGTTGTTGTTGAATTTGTTTTAATAATAATAATTGATTTGATAATTGTGATTTTTGATCATATATATCGCTATATAGTGGTGAAATAATGGATGAACATTGATTTAATATTGGTCTATAATTTTTAGATATTAATTTACACCAAGTTTTTAAGAAACCTTCAATTTGTTCATGTTTACATGATTTTAAAGTTGTACATTGTAATTTGGATCTTATGATTTGTTTTACCTCTGTGTAGTTACTATCATGTGATAATGCAAATTTAGTTAAAGATTGACAAGATGGTGCTGATATTGAAATATTATCATCGGCTGATAACTCAAATAGCAATACTTTTAATGGTGTGAAAAATGGTGATCCTGAATTTAGATAGTATGAAATCTGACCATAGTTTAACAGAACCGTAGCTTTAACGGGTGCTGCATATCTATGACTTGATAGAATTGTCTTAAATATCTTTGAAATCTTTGGTAACCATTCCGATGTTGATGATCTCGCTAATAAACCTAACGCTTTACATGCTGAGACTTGAACTTGATAAACATTCTCTAATTTCCATGGATCATCCTCTAAAACTTCTTCTACCTTGTGAAACTGTAATAATTCAATTGATTTACTATAACAAATTGATTCAATATTTTTATCATTTATAATATCTAATAAATAATAATAAATAATAATAAACAATAATAAATAATAATAAATAATAATAAATAATAATAAATAATAATAATAATAATAATAATAATAATAATAATAATAATAATAATAATAATAATAATAATAATAATAATAATAATAATAATAATAATAATAATAATAATAATAATAATAATAATAATAATAATAATAATAATAATAATAATAATAATAATAATAATAATAATAATAATAATAATAATAATAATAATAATAATAATAATAATAATAATAATAATGGTTAAAATTAGTATATAATATATTGTATATTGTATATTTAAATAAAGAATACATACTACCAGTTGGACAAGAAGCATAACCTAATGATAAGATACCAGAAGATTTTAATTGAGGGATAGGAGATTCAGTTGCTTCTAACCAACGTTTCATTGACATTGCTCTAATTTGTGAATTTGTTTGAGACAATCTAGCGTAGGCTACAAGTATACTACATATGGTATCATTGGTAGATAATGGTGACATTATATACTTTTCAAATAAAACCAATAAAATACTCTGATAAACTGGATACTTTCTACCAATTCTACTCAAAGCATGAAAGCATACCTTTTTCATATAATGATAATTTTCACTCTTAAACTCCAATATCTTTGCTAAGAATGTTATTGTTTGTGTTACTAATGATTCATCTTGACATCCAATTACACCAATTCCTTTAATTGCATATCTAATAACTGTTTTACTATTATTATTGAAAAAAAAAATTAAAAAAAATATATATAAGTGAGTGTTTTTTCTTTTTTTTTTTTTTTAAAGTTTTTTAGTTACTAACCTATATAACAATGGATTATTTATGATATCCAATAATAATTTTAAAATTTTAATTTTAATTGTATTTGTGCAAAATGTGGACGTAGTAAGTTCAGTTATACTTTGAACCCCTACTTTTACAACTCTGTTTAATCATTAAACAAATATTTATTTTTTTTTTAAAAAAAATGTTAAAAGTAAATTCAAAAAAAAATCTCATGAGATTTTTTTTTTTTTTTTTTTTTAATAAAATCAAAAGTTAGAAATGCTTTAAAATCTCAAAAAACGGTGGCAATATAAAAAAACAACAATAAAAAAAAATTATAAATATTTAAATTCAAAGGCTTCTATTTTTTCCTTTATGTTTTGTTTGTTTTTTTTTTTTTTTTTTTTTTCATTTGTAACAATTAAAAAGGAAAAAATGAGAACACATATTTGAAAGTTATAAAATAATTAGAGATATAAAAAAAAAAAAAAGATTCATGCCTATAATCCTGATGAGATGTTTCAATTAATGAGAAACATGTTGTAATTGCTTCATTAAATTCCTCTTTTCTTTTAATTTGAAGTTGTTGCAATTGTTCTTGTTGTTGTTGTAATGTAAGTGGGTTATTAATATTATTATTACTGGATGTTGAGGTGGTGATATTCTGTTGAGGTTGTTGCATATTTTATTTATTTGCTTTTTTATTTATTTATTATTTATTTGTTTGTTTGTTTGTTTGTTTGTTTGTTTGTTTTTTTATTTATTTATTTATTTATTTATTTATTTATTGGTATTATTTTTTAACGATACTGAAAATTGTTTAAAGAGAAGGGTAAAGAGGCATATAATAGTATATTCACAAAAAAAAATATATTTGTAGAATGGTTTTATAAACAAAAGCAAAAAAAAAAACACTCTATAAAAAAAAAAAATTTTAAAAAAAAAAATAAAAAATAAAAATAAAAAATTTTAAAAAAAAAAATAAAAATTAAAAAAAAAAAAAAAATGAAAAAAAAAAATAAAAAATAAAAAAATAAAAAAAAAAAAATAAATTAAAATGATTTTTTGGTGATCAAAAATTTTTTTTTTTTTTATAATAAATATCACACATGTTAAAAAATATTCAGTGATAAATATATTAACAAAACCCTTTTTTTTTTTTTTTTTTTTTTTTTTGTATATATATATATATATTTATAAATATATTTTTACTGAATATTTATTAAAAGAAAAAAAAAAACCCAAAAAAAAAAAAAATAAAAACAAAAAAAAAAAAAAAAAAACAAAAGAACAAAATAGTAAATTTGTTTTTTTGTTATTATTGTTGTATTATTATAATTTTTTTTTAAAACTATAATTATATTTTATAATAAAAATAAAATTATAGTTATTTTTTTTTTTTGAAAAAAAAAAAAAAAAAAACAAAAAAAAAAGAATGACAAGTTCCGATGATAGTAGTGTAAATACTACATCTAGTAGTTTTGGAAATATTTCAATCTCATCACCAAATCATAGTGGTTCTACACCACCATTCAATAATAATAATAATAATAATAATAATGGAAATGGTAACAATGTCAGCGCATCTGAAACTGAATTAAAGAAACATGTTTTATACTCTTTACAATGTTTAGATGAAAAAACTCTTACTCTAAAAGTGAAATTGGATCATTTAAATAAATTGGTAGAATTAAAAAAATCAATTCCAGATTTAAATAAATTAGGTATAACACCAACTCAATTATATAAAAGGTAAAAAAAAAAGAGAGAAATTTTCAAATAATAATAATAAAAAAAAACTAATAAGCAACCACATTTATATAATTAGTATATACTAATTATTCTTATTTATTTATATCTACATCTATAAACAATAATTTATAATAATTAATAAAAAAAGTGTAAGACCATTTATAGCATTACCACCAAAAACAATTAGAACAGCAGGATTAAGAGTTATGAGATATTATTTAAGTAATTCAAGTAATGTTAAAGATTTATTAGATTTAAAGGTACAATATTTTATAACACGTTCATTAGAACGTGATAAACATTCTGAACCAGAGAGAATTCAAGCATTAAAGATTATACGTACAATAATGGAGATTGATTGTTCATTAATGCCACATTGTTTTGTAAAGGGATTGGTTGCAATTGCAGAGAATCAAGAGGATAATTTCTGTAGGGTTTGCTTAGAATGTTTAACAGAGATATCCATTCGTAATCCACAAATCTCTTCACATTGCGGTGGTATTCGTACAGTTTTCGATGCTGTATTGGATCCATTCTATCAAGGTATTCAAGAATCCCTTTTAATTTGTATATTATATTTATTAAGTGATAAAGATACTAGAGTGTATATTAGACCAAAATCTGATTTAGAAGTAATTATAAATAAAAAAAAAAAAAAAAAAAAAAAAAAAAAAAAAAAAAATACATTCTAACCTAACTAATATATAAAAAAAAAAAAATTTACTAAACCAATATAGATTATATTAGCACCATTAACAAATTCATTCAATATTGGTGTCAAATTAAAAGGAGCAAGTAAAGAGAAAGAAAAAGAAAAAGAAAAAGAAGATGAAGTTGCAATGAAGAAATGGACAGCAAGTTCAAAAGCTGTATTAACATTAATTAAAAGTTGGATTGGTATTATTTCTTTAAATTCCGATGACCAAGGTTTAAAATCTGTAGTTGATACATTAAGAATGCCACAAATTGAATTACAAGTAAGAAGAAAAATTATATAAGTTTATTTATTTATTAATTTATTAATTTATTAATTTTTTTTTTTTTTTTTCATATCATAGGAAAAAGCATTAGATTCAATATTTGAAATTTTTAGAGTACAATTACCAAAAAGTATTCAAGAAACATTTGGACCACAAAAAGCAACACAAACGTTTAATTTCGGATCAGAGACATTACAAGATTTACCAAGTAGAACTAGATCATTAAGACATAATTTATTGAATAATTATTTATCAGTGTTATTAATTGCATTCATTGATAATGGATTAATAGAGGGATTAGTATATTTGGGTAACCATGTTAATAGGGATGGTATGAATGATCAAGAGAAAGAATGTTCAAAGAATATCTCATTAAAGAGTACAGTATTATTGGCTGAATTATTACATATGTCAAATGCATTATTACCACCATCACAATGTGCAAAACTTCAAACACTACCATCATTAGTTAATTCAGCTATCTCCTTTAGATTAGATCCAAGATTAAGATCATCATCAAACACTATGGTAACCAATCTTCATAGTTATTCACATAATAAATCAAGTACAACACTTATGGATAGTACATTGGCAATTGGTTTAACTGGTGCTAATAAATGGCGTCGTATTAAAGGTCAAGATCGTAGATTAGATAAAGTAGATGATGTAAAGATGAAGATGGAATGGCATATGGATGATAACCAATTTCAACAAAAGATTAAAGATACTCAAGTGTTGGTTACAAAAGACTACCAAAAATGGTCATGGGAATTAATGTTTGAACTTCTTGAAGGACCATTAAACAATCCTCAACATTTAGCAAACACATTGAAAACTAAATTCATCAAAAGAATTCTTTCATTTTTGCGTCCAAATAAAAAGTTATTCTCAACTATGGCTTGGACAACTGAGAATTTAAAATATGTTCGTACTGCATGTGTAGCGTTAGAAGTGTTAATATCACATGAAATTGGTTTTGATTTCTTAAAGGATAATAAAACTATAATTCAAATTGCTGAAATGTTAAAATTGGAATTGGATTACAATATAAAACAACAACAACAACCCTCTAAAGATGGTTCATCATCTTCATCGTCCTCTTCTTCATCATCGTCATCATCATCATCATCTTCATCTGATAAAAAAGAGATTATTCGTTTATTAAACCCTGAGAAAGTTTTGAAAACAATGTCTCGTGAATATTTCACTATGTTGGGTACATTAAGTAGTAATCTATTGGGTTTAGAGATATTAGCACGTAATAATATATTTGATTATATTAAACCATTAGCAGAGTTACCAGGTAGAGATGATTTATCACATTTGATTATGACAAGTCTTGACTATAATGTTAATGGTGCCTCTAGAACTATACTTCAAAAAATTCTAACAAGTAGCTCAAGGGTTGTACGTTATTTAGCAACAAAGTACTTAAGATTCCTTCTAAGATCTGGTGTTCAAGATTTCTCCAATTGGGGTGTAGAGTTATTAGTTCAACAATTGAATGATGTAGACGCAAAAGTTAGTGCACTCTCCTTGAATGTACTTGATGAAGCATGTGATGATCCATCATGTTTAGAGGTTTTAATTGATTTAAAACCAAATCTCTTAAAATTAGGTAAACCTGGTAAATCATTATTACTTCGTTTCCTTTCATCTCCAAAAGGTTTAGAGAATTTACTTCAAAACAATGGATTTGTAGAACAAGAGGAACAACTTTGGATCACAAGTGAGAATGCAACCTATGTCAATGCTATAGAATCGGCAGTTTCTGAATCACTTTCACCAAGTGTTTGGAGATTTAAAGAAGCACCAGATGGTAGTAGTACTAGTGGTGTTTATTTACCACCTCATTTCTTTGGTGAATTGGCAAAGACTGAAAAGGGTTGTCAAATCATTAGAAAATCAAATAACTTTGAAAGATTTTTAAAAATTATTCAAGATCCATCCGCAAAGCAATTAGATAAAAGAGCATCATTAATTGCAATTGGTCATATAGGTTCTTCTGTAGATGGTTATTCATTCGTTAAACAAAGTGATACCATTAAGTTATTGATTGCAATAGCTGAGAAATCTCAATGTTTAGCTTTACGTAGTACTTGTTTCTATGCTTTAGGTATGATATCTTGTATTGAAGAGGCTCAACCTATTTTCAATTCTTTCGGTTGGGAATCTCCATCAGATTTAAACTCTAGAATCTTATTACCAAAGGATTTAAAGAATTCAACATTCCTCTCTGTACCACAATATCAATATCAAGGTAGTTGGGCTGATCATTCCTTTGAAACTTTACCTTCAAATCATTTCAATGATCCAATAAAGAATGAAATAATATCTTTTGTTGGTAATTTGTCATCTCATATCACTGCTGAAGGTGCTTCAAAGAATTTAAAACGTTTGAAAATTAAATATCCTGATCATTTCGCCACAAGTGAAATCTTAAATGCTGTTTTCATACTCTTAAATACTTTTAAATATCGTTTAGGTGCTAGAAGATTCATTTACGATTTATTTGATGTTGCCATATTCTCTTCTGATCCTTATCATGATTTAAATTAAATTGGGGAAAAAAAAAAAAAAAAAAAAAAAATCAATTTTAATTGTATTTTAAAAAATATTTATATTCATGCATTATTAGTATTATTATTATTTTTATTAAAAAAAAAAAAAAAATAATAAATAAAAAAAAATAAAAAAAAAAAAAAAAATTGTCTATTTTTCTAATCATTAAAAAATTTTGGAGATATTTATTTAAACAATTTTAGTGTGAATTAATATTTTAATAATAAATCATGTTAATTCATATTTTTTAAAAGATGACATGTTTTTTTTTTTTTTTTTTTTTTTTTTTTTTCATAATGAAAAGGAAGAGAGAGATCTTAAAAAATTCCTTTATTCATTGTGAAAAAAAAAAACATGTTATCTTTTAAAACCATAACTTGATGTTTCTAGTACCAATCAATAATTTTTAGTTGGCAAATATCTTTAATTATGGAGGAAAAAAATATGTATACTATTAAGTAATAATTAAAGCAATGAAATATTAAGTTGAAATTATTTTTTTTTTTTTTTTTTTTTTTTTTTTTTTTTTTATTTTATTACTCAAAAATTAATAAGGTGAAAAAAAAAATTACTTTTTTTGTCTTTTAATTCTTTAAAATCCAAAGAACCTGGTTTATTAATTCCATGCAGAATTTCTTTTTTAGATAAAAAATGAAAAATAAAATTGTGACATAATCGCACCACTTTTTTTGGTTTGACTGTTGATTTTTTTTTGAAATTTAAAATTGATTTTATTTTATTTTATTTTTTTTAATTTTTATTTAATTTTTTTAATTTTATTTTTTTT
The DNA here is from genome assembly GCA_036169595.1 of Dictyostelium firmibasis. Taxonomy (NCBI): domain Eukaryota; phylum Evosea; class Eumycetozoa; order Dictyosteliales; family Dictyosteliaceae; genus Dictyostelium; species Dictyostelium firmibasis. The sequence continues at coordinate 4,044,207 of CM069768.1, forward strand.
TTTTTTTATTTTTTTTAATCCAAAATTTTTTTTTGTAAATTTCAAAAGTTTTTTTTTTTTATTTATTTTCAATTTTATTTTTAAGACGAAAAGATATAAACATTAAACAAATGGTAAGTTTTATCATTTTCTCTTTTCTTTTTTCTTTTTTAACACACCAAAAAAAATATATACATATATTAATAAATAAAAAATAATAATTCAAATAAAATAATAATATCACCCCACCACCATATAATACATATTTTTTTTTTTTTTTTTTTTTTTTTTTTTCTTCATTTTTTTTTTTTTTCTTTCTCTCTCTCACAATTTCTTTTTTTTTATTTATTTATTTAAACAAATAATAATACTAATAATAATAATAAAATAATTTTTAACAAAAAAAAAAAAATGAAGGAACAAGATAAATTAGGAGAATACTTAGGTTTTGATCATGTTACTTTTTGGACTGGTAATGCCTTACAAGCAGCCTCATGGTACATTGCAAGATTTGGTTTTGAAAATTGTGCATACAGAGGTTTAGAAACTGGTGATCGTAAATTTGCAACTCACGTCATTAAACAAAATAATATCTTTATGGCTTTCTCATCAACTTTAGAATGTGATAACGTAGAGTTTGGTGAACACATGTATAAACATGGTGATGGTGTTAAAGATGTTGCATTCAGAGTTAATACTGGAAGTGTTCAAGAAATCTATGAAGTAAGTAATTAATTAATAATAATAATAATAAATAATAAAATTATTAAAATTTAATATTAATTTTTTAATAATTTTTTATTTTTAGGCAGCAATTAAAGCAGGTGCAAAATCAGTTAAAGAACCACATCAAATTAAAGATGAAGATGGTGTTGTTACATTAGCAACCATTTGTAGTCCATATGGTAATACTACACATACTTTTGTAGATAGAACTCAATATAAAGGTACATTTTTACCAGGATTCTCAAACAAGGTATTAGCTGATCCATTATCAAAGATCACAGCACCAGTTGGATTAAACTTTATCGATCATATCGTTAGTAATCAACCAGATTTACAAATGACACCAGTTGTCGAATGGTACGAAAAGGTATTGAGATTCCATCGTTTCTGGTCAGTTGATGATAAGATGATTCACACTGAATTCAGTTCACTTCGTTCAATTGTCGTCGCTGATTTCGATGAGAAAGTTAAGATGCCAATCAATGAACCAGCTAATGGTATTAGAAAGAGTCAAATTCAAGAATACGTCGACTTTTATAGTGGTTCAGGTGTTCAACATTTAGCTTTAAACACTGATAACATCATCGATTCTATCAACAAATTAAGAGAACGTGGTGTACAATTCTTATCAGTTCCAAAATCATACTATACCTCACTCAGAGAGAAATTGGCTCATTCCCCAATCACCGTTAAAGAGGATCTCGATACCTTGGAGAAACTTCAAATCCTCATCGATTATGATGACAAAGGTTATCTCTTACAAATCTTTACAAAGAACGTCGAAGATAAACCAACCGTCTTTTTTGAAATTATTCAAAGAAATAATCATCAAGGTTTTGGTGCTGGTAACTTCAAGAGTTTATTCGAAGCTATCGAACGTGAACAAGAAAAGAGAGGTAATCTTTAAATTAGTATTATATTCCCCCAAATAAATTTTTTTTTTTTTAAAAAATAAAATTAAAAATAAAAACTGTCAAAATAAATGAAAAAAAAAACATCATTATTTGTTTTATTTTATTTTCTAATTTTTTTTTAAAAGTTTCTGAATGTATTTATTTTAAAATGGGATTTATTTAATTTCTTTGTTTTAAACTAATTTTAAATTCAACTGGTTTAAAAGAAAAACCAAATATTGGTGAATCACAAATCTTTGAATTTTCAACTAATGGTAATAGTTTGAAGTTTAAAATAAGATTTGAAAGGGAGATATATAATTCATCTTGAGAGAAACCCATACCAATACAATTTCTAACACCAATACCATATGGATAATAATTATTGGAATGAGAATCATCAAGGAATCTCTCTGGTTTGAATTCATCTGGTGAATCCCAATAGTTTTTATCTCTAAAAGTTGAATAAAGTGATTGAATGATTTGAGTACCTTTTGGAATTTTCAAAGATCCACCATTGATTTCAAAAGACTGGTTTACTTCACGTGGTACTCCAAATGGTACTGGTGGATATAATCTTAATACTTCTTTTAAAGCTGCATTAAATAATGGTGTTTGATTTCTATTTGAAAGTTTAATCATATGTTTATCTGTGGTAGTAGAAGAATCATCATCAGCAGTGGTAGTGCTATGGGCTGATTTTAAAGCTAAAGATAATTCATTATAAATTTTCTCTTGATAATCTTGATGATTAACCATTGTTAAAATAAACCATTCAGCAGTACTAGAATTTGTTTCAGTACCAGCTAAAATTAATTCATTTGCCATTGGAATTATTGAACTTTCTTCTTCTTTACCACCAACTTTTCTGTATTCTATAATCAATGAATCTAAAACGTCCCTTGCATTATTTAAATCTATGGTTTCTGAATGTTCTAAATAATATTTTGTTAAAATCTTTTTCAAAGGATCTGCTGGATGTCCAAAAATTTTTAAATATAAGAAATAAAATGGTTTTGTAAACATTAAATAATTTACAATCAATGTATCTGCTAAATAGTCAAATAACTCTCTAATTGCTATTAAAACTTTTCCTTGCTCTTCATTAGCACCTTCATAAATATTTTCAATACGTCTTGAAAATACATAATCAAAAATAATATTTGAATAAAAATTCATAAAATTTGATCTTGGTGAAAACTTATTTTTTTTTTTAAAAAAAAAAATAAGTAAATAAATAAATAAATAAATAAATAAATAAATAAATAAATAAATAAATAAATAAATAAATAAATAAATAAATAAATAAATAAATAAATAAATAAATAAATAGATAATAATTATAATAAAGTGATTAATTATTATTATTGTTAAAAAAAAAAAAAAAAAAAAAAAAAAAAATACATACAGATTGACCAGATTTTTCAATAAATTTCATATATGATATTAAATGATTTGTTTCTTTTTCAATTGAAGAAGAGAGTGATTTAACTTTTCTACCAGTGAAAGATTTCATTAAGATATCACGATGAAATTGCCAATAATTTTCATCAGCAGTAACTATACCTCTAAATCTATTACCAATTACATTTGTTGATGGTGATTTAACTCTAGTATTTAATGATTCTGGATTTTTTAAATAGATCTCTCTCATTGTATTAACATCGAAAATTGCTAATGTTAACTTATCACAAAACCAATATTTTATGATTTTACCATCATTGCCATATAATTTACTATCCTTTTGAAAAACTAAATGTGTATCATCTTTAAGATGTAATAATGAACCTACTAATGGTAATGCTAAAGGTCCTTTAAATTGTCTATTACTAAAATTCTTATATAAAAAATCAAAAACAAAATAAAAAAAAATTGTAAAAATTAATATAATAATAATTGACATTTTCTTTTTTTTTTTTTTTTTTTTTTATTTCTTTTTTGGATTGTAAAATTTTAAAAAGAAAAGTAAAAAAAAAAAAAAAAAAAAAAAAAAAAAAAAAAGAAAAAAAAAAATTAAAAAAAATCAAAAAAACTGACACAAATTTAAAAAAAAAAAAAAAAAAAAAAAAAAAAAAAAACAAGAAAATATTAATCAATATATTCATTTTAAAAACATTGTTGTAAATCTAAATTTTATATTAGGTAATAAACTTTTTTATTTTTTATAAAAAAAGTAATATATTATTTTTGAAAATAATTTTATATAAATAAAAAAAAAGAAAATTTGTTAATTACTTGTTTTGGCATCCAGAAAAACAGGGGTAAAGACATCAAATACTATTTAATTCAGAAAATTGAGTTGTATTTTTGAAAATTAACCTTACTTCACTAAAGTAACCATTATATGCATTATTATTGATAACAAAATTGATATAGATACTCAAAAACTTCAAAAAATTATCCTTTCCACAATCTATAGTTGAATCATTCTTTTCTTCTCTGGATTTTTAAAGATTAGAATTCATAAAATAGACAAAGTAAACAAAAATACTATCTCCTAAAATACTTTCTGAAATATTTTTTATATTTATATAATTCTACCTTTGTTTAAATATATACTGTCTTTTTTTCAGTGAATTGGTGAGACTTTATAACCTAATCTACAATACCTTAAATATTATTTTGTACATACCCTTTTGCCTATTAAAAAAAAATTATAATAATTTTAAAAAATATTCATTGGTATATTATTTTAAATAGAAAAAATCGAATTCGGAAAAATTTAATTTTTTATTTTATTTTTTTATTTTTAAATAAATAGATATTATTACAAGTATTTTTTTTATTTTATTATATATATTTTTTATCTAATTAATTCAATTAAAGAATTTTGTTGAAATTTACCAAAATTTCTAGCATAATTATCTAATTCTCGAATTAATAATGGTGAATTAATTCTTATCTTTTTTAAAGTTTCATTTTTTGTATTTAAAATTTTAAATAGATGGAAATCAATTTGAGAAATAGTTTCCATACAAATTCTTTTTAATCTTTTAACCATGAAACCATCAGCAACTTGCATGAGAATACAAATATTATCAAATGATGTTAAAGTTTCATCAAAATTCAAAATATCTTCTTTTTTTAATGGTTGTTTCTTTTGATTTTCTTCATGATTGTCGATATGCATTAAAGTTGGAACATTCTTTAATAAAGTTTCATTATTTGATAAAACCATTTGTTCTAAATGATATTCACAAAGATATTTTAAATCTTCAATCATGAACCTATCAGCTAAACAAAGGATATCGATTGCATTATCATCATTTATAATCTCTTCATTATTACCATAGATATATTGAAGTAAAAGTTTGAAAGTTTCTTTAGAGATATCATTTTCATCTTTACCACTCACTATAAACTCCATTTGATCCTTCTCTTTGAATGAGCATTCAAACATTGTTTTAAAGTAAAGATTTCTTTGAGTTAAAATGAATTTATGAGCGTAAATTGAAGAGGTATCAGATTCTTTAATCTTGAATGAAATATCTGCTTTTGTTAACTCATCAACAGCTTGAATCAATTGTTTACTAAATTCTGATTGTGGTACTTTTTCTGTGATTCTCAATCTATAGGTATAACGTTTACAAAGTGCCGATAGTCTTTCAATTCCCATCTTTTCTGCATATTTACCCAATTCAACTCTTAAATGTGGTGCTATCACTAAATGATCAGTATATAAATATTGTAAAAAACCAATGAAAATTTGATATTTCACCGAATTACCTAAATCAATAATTTTAATTTCTTCGCCATTTTCATTAATTTCTTTTTCTTCATTTATATTATTATTATTACTATTATTATTGAATCTTAACGACAATAAAACTATTGAATATAATTTTGAACAACGTGATTTAATAAATAATGAATGAGAATAAACTTTTTTTTCTTGAAGTTTAAAGATAAGATCAGAGTATTTCTTTTCATTTACTAATGATTTATAATCATAAGCAAAAGAAGTTACATCTGAACATCTTACAACAATTGTATGTTTTTCACCTGCAGTGATTGATGCAATTTCTTCACCTGATAATGAGGTAATTAATTGTGGTACCAATTGAAATCTTTTATTACCTAAACCCAATGCGCCTGAACTACCCCAACCCCATTGATAAACTTCATTCTCATCGGTTACAACTATAGTATGTAAATGACCACATGCAACATTTTTAATTTTTTTATTCTCTAATGACTTAACGACTATTGGCATGGAGTATTTGAAATGATTATCTCTACCACCAACATCTAAATGTTGAGTTTCTTCAGTACTACCCAATTGGCCATATTCGCCATGACCAAAGGCATATAGAAGACCACCAACACTTCTTACCATAGTGAAATTTGAACCACATGCAACTTGAGCAATAAACTCGTTAGAGTCTGTAAAATATTGAATTTTCTTTGGATGAAGATAACTCTTTACATTACCATGACCCAACTGACCAAAAACACCAAGACCCCAACTATACACTTCACCTTGGTCGGTAATAGCACAAATATGTTGACGACCACATGTAACACTAACAATCTTTACATCTATTAATGTTTTCACCAATTGTGGAGTTGAATGGAACCAACGATTACCTAAACCTAATTGACCTTTTTCATTGAATCCCCATGTATATAAACGACCTGATTTTGTTACGGCTGCACTAAATGCCCAACCACCACTAATATCGACAACTTCTTCTGGTATACCTTGTACTTGAACTGGTATTGTTTGATTTAAATCAATGATTTTACCTAAATGTCTACTCTTTGATTGGGCACTATTTGATGCTTCCCTATCATCATCTTCATCCTTTGGTTTGGTACCACCATTGGCATCGTATGCTTTCTTTTCACCACTTAGATATTGTGAAACTGATGCCTCTATAATTCTTTGTGATGATAATCTTGGCATTTCAATTAAACCATTGGTAGATTGTATATCCAATGTTGATTGTGTCTCGTCTAATCTATGAAGTTGACCCCACTCATAGAGTTTACCCATATCGGTCAATGCTAAACTATGGAAATTACCGCAGGCTACCTTTATAATTCTTTCATGTTGAAGTGTTTTAACCAATGTAGGTTTACTTATAAACATTATTTTCTCACTACCACCATTACCTTGCCCAATACCTAATTGTCCTTCCTTTGATCTACCCCATGAATAAACATCTCCAAATCTAGATACTGCTAATGAATGACTCTCACCAGATACTGATTGTATAATTCTTTTACCTAATAATCCTTCAATAACTGTTGGATCCAAACATTCTTTAGTTGATTCATGTCCTAATTGTCCATTTTTTGATTGTCCAACACTTAATACTGAACATAAAAAAAAAAAAATTAAAAAAAAAAAATTAAAAAATTAAAAAAAAACAAAAAATAAAAAAAAAAAAAGTAATTAGTAATAATAAAAAAAAATAATATTAATTTATTAAAAATAAAAACTTACCTGACATTTTATTTTATTTTATATTATATTATATTTATTTGTTTTTTATATATTTGACTGTATTTTTAATTTTGTTGTATTTTTAATTTTGTTGTATTTTTAATTTTGTTGTATTTTTTTTGTTTTGATTTTTCTATTTTTTTTTTTTTTTTTTTTGACTAAAGCTTTAATTAATTTTTTGCGAAATTATGAATAAATAAAAAAAAAAAAATAAAAATTAAATTATAGAATTCTATAGAAATATTATTTCCTTTTATAGTTATGTTTTTTCTTTTTGTTTTTATAGTTTTTTGATTTTTTAAAAAAAGCTTTTTTTTTGTATTATTTTTGCTTTATAAAAAAAATAAATTTAATTAAAATAAAAAAAATAAAAAAAAATAAAAAAAAACAAAATTTTGAATATGGTGGCGTATATGAGCTTTTTATTAAAATAATAATAATAATAAAAAAAAAACTGGACGATTTAAATACTTTTTTTTTAAAAAAAAAAAAATTTATTTAATTATTAATTTTTATCATATTTTTTTTTTTTTTTTTTGTATCAAGTAAATTAAATTATTATACCAAGTAAAAATAAATACTGCAATATAAAATGTTCTCACTTTCAAAGAATTTACTTGTTTTTTTTTGATAAAATTTGAAAAAAAAAAAATGAAAAAAATGGAAAAAAAAAAAAATTAAAAAAAATAAAAATAAAAATATAAAATTTTAAATTAATTTTTTTTATTTTTTTTAATTAAACAATTTTATGGCAAATTTGAATGACTTTCTTTTTTTAACATTGTTTTACAAAAATTTTGACATCATTTTAACACTGGAAGAAACGACTTTTTTTTTCAAGTTGCCAAAATTGATAATTTTTATTTTTTTATGATAATAAAAATGAAAAAAAGTCAACAAATTTGTTAAAAAAAAATATTTATTAAATAAATTGTATATAAGATAAACATTTGAAAATGTTGTATTTGCTTTGACCCAAAGAAACTTGAGTTTCAATCTAAGCAATGTTGATTGTATCAATGAACTAATTGAAACATTAGAGATGTTTAAATCCATCCAAACACTCTGTAAGTCAATCAAATTAAATGATGATGGCACAGTACCTTATTTTATGTTATGTATAACTACTACTCTGGGACAGATGATTTGCTAGAGAATAAAAATATTCAAGATACATTTGGTGTAAAATTTTTAGATTTATATTTTCCCTTCCCAAAAAGAACTGATATCCCAAGCAGTTCTGTTTCAAAGATTCATAATTTTCAGTAATATTGGTTCTTTAATTAGTTTATGTTCAAAAAGGATTCTCGAAATTATCATTAAAAATACCAAGTTTTTCCTGTTCTATAATTTGAAGTGGTTGTGATTGATTTATAATTTCTTTAAAGTTACAATGTATAAATGATAAATGAAAAGGTTAACAAAAAACCCATTTTTGTGGTTTTTTTGTGTGTGAGTTAACAAAAAGATAAAAAAGTTTTTTTTTTTTTTTTTTTTTTTTTTTTTTTTTTTTTTTTTTTTTTTTTTTTTTTCAACCATTTTTTTATTTTTTAATCAATATATAAATATAAATTTTTTTTTTTTTAAAAAAAAAAAAACTATATTCATATATATATATATTTATTTATAAAAAGAATACTTTTAATTAAAACTGATTACATTATTTTAAATAATTATAAAAAAAAAAAAAATGAAAGACATTTGGAAATCAGCAAGAAAAGGAGATTTAATAAAGATAAAAAAATATATACCAGGTACCAAAATAAAAGTTGATGAATTAGATAAAGAGGGTAGATCAATACTTCATCATGCAATTGATGGTGATCAATTACAAATGGTTAATTATCTATTAGAACAAGGTGCAAATATAAATCTAAAGGATCCAAAATCTAGTGATACTGTATGTATAAATAAATATATAAATATATAAATATATACTTTCAAAACTATATAGTAAAAAAAAATATTTATTAATCTTTTATATTTAAATATAAACATATAATATATATATATTTTTAATCAATTAAAAAGCCAATTTTAATGTCATTAAAAAAAATTAACACAGTTGATAAACAAGAGGATATTGCAATTCTATTAGTTAATAAAGGTGCAGATTTAGACGTTGAATCAAGAGAGAGAAAAAATGTTGATAGATATGTTGATGCATGTCCAAAGCGTTTTCAAATAAAGTATAAAGATGCAATTACCCAAAAGTTTAAAAATAAATATCCACCAAAAGTTATTGCACCAGCAAGTCCAGCAACTCAAATTCTTTTGGCACAAACAGCAGGTTTACCACCACCTTCACCAAAACCACAACAACCAGAGACATCTACTACTACTACTACTACTTCACCAACGTCAATTATTACAACAGTTGAACCAAGACCATATGTAAATTCAAATGGTGAAACAGTTGTTAGATCAACAAATGAAATTGATTTAATAGTACAACAATCATTATTGGGAGATGATTTCGATAAAGAACAGGATTTGAATATAATTTGGATGGAAGTTGCATTTAGAGCATCTATTGTAGCTATTAGATCAGAAAAGGTTAGATATGATGATATAACGAAAGCCACCGATCAATGTGGTAATATTCTTATACATTTACTATCTATCATTGGTAATTCAGAGACAACATCATTCATGGAGACAGTAAAGAATCAAGAGGCTGTAAACTCAATTCAAGAACGTGTTAAAAACGTTAAAGAAGGTATTAAACTAAGATTATTCTCTAGAATTGATCATGCTGAATTAATTAGATTAGTTGCTGCTTTAATTGGTTCATTACATTGGATCTATAATTGTTGGTCAGAGGTATCACAAGATGATATCAATAGATCAATTGCTGAATGTGCTCTATCATGTCGTGTTGCAATGAATTCAGTTACAACTCATACTCCATTTCAGTTGGGTGTTTTAACAAATATTGCAAAGTTATTAAAAAATATATCAACAAAAGTTTTCATAACTCGTACTCCAACTGATTCAAAGAAACTTTCAGATTCTTGTTTCATCATATCTTCAACATTTAAATCATTGATGGTTCTATCGGTTTTAAATGATGTTAAACAGAAATCTGCTGAAAATATAATCTCTTTGGGTCGTTCAATCGCTGAACAATTATCAATACTTAAACTTCAATCTTCTTCAATATTACCTTCAAGAGTTGGTCAAAATTTATCTTCTCAAGAAGAGCGTGAATTAAATGATTCTGCTTCAAATCAATTACGTTCCTCTATTGATTATTATATTTCAAATAAAATTAATGGAGTTGAAGGAAATGGTACAACTACCACAACAACCACAACAACAACAACAGAAGGTGGAATAGTATCTTCACCAAAGAGATTACCAAAAGAAGATATAACATTACCATTATTGGCAAATATTGAAAAATCAATATCAATGTTAATTGGTTTTACAACAGAGGATAAAAATATTCAAATGTCAATTCCAGTTCAAATGATCGCTCAGGATATTCATAAACTTAGAATCATTTTATTAGAATACATAAAAGAACAATCTGATACTTTATCAGAGGAGTTTAAAGATCAAATTACAAATGCTATCAATTGTTCAGCTCATTTTTCAACTCAACAATTATTTTCAGTTTCTGCTTTAATTTGCCATAATAGAATAACTGATATCTCTCAATTGGGCTACTCTTCTCGTAATATTGCTGCTTGTTGTTGTATTTTAATTGATTCATTTTGTTTTAATTAAATAAAAAAATAAAAAAAAAATGAAATGAAATATAAAAATAAAAAAAAGATAAATAAATAATTTGTAAAATAATAAATTAAAAGACAAAAGAAATATTCTTTTAACAAACATTATTTATTATTAAGAAAAGATAAGGCAGTCTCCACAACAATTTTCTCACAGTGAAATGTCCAAACAACCGCTATCAAAGATAACGAAAGCTGAACTATTAAGAAAGAGATACTGGAGTCAGTTTAAAGACTGTATATATAATCGATATATCATATTTTACTTACTCTTTGTCATTAAAAAAAAAAAAAAAAAAAAATCCTTTCAATAATATAGATGCTTTCAAATCCTTACCCCATCATCAGAATTGGATGGGTAATATCATATTGTAATTATCTTCCGCTTTCTATTCGAACGATCGTTTTTCAAGTGTTTATAAAAATATTATTATTATTATTATTGTTGTTATTGGTTGGTAGATAAAAAATAAGATTCCTATAATTTCACCTATTTCCTAAAAATATCCAAAGATAAAGAAATGGGTATCCAGTTAAAAACACAAAACTCAATTACAATAATAAAAGTAGTATGAAAATAAATATAATTCAAACGAGAGGAATATTGACTATTAGGATTTAAATAGAATCCATAAATGAATATTATATTTTTGAAATTATTATTATAATTGAATAAGTTTATTATTAAAATTTCATTCCTTTTACTCTTAATGATTCTTTTGCTTCTTTGATTTCCTAAATTTTTTAGAAAAAAAAAAAAAAAATTATTAGTTTTAGTTTTATCAAATTCTTTTATTTTTTTTTTTTTTAGAATAATTATAATAATAATAATTACATCAAGTAAACTTTCAGATGCTTCTTTACAATCACTCATAATTAAAAGATTGTATGCAATAACACCTAATGAATAACTTCCAAAGCAAACAACTGCATATAATGGTAACTGTTAATTGGATATTACATTATTTTTGTTATTTTAGTAGTAGAAGTAGTGTATTATGATGTAATGATGATCGTTAGTATAAGAATTTAAACTTTTACTAAAACAATAAATAAAAAAAAAAAAACCTACAAATGGAATAATTGATTGAATAGATGGTGATAAATTTAATTGAACTTTCTCTAAAACGAGTAATAACCAAAATGTCATTAAAAATGTGAATGTAATGAATACTTTTTGATATCTTTTCATTTTTTTTTTTTAATTATATATATTTATTTTTATTAATTTTATATTTTTAATTTAATATTATTATTAGATGATTTATAAATATATATTTTTATTTATTTAATATAATTAATGTACAATATGTAGATTCTTTGATGAGTAAATAATGATGTGGTATCAAAACGAACAAACAAAAAAAGAAAAAAAAAATGAAAAATGAAAATTTTATAAAAATATTTTTTTTTTTTTTTTTTTTTTTAATTTTTTATTTTAATTTTAATTTTAAAAAAAAATCTTTTCAATTTTTTTTTTTTTTTTTTTTTTTTTTTAATTCTTATCTACCCAATAAACAGAGAATATTCATAAATTTAAATACATTGTAAAATAAAAAATTAAAAATGTCAGATCAATTAGTTGCACCACCACCTGAAAATTGTCCTGGCACACAAAGTGAAATGAGTGGAAAATCATCAGCATGTGCTGGTTGTCCAAACCAAGTAAGTTTTAAATACTTTTTCACAAATATATATTATATAAAAAAAAACAACTATTTATTATTATAAATATAATTTTTTTTCATTTTATTTATTTTTTTTTTTCCTCACACATTAAAGCAAATATGTGCAACAGCACCAAAAGGACCAGATCCAGATTTAGTAGAGATTGAAGAAAGAATGAAAACAGTTAAACATAAGATATTGGTATTATCAGGTAAAGGTGGAGTTGGAAAGAGTACATTTTCATCACAACTTAGTTTTGCATTATCGATGGATGAAAATGTTGAGGTTGGATTATTGGATATTGATATTTGTGGACCTTCAATACCAAAGATAATGGGATTAGAAGGTGAAAACATTCATATCAGTGGTCAAGGTTGGGATCCAGTGTACGTACAAGACAATTTGGCAGTAATGTCAGTAGGTTTCTTATTGGATAAAGAAGAGGATGCAGTAATTTGGAGAGGTCCAAAGAAGAATGGTATCATTAAACAATTCCTCAAAGATGTTTATTGGAATGAATTAGACTACCTCGTAATAGATACACCACCAGGTACATCAGATGAACATCTATCGATTGTACAATATTTGAAAACTTCTAATCTATCAGGTGCAGTTATTGTCACCTCACCACAGGATGTAGCATTGATAGATGTTAGAAAAGAGATAAATTTCTGTAAAAAAGTTGGTGTACCAATCATAGGTGTTGTTGAGAATATGTCTGGTTTTGTTTGTCCAAAATGTAATAAAGAATCTCAAATTTTCATACCAACAACTGGTGGGGCAGAAAAAATGTCACAAGACATGAATGTACCTTTCTTAGGTCGCATACCTATTGATCCATTAATTGCTCGTTCTTGTGATGAAGGTAAAAGTTATTTAATAACTCATCCAAATTCTGAAGCTACAAAACAATATAATTTAATTTTTAATAGTAATGTATTTAATTTTTTAAAAAAAAAAAAAAAAAAAAAATTAAATTTTAATTTTAACTAACCCATTTATTTATTTAATTTATAAAAAAAATAGAAATTAAAGAAACTGTTAAATAAATTAATTTTTTTTAAAAAAAAAAAAAAAGGAAAAATTTTATCTGTTTTTTTTATTTTTTATTTACAAGGTCTTGGGTGTTAAGTTTTTTTTTTTTTTCTTCAAATTTAAATTTGGAGAAATTGATAATTTTTCAATTTTTGAGAATTTGAAATAAGTTCGGGTTTAATTGATTTTTCATATTTGGTATTGTATTCGTTTATGAAATAAGAGTATAAAGGATAGAACTCATCCATAGAGATATTTGAAATTTTGAATAATGATGGTTTCCAAGCTGGTTCAATTCCCATTATTGTTCTTGTGGAAGCAATTGATGCACACGCAATAATTGATGGTAATTGTTTTCTAATTTGCATATCTTTTTGTAAAAAAAAAAAAAAAAAAAAATTAATATTAATTGGATACAATGAAAAAAAAGAAAAAAACTCTTACCTTTATAAGAAATTTTTAAAATTTGATCATTAATTAATTTAAATTGATTTGCAAAATTTAAATAATCAATTTCTTTGGTATGAGAACAATCATATGGTTGAATTGAAATGAGTAAGAGATAATCCAAGAAATGAGAGGGAGTTGGATACAAGACTTTAAAGTTTAGGGCCGATAGAATGTCCATTTCCATTTTAACGATTTCATTGTGGGTATAAGTATTGTTGGTCGAAAAATTAAGTTCCTGAATCGATGGTTGAAATTCTTCCAACTCTTCAAGTTTTGAAGCGATACTTAAACTGGAGATAGCAACCAATTGAACGATATCAACCTCCATAAATTGATTTGGATAACATTTATCAATTAGATGGTCAATATAATCATCATAGATTGAAATTGTCATTTGTAATGTTTTTTTACTCATTCTAATAGTTGAGGTTAAATCGTCCAAGAAATCGATTACATCATTTCTACAATAGATAGCACAGGCACTGTTGGCCGAAGAAAAGGTTTTTCTCTCTTGAAAGGAGTATTGTTTAGTAATTATATTTGAATAGTAGTCAATTAAATGTTGAGGAATACTATTGACTTCAAATTGATAGTTTAATTTCATGATTGTTTTCATTGGATTCTTGGTAATTTCAACTATTATTTCATTTTCATTTTTCAAACTTTCATTGTTAAATATTGATATCTCTTCATCATTTTCATCATTTTCATAATCATTTTCTCCAATTATTTCACTTTCATTTTGTGGTTTTGCAATTGGTATTACTTGTAATTTATTAATATAATTATTTTCATTATTATTAATATTTATTTTTGATCGATTATAATGTAAAATTTTTAATTTTAACATTTTTTTAGTTTGTAAAATTTTTTTTCTTCTTTGATCAACAATTGCTGATTCTATTGGTTTTCTATTTTTTGTTGAAGATAGTTTTGATGGAGTATTATTATAATTATTATTATTATTATTATTATTATTATTATTAATATTATTATTATTATTGGTATTGTTGGTATTATTATTATAACTATTATTATTATTATTAATAAGTGAAGAAATTGAGTTATTATTTAAAGTGGAGATACTATCATTATTGGAATTTGTGTTAATAGTATTATTATTATTATTATTATTGGTTGCACAAATTGTTGAATCAAATACACTATTTTCATCAACTATTATATAAGTTTTATTGATTTCGTTTGATATTTTTGAAGAGTCATATGTGTATGAAGAATAATCAATTGGTTGACTATTGTTAATTGTTGGATAAAAGAAATTAGTCACTGAAAAATTTGGATTTCTTTGGAAAATCCATGATTTATTAATTAATGGATTATTATTATTGGGGTTTTTAAAAATTTTATTTAATGGTGTTATTGTGTATGATAAATTATTGTTGAAAATTAATTTATCTTCTTCATTTTTATTATTATTATTATTATTAGTTTGTTCTTGTTCTTGTGGTTGGTAATTATCTTCTTCTTGTGGAAATGGATTTAATGGAGGTAATTCCAAAAATTTATCACTTTTATCTTTAATTGAAATTTCCAAATGATTAATTGATGGTAAAATATGATTTTTTTTAATGTTATTATCACTAATATTATTATTTGTTTTCTTAGTTTTTGTATCAGTGGTTGTTATTGTTGTTGGTGATTTTCTTTTTTTATTTAAATTTGAATCCATTTTTTTTATTTTATTATTTTAAAATTATTGGAAATTTTTTATAAAAATTTTATCTATTTTTGGGAAAAATAAAATTGTATTAAAAGAAAAAAATAAAAAGTTAGTTTTTAATTATTTTTATTTTTTTAATAAGAAAATATATAATTATGAACCTACACAAAACTACTTTAGATTTTACAATTTTTTTTTTTTTGAAAAAATAAAAAAAAAATAAAAATAAAAATATATTCAAAAGAAAAAAATTTAAAAATTAATAACCAAATCAAAAAATGTTTTTGGAATAATAAAATTTTTTTTGAAAATTGTTGTTTTTTTTTTTTTTATGGTGAACTTTAGAAAATATAGTTTGCAAATTTAATAATTATAATAAAAAAAATAATAATAATAAAAAAATAAAAAATTATATGTTTTTATTTGTATTTGGTATTTTTTTTTTTTTTAGCTGTTATTTTTTTGGTTTTTTTTAAAAAAAAATAATTAAAAAAAATAAAAAGGCAAATCAATTTTGAAACAACAAAAAACATATATGTAAATACATTCAAAAAATTAAAAAAATAAAAAAAATAATACACACACAATAACAAAAAAGCACATAAGCACAATAACCCATTACCACAACCCCACACAAACACACTCACACAAACAAACAACTCACACACCTCCAAACTCACAAACACACTCACATATCCTTTTTATTTTTTTTTTTATTTTCATTTTTTTTATTTTTTTTATTTTTTTTGTTTTTTTTATTATTATTTTTTTTTTTTTTTAAATACCACCAACACACAAAACAAAAATTCAATGTGGCTAACAAAAATAGTAAAAATAAAAAAAAAAAAAACCAAAAAAAAAAAAAAAAACAACATGAAATGATCTCTGGCGGTCATTTTTATATTTTCAAATTATTTTTTTTTGATTTTATTTTTTTATTTTTTTTTTTATTTTTTTGATTTAATTATTTTATGATGTTGATGTATCGCCAAATTAATCTTTTAATCTTTTACAAATTATTAATTTTTTTGAGATTTTATTAATAATGAAAAATAATTATTGATCATTTATTTATCACTATTTATGTGATTGTGAATATTAATTATTATTATTTTAAGGATATATATTTATATATAAATATATATATATATATATATATATATATATATATATTTTTTGATTTATTGAACAATAATTTAACCAACAAAACAAATCAACAAAACAAATCCAAAAAATAAAATAAAAAAAAAATAATAATAATAATAATAATAATAAAATTGTGAAGAGAATACATCATATAAAAAAAAAAAAAGATTTGGAGTCATGAAATTTAATTTATAATTAAATTAAATAAATAAAAAAACATTACTTACTAAAAATTAAATTCTTTTGATTATTTTTATTTTTTTATTTTATCAAAAAAAGAAAAAAAATTGTTTTATTTTAATATTAAGGTACAAAAAATTGGAATAAAATAAAATAAAAAATTCTTTTAATTATTAAATATAATAGATAAATTGGTATTTGATTAAAAAAAAAAATTATTTTAATTTAAAAAAAAATTTAATAAAAAATTTAAATTAAATAAAAAAAAAAAAATAATAAAAACCAAAAATAAAAAAAAAAAAAAATACTTTTTCTTATTGTTTGTTTCTATTTTTGATATCAACTCTTCTACAATCAGCTATAAATAAAAATAATTATTGGAATAATTTCATACTAAAATTATATAAAATATATAAGGTGGTGGATGTATTTATTATAAAAAATATAATAAAAATTTTTACAAATATGAAATGAAAAAGAGAACATGTATATTTTCAATTTTATTAAAAAATAAAAACTTGTGAGTGTGCGAGTGTGTCTGTGTGTACAGGAGAGTATCTGTTTTAATATATAATGCATTATGAAATAAAACATTATATATAAAGAGTGTGTGACTATATGTGTGTATTTTTTTTTTTTTTTTTTTTTTTTTTTTTTTTGTGTCTCTCTTTCTCTCTCATATATATACATATATATATATATACATTGTGTGCATAGGGGGTACAATTTGTTTGGGGGAGTGGTGGGGTTGGTAAGTGTGTGTGATTGTGTGTACTTAAATAACAATAATCAAACAACATACAATCAAATAACAATTATAATAACAATTTATCTCTTTCTTTAATCAATGGTTATTCAAATTATTTTTTTTTTTTTTTTTTTTTTTAATATTTTTTTTTTATTTTTTAATTATTTTTTTTATTTTTTTTTTTATTAATATTTTTTTTGTAGATAAACAAACACAAAAGAAAAAAGAAAAAAAAAAAAAAAAATTTTTACTCTTTTGATTACGATGTTCCAATATTATTTTTTTATTTTTAATTTTAATTTTTTCCAAATGAATAAATAAAAAAACTTACACTTTGAAAAGGGTTTTTTTTTTTTTTTTTTTCTCTAATTGGTGTTTTGTTCTTTTTTCTTTCTCTCACTCTCTCTTTCTATTTGTTTTTTTCCTTTTTTTTTCAATAAATATTTTTGAAAACATACAACTCATTTAAAAATTATTTAAAAAAAAAAATGATTTGAAACTGCAATATGGCTGTGGTGAAATGAACAGTTATTTTTTTTTTCATTTTTTTTAAATATTTGAATTTTTTTTTTTTTTTTTTTTTTTTTTTTTTTTTTATACACATACATGTTTACATAGAACTTTGGTGTTGGTGGTAAAGTAGTAGTGGTAATGGGGTGGGTGGTACAATAAATATGATACAATTTCTTTATAAATATATATATAATATGGCTGTTGTTGATTTATTGTAATTGTATAAAAAGTTGTAGGTTATTAATTGTATATGAGTACTGTAAAAAAAAAAAAAAAAAAGAAAAGTTGAGATAGATTAAAAGGTAAAACTACTCGCACATTCAAGTAAAAAAGCACTGATTATCACAAATATAATATTATTAATATTTTTTTTATTTTTATAAAAAAAATAGAAAAAAATTATAATAATTGTTGTTATTAATACAACCACTTATTGATTACCAAAAAAAAAAAAAAAAAAAAAAAAAAAAAAAAAAAAAAAAAAGGAAAAAAAAAAAAAATAAAGGAAAATGAAAAATATATTTTAAGTTTAAATGAAATAAAATAAAATTACCATTTATTTTTTTTTTTTTTTCCCCACATTGTCTTTTGTGTTAATGCCTTTTTCATAAAAAAAAAAAATTAAAATAAAAAAATTAAATTAAAAAAATTTCAAGCATCTCAAGTATCTAAATTTTTTTTTTTTTTTTAATATCCAATTTTAACAAAAATATCAAAAATTTCCCCCATAAATTGAAATCATTTTTATATTTTTTTTTTTTTTTTTTTTTTATAATTTTAATATTAAACATTATCAAAAAAAAAAAAAAAGAAAAAAAAAAAAATTAAAAAGATAGATCAAAAACAAAAACAAAACAAAAAAAAAGTTCCCTATAAAAAAAAAAAAAACTATTGATCATACTATTTTTTTATTATAAAAATTGTGGGTACCAGTAAAAAATATTATTATCATTATTATTATTATTCAAAAAAAAATAGTAATCAAGTTCTTTGAAAAAAACCAATCATAATTGCCATATATGACAATTTGATATTTTTGGGGGATTAAAAAGTTGTAATCTTTCGAAAAAACTATCAAGAAATTCAAATTTTATAACAGTTTATAACGAATTTTTGAATGCTTTCAAATTTTTTTTTTTTCTTTTTTTTTTTTTTTTTAAAATTAATGATGTTTGAAAAAAAAGGCAACCATATTTTTTTTATATTATAATTTCATGTTTTTGAGAAAATAGAAATGATATTATAAAAAAAAAAACTGTTATAATAAATTTAATTAACTCTTGATCATTGTTTATTATTACTATTATTTATTATTATTATTTATTATTATTTATTATTATTATTATTATTATTATTATTATTATTATTATTATTATTATTATTATTATTATTATTATTATTATTATTATTATTATTATTATTATTATTATTATTATTATTATTATTATTATTATTATTATTATTATTATTATTATTATTATTATTATTATTATTATTATTATTATTATTATTATTTTATTATAGTTTAAGATGGATTTCGGGTTATGTTATGGAATTCCATAACATAAATCAATTGATTTAAACTAACCATAAATATTAAATAAAAAAAAAAAAAGCTTAAATATAGAAAAATATTAAGGTTTAAGGTGCTGTGAGGGCCAAGCTTGGGATTATTTCTTTTTTTTCAGTGAATTTTTCTTTATTAAAAAACAGTTTTTATTTTATTTTTTTTATTTTTTTATTTTTTATTTTTTTTTATTTTTTTTTATTTTTTTTTTATACTTTTCTCGTTTTTCACACAAATACACACTCGCATACACACCAATTCTTTTGTACGATAGATACCTTCATTATATAATATATATATATATAATTTTAATTTTAATTTTAAAAGTCTATTATTATTCATTGTATTGGTTGTTGTGAAAAATAAAAAAATAAAAAAATAAAAAAAATAAAAAAAATTTAATTATTAAATATTTATAGATAGTATATATTATTTTTGTGCCACTATTTTTTTTTTTTTTTTTAAAATTTTTTTTTTTTTTAAAATTTTTTTATTTGATATTTTTATATATATAACTACATATACCTTTTATTTTTTTTTAAATTTGTTTTATTCCTTTTTACAATTTTTCAAATACACAAACAAAAAAAACATAAAAAAAAAACAAAAAAAAATAAGATTATATATAGAATTTAAAAATGTGGACAGCAAGAGCAGCAAAGTTCCTGTTTAAGAAGATATGCGGCGAATATTTTATGTATGAACTAGAGAAGGACCAATTTAAGATCGCATTTAAAAAAGGCACTATAAATCTAAACAATTTAGAGTTGAATATAAAGAAAATAAATAAAGATTTATATGGTGTTTCGCCATTGATGTTGGCTTCTGGTTACATTGGAAATCTTACTACAATGATTCCTTATACTTCTTTACTCGATACACCAAGCGAATTTAATATTTCAAATTTAGAATTGACATTTGTTTCTTCAAATGGTAAATTAACTTTTATTATTATTATTATTATTATTATTATTATTATTATTATTATTATTATTATTATTATTATTATTATTATTATTATTATTATTATTATTATTATTATTATTATTATTATTATTATTATTATTATTATTATTATTATTATTATTATTATTATTATTATTATTATTATTATTATTATTATTATTATTATTATTATTTTATTATTAACTTATTTTATCACTGATACAACCTTAGATTATGAAAAATATGTTATAGAAGGTTTAAAACAATTAAAATATTTGGATCACTTAAATACAAGTCACAATAATAATAATAATAGTAATGAAAATGTTAATTATTATTCGGATGAAGACGAAGAGATTGATAAAATTGAAAAGAAAAATCAATTTGGTATTCAAGGATTAGAGGCATTAACAGAGATTGTAAAGAAATTAATTGATAAAGTATCAGCAAGAATTGATAATTGCACAATTACAATTGTAGAATATGATCAATCTAGAAATAAATCAATTGTAATAGTTTTCTTGATCGAATCAATAGAATATAGAGCGTCATCAACAGGTGATCCGCCAAATTATTATAGTGGAAATAACATCAATGATACTTCACAAACGCAAGAGAAATTAGATTATTTTTTAAAAAGCATAGTTTTAAAAAATCATTCAATCCTAATTAGTGATAAATATACTGGAAACATTTTAATAGAAGAAAAGTTTTATAATAGCCCAATATTCAATATAATACCAAAATCAAACTTTGATATAATATTTTCAAATAAAGTTGATAATCTAAATAATAATAGCGACAATGTAAATAACAAAAATGTAAATAACAACAATGTAAATAATAATAATAATAATAATAATAATAATAATAATAATAATAATAATAATAATAATAATAATAATAATAATAATAATAATAATAATAATAATAATAATAATAATAATAATAATAATAATAATAATAACAGTATAAATGATATTGTATCTTTAAAAATAAGAAGAGATGATAAACCATCCCCAATCACACAAACAATAGAAGCTAAAAATGAATTACCAATGTTTTTAATTGATTGTTTTTTTAAGCAATGGACAATTGTACTTTCTCCATATTATATATCGATTATTGAAAATTTTATTTCAAATTTTAATAAATCATCACCAACAGCAACAAAACCAAACATTAAAAAAAAAAGTCCCATATCAACAATTAAAGATAAAAAGAGTTTTAGTGGATTATTTAATTTAAAATGGCAATCAATTAAAATATATATACATAATGACATAAAAGAGAATTGTTTTAATGATTTCATTCCCATGATGGTCATTGATAAATCAAATCCACCACAACCACCAAAAAGAAATTATTTTGCACTTAAATTATTTGATATCAATTTTGGTTTAAAACAACATAACCAATCAAAACAGATGAATTTAATGATTTCCAAACTTTTGGTAACAAATCATAATGCTAATAGTAAGAATGGCGAATTAATAAATTTGGAAATAAAAGCAGCATCACCAAGTTCACCAAACTCAACTTCATCACCAATTGTATCAAATCTATCTTCAAATTCTTTAAATAAATTAGGGAATAACCCATATTCACCACCATTACAACAAATTAACGAATTTAATTGCAATATAATCATTGAAGAGTCAAATATGATTTTAGATATTCAAATTAAAGATGAGCTCAATATTATTATGGATCCATTTTTGTTATTGTTTTTCAATTCTTTTGTTTGTGAAAAGAAAAAAGTTGAAAAAGAAATAAAAGAAGAGAAAAGGTTACATCAACTTTATTTAAATAGACTTGAAAAACAAATCATTGTTAAAAATAATATTCTAAAGAAACAAAAGGATCAACAACTAAGATTAAAAAGAAAAGAGTTACAAAAACAAAAACAATTACAACACCAAAGACAACATCAATCAAGTGATTATTATTATCCACATGAAGTTGATTATTATGATTCAGATGAGGATGGTAATGAATATTATCATCATGAATATGATTCAATTCAAACAAATAGTGACAATAATGGAAGCAATGATGGTAATAATAGTAAAAATCAACAACAAGAACAAGAACAACAATTAAATCAACCAAATGAAAATGATGATAATTGTAGTACCAACGAACAAGATGAAATCGAATCATCATCAATTCAATTTTCATTACATAGCTCAGTGATTAGATTTAAAGTTAAATTCGCTTCATTCGATCTAATTCCAAACTCTTTGCTAATTGATTTAAAGGATTCAAAGAAATTTAAGTCCTCTTTTATAGAGGTTCAAAAGAATTTAAAATTTCTATCGAATCAATTAGAAATTAATTTCTCTCAATGTAAAATAACTTCAAATATAATTAAAGATATACCTGATGTAAAATGGTTCATTGATTTCGAGACACTATCATTATTATTGAAGGATTTAAATAGCAGCAATTATAGCAACACCAATAATATTACAATATTAAATATTACAACTAAAAATGATTCAGATTCTTTTAATCCAGTTCCAATTGAAATCACTGTTAGAGGGTTATTAAATAATAACGATAAAAACATTACTGCATATAATGACAGTAGTAAAGATTTCGATGGAGAAGAGGATAGAAATACAGAAAAAGATCAAGAGCAAGAAAATACTGATAATAATATTGATAATGGTTGCAATACTGTGACTAATGAAGATAGTTATGATGACATTGATAATGACAGTGACATTTTTGAAATTAATGATGATATTGATATGTATGACATCGAGGGAGAAGATAATATTAAAATTTCTAAAAATCACTCACAAACTCAACACCCACCGCAACAGCAACAACAACAGCAACAGCAACCAGGGAATACAAGTCCAAACTTTTCACATTTTAATCCATTTTCAAAATCAGAAAAACATAAAGGTCCATTTTCAACATTTGTATCAACGAGCGAAGGAATATTTGATAGTTGGCCAGATGAAGCTGAACAAGAGGAAATTAATATTTTTAGACATTCTTCAATTGAATCATCAAGATATGTTATTAATTTAATTATACCATTTCTCCAATTAAAAATAATGAAATCACAATATCAATTATTGATTCAATTATCTCAATCATATAGTAAATTAATAGAATTAACTACATTACCCCAATCAAAATCACCATTGCCATCATTATCGAATAATCATTCAACAAATTCAACGCCAATGTATACCCCAAATACCTCATTACCAACCACACCAAGTTCGAAAGGTAACAATAATTTATATGGCCCAACTGACATGCCTCACATATTACCAAGATCAAAAAACGGATCACCACAAATCAAAAGTTATAACAATAACAAAGATTATAGTAATTATTCAACCACAACACCAAGTAGTATAGTTTCACCAATTGAAGAAGTTTGTTTATTTTCCCTAATGGTTGTAATAAATTCTGGTTCATTTATAATTCAAGAAGATGCACCAAAATCCTCATTAAGTAATAGTAGAAATAATAGTAGTAATAATATTAAGGGTCAACAACAACAACAACAACAACAACAACAACAACAACAACAACAACAACAACAACAACAACAACAACAACAACAACAACAGCAGCAGCAGCACTCCCTACTACAATGGTATCAATATGAATTAAGTTTTGAAAAGTTTGAAATTTTTAATGTTTCACAATATTATGGAAGGGATATTAGTTTTGTGAGCTCAATGGTTAGTAAAGTTAAGTTGACGGAATTGAATTTAGCTTTAAAAGATAGTAAACCATTACCAATAATATATAAAACAATTTCACAAGAAAGAAATTCGACTGATCAAATGATATCCGTAACAATTTCATTTAGTAATGATACTACCGGTTTTTTAGATGATAATATCCATGGAAATATTTATTCGTTTGTTTTCAAAGGTGTAACATTTTATCATAAATTGAACGCACAATGGTACTCAAGAATCTCAAATTTTTTCGATTCAAACGATAACAATGCAGAAACAACAAATAGTGTAACTTCTACAATAGCAAATAAAAAAGAACATAAAGACGATGAGGAAATTCCAAATTTTCAAAAAGATAAAGAGGATGAAGAAAAAGAAGAAAAGAAAAGAAAAGAAAAAGAAGAAGAGATTAAAAATGAATTATTAAAAAATAGTATGGTGGAGACAAAACAATCTATTGAATCAAGATTTTTTATTAATTTCGTAGATACTTCAATTTCATATACACCATCAGATAACTTATCATCAGCAGCGGTTTTATTCTTTTCAGATGTCAAATTGAAAATGCCAAGTAATGGAATATTTTCGTGTATTGGACAAAATAGCTATATTTATGTTATGGATGATATTCAATTTTTAAATTTAAACAGGCCAAATCCAAAACCTTCATACTCTAATTCAATTTTAAACTATTGGAAGTATCTAGGTTATGTACCAGTAGTTCATCTAGATTATGTAGAGTTCGATATCACTAATAGTGGTAATGATCATTATCCATCATTAATGGTATGTTTTTTTAATAACAAGAGGTTCAAAATTTTGATGATATTAATTTTCTCTTTTTATTTTTAACTAGATTGATTATAATCATAATTTATTATCGATTAATGCATGCTCAGATTCTTTTTATATCCTAAATCAATTGATAAATAATTTCCTAGGGTTTGATTTACCAATTGCTGAGGTTGCTGACTTAATAATCACCCAAGGTATTGGTTCGGAATTAAATTTAAAAGAGAATATTGATATTTTAATTAATGAGGATACATTTAGACAAACAACTGAACAACTTCAAAAACAACAACAACAACCATATTCAATTAATAATTTATCATCGTCACCAGGCGGATCTGTCACTGTTAATAGTGGTGGAAGTAATTCAAATTCAAATTTATCATCATCTCCATTAGTACCAGGTGCAATTAATTTCGAATTCGAAGAGGTATTAAGAGATGGTAATAATGATTTTAGTGATGATGATGGTAGCTCATCAGTTTATGAATATTATTCACCATTGGACATGATGTCTTCAAATAGTAAATTATCAGAAACTGAATCAAATTGTTCTGAGAACCAAATGATTAACGATACTCATGATACAATCTCATCACATGCCGGTTCATTTAGTAATTTACCTATAATGGGTAGTGTAATGATTGAGGATTATGATCATGATAAATTAGAAACTTATCCACCTTCGTCTACTACTCAAATGTATCCTCATAGAGATTTTTATAATGATACTGACCCACCTTCAACGCAACAACAACAACAACAACAACAACAACAACAACAACAACAACAACAACAGCAGCAACAACAACAACAACAACAACAACAACAACAACAACAACAACAACAACAGCAGCAACAATTTAATTCAATTGCTGATGGATCAGTAACTTGGATTGATTCAACAAATCAAAATAAATCTATTGATCCTGTTGAAAATTATATATCTAATCCAGATGAAGATCCATCAGAGGATTGTCCATTACCATCACACTATCCAAAATCAGCAAGTAAAATGTCATTTAGAAAGA
Organism: Dictyostelium firmibasis; assembly: GCA_036169595.1. NCBI lineage: Eukaryota > Evosea > Eumycetozoa > Dictyosteliales > Dictyosteliaceae > Dictyostelium > Dictyostelium firmibasis. Next base: position 4,070,463 of record CM069768.1, read on the forward strand.
TGAATATGTCTGTAAAGATTTTCAAAGGATTAGATTGGGAGAGGGAATCAATTGAACCATCCTCTCCTTCTTCACTTGGTGTAAAAGAAAAACCACCACAACCACAACATAAATCAGGTAGGGATCAAAATTGTTTTGTAGAATTTATTTTATCAAATGCAAATATTAGAATTGATAAATTTGATGAGGAAGAATTATATGCTAAAAGAATGTCATTACATATCTCTGATATCACAGTGATGGATCATATACCAACCTCCCTTTGGAATAAATTCTTATGTTCAGATACAAACGTTACAAGATATCAACAATCACCAATGATAAAAATACTATTTGAAACTGTAAGACCAGATTTAGCTAGACCTTTACTTCAAGAGAATAGATTAAAGGTTTTAATTTTACCAATTAGATTCAATATTGACCAAGACACAGTTTCGTTTATGGTTAATTATTTCTCTTATAAACCACTATCATCACCCATACAACCTCCAATAATCATTGAATCACCCAGAGCTACAAGTAATACATCTTCTCCTCAAAATATTTCACCAACAATTAATAATAATACTTCATCAACCACGACTGTGGCATCTAATATAGCAACTACAGCGCCAACATCACCAAATAATTCACCTTTATCTTCTAGTCAAACTTTAACTACGGCTGTATCTTCTTCACTTTTGAATTCATCTGGTGGTAACTCCATGTCATCTATGACATCATCATCAACATCGACTAAAAAGAACTCATCATCACAAACCATAAGTAGGTCAATACCAGAAGAGAAAGCACAAACCACCGACAAAGAATCACAAGAGATCACTTACTTTCAATCTGTAGAGATTTCACCAATAAGACTAAAAGTTGATTACAAACCTAAAAAAGTTGATTATCATAGTCTTACTAGTGGTAACTATGCCGAACTTTTAAATCTATTACCATTGGAAGGTGCAATTTTCAATCTAACAAGATTAAAGCTTAACGGCGTTGGTGGCTGGAGCGCATTGTTTAATCAAATTGCCAAAATTTGGATTCCTCATATTATTCAAACTCAATTAATGGGTTATGTATCAGGTGTTAGAGGCTTAAATTCATTGGTTCACATTGGTGAAGGTCTAGCAAATTTAATTATACTTCCCTACGAGCAATATAAAAAGGATGGTAATATATTAAAAGGTATAAAACGTGGTACAACAACATTCTTAAAGAATTTAACTGTGGAAACCCTATCGATGGGAGCCAAAGTTGCAGTTGGTACTCAAGGTTTATTGGAAACTGCTGACAATGTTTTATCTTCACCCAAACAACATCATCAACAACAACAACAGCAACAGCAACAGCAACAACAGCAACTACATCAACATCAACAACATCAACATCAACATCAACATCAACAACACCACTATCCATCGTCGTCTCAAAAACATCATTCATCTTCACATGCAAGATACAAAACACATCAGTCAATTTTACATTCACATAATTCACAATCACAACAATTATCACCAGCATCAATTCAATCTTTAAACCATCATTTGCAGCAACATCACCACGGTATTAGCAAATTTTCAGATCAACCAAATGATACAAAAGAAGGAATTCAACATGCATATGAAAGTGTATCAAGGGAATTGAAATCTGCAGCCCATACTATAATTGCAATACCAATGAAAGAATATCATCAAAAAGGTACCAAAGGCTATGTGAAATCGATAGTACAAGCAGTTCCAATTGCAATTATTCGTCCAATGATTGGCATAACTGAAGGTGTTTCTAAAACTTTGTTGGGTGTTAGAAATCAAATAGATCCAAGTAAAAAATTAGAAATGGATAATAAATATAAATAATAATAATAATGACTATAGTACCATTCTGTATATATGTATATTTAATAAAAAAAATTTTTATTTTTAAAATATGGTAATTTTCTTTTCAAAACTTAAGCGGTTTTTATTTTTTATTTATTTTTACTTAAAATATAGAGCAAATGTGATAATACCATTGACCAACTTAAAATTCAAACGGTGTTTTTTTTTTTGTATTACTATTGATTTGTTATTTCCATTAAATAACTTGAAACTGATGATAGTTTACAATTACTGCTATAATTTGATACTACTTTTTGATTTGTTAAAGAAGAATATTTTGTATTATTTGGACTATATTCAACATTAGTAGTTAAATTTAATTGTTGAATGTAGGTTGCGCCATTATTTTTACCAAAAGCATTTCTATTAAAAACGTTATCATACTTTGCACCATTGAAAGGTATCCATAAACCCTCACAATAAAATTCGATTTGACTATAACAACCACAATCGGCTATTGTAATATCACCACCAGTATTGCATTGTTGTTTTCTAAATGATTTTTCATTGATACTTCTACCACTTATATAACGAGTCGGTATATTGTTATAACGAGTGATTGAAGAAAAGAATGTACTGAAACTACCACAAGCTCCGAATCCTGTTTCCATACATTTCAATGCTTTCTGTGTACCAAATTTAACGTCATAAACCATATATTTCTTTATAAATAGTGAAACTCTATAACAAAAACATAGAATTGATTCCTTGGTACCATCATTGAATATAATTGGTTCTAATTTATACTTTTTAATGAATTGTTGAAATTCTGGAGCATCATGATTGCATAACTCATCGGGTCTTGTATAAATATAAATCTCCTGTTCTGAAATCGGTGTATATTCAATCTCCTCGCCGTCTGTAACCTCTTCTAATGCATTTGAATACATTTGACCATCGGTAATATGATACACTGAAAATTTGAAATTATTGTTGTAATTTGTTAACATTGGTGGATTTAAATAATCAATCTTATAGCAAGGATATAAATTGGTAGGAATTTCAATTGAGTCAATAATTCTATTAGTTAATTCGCAATGTAAATAAAACTTACTTGCTGTTATATTTTGAGTTTGAATTGTTTGTGGTTTATGCATATAGACAATGAATTTCTTTAGTTGGTTTATATCAGAGGAATTAAAACCATTGCTGTTACTATTTTTTTCAAATGTCCAAGTTATCTTTGTTGTATATCTAAATGAAAATTTATAATTTCTATTAATCTTAAATCTTCTATTCCACATTCTCTTATGAGTTTCATGGTCATTCATTAATTTATCTATTGTTGGAATATCCCTTGGTAATTTATATGGATCATTATTTTTAAATCTATAATATGAGTTACTTGGGTATTGTAATATATTCTCTCTATCAATAATCTTTGTAATTTGCATATTATTATACATTAGTTTTGAATATGTTAAATAAATTGGCTGTTGTTGTTGTTGTTGTTGTTGTTGTTGTTGTTGTTGTTGTTGTTGTTGTTGTTGTTGTTGTTGTTGTTGTTGTTGTTGTTGTTGATGCTGTTGCTGTTTTTTATCTAATATTATATTATTTATTGGAGCTAAACTTAAAATTGGATTTTCAAATTGAGGTAAATCCATTTCTAAGATATAGGAGGAGTTATTATACAAAGAATTTAATTTTTGAATTAAACGCTCAATTGAAAATTGAAAATTAATATGTGGTGTATCAAATGATTGAACTCTATCTTTAAATATTGACTTGATATCATTAAATGCTCTTAATTTCTCATTCCTATATTCATTGATATTATTATTACAGCTGCTACTATTATTTGGTTGTTGTATTATTTTTTGTTCTTGTGCGTCAACTGATAGAATGTTTAATTTTACTACACCTAAAACTTGGTAAAAATTTGTTATACTCATAATGTTATTGGTTTGATTGATCAACCATTCATTTATTATTGGCACAATTTGATATTTTAAATTATCACTAAATATTGAAAAAGGATGTTGTTGAGCATCAATATTGGTGCTTTGATATGATTGTGATAAATTATTTAAAAAGTTACCATCCTTCAAATATATCTCTTAAAATATATTTTTTTAATTAATCACTTTTTTTTTTTTTTATTATATTTTATTTTATTTTAATTTATTGTTACCTTTTATTTTATCACAAAAATTTGTGACTGAATCATACAATCTTGTTGAGTATTCAAATAAATTATAAAACTCTTTTTTTAATAGCTCATAGTTTGGGTCCATCGTAGCCACTGTGTTCTTTTAAAAAATCAAGAAATTTTTTTTTTTTTTTATTTTTTATTTTTATAATAAAAAGAAATTTTTATTTTTTCTAAAAAACTGTTTATTTTGATAGAGATTTATTAAAAAAGATTTTATTTTTTTAATTTTTTCTTTTTTTTTTTTTTCTTTTTTTTATTTTTTAATTTTCATAATTTAAAAAGTTTTATTTTTTTTTTTTTTTCTTTTTAAATACTTTTTGGAGTTGAAATGGATTATATTAATAATGAATATGATAATATTTTTAATTATACTAAAAATTATAAAATAAAGGAATTATTTTTAAAAAGATTAAAATTAGATATAAATACAAAAATTCAAACATTGGAAGATATCTCAAAGATTCAAATTGCATTTTCAAGAAAAATACCCTTTGATAATACTAATATATTAATAAATGGTTTTAAACCAGTAACTATTGAAAATATTATAAAAAGAGTTTTAATAGATAAGTTTGGTGATTATCATTCATTTTTTTTTTTTTTTTTTTTTTTTTTTTTTTTTTTTTTTTTCCAACTTATTTTAACATTCTTACTAAAAAAAAAAAAACAAAAAAAATAAATAGGCAGCTACTGTACACATTTAAATATTTTATTTGGTTTATTTTTGTTTGAAATGGGAATCGATGTTAGATTAATAAAAGGTATTGAGGGAACAAAATTATATAAAGGACCATGGTTTCAATATCATATAAGTAATATAATAAATTGGGAAAATAAATTATACTTAGTGGATGTTGGATTTGGTTGTATTTCACCATTTAAACCAGTTGAATTACAAAATGAAGAAGAGATTAATAATAATAATATCAATAATAATAATAATAATAATAATAATAATAATAATAATAATAATAATAATAATAATAACAGTGTGCATTATAGAGTTAGAAAATTAAAAAATGATGAATATTTATATGAAGAAAAACCAACAGAACAAAGACAATCCCAACCACAACAATCAGAAACTCAATTGTATAGCCCAATTTTTCATTTTAATTTATCACCTGTAACATTTGAAACTATTGAATATTATAGTAAACAATATTCAAATTGTGGTATTGATAAATTAATACTAATTAAATTATTTAAAAATGGAAGTTATCATTTATATTTAGATAAATTAATAATTAATAATAATAATAATAACCAAGTTATAAAAGAAGATATTAAAGATTGTAATACATTTAACAGTTATTGTAATAAATTATTTTATAAAACAAATAAAAACTTTTTTATAAATATTAAATAAAAAATAAATAAAAAAAATCTTACAAATTTTGTAATCATACTTTTTATTTTATTTTTTTTATTTTATTTATTCTTGTAATATTTCTTCATCATTATCTTTAAATTCTTTATATTCAGTATAATCAGTATAATCAGAGGAGTTAATACCTTCATTTTCAATTAATGGTACTAATAAATTTGAGTATTGAGGACTTTCAACAGTTTCTTCATCACCTTGTTGTTTGAAACTTCTACCAGTGATTTTAGCCAAAATGTTTCTAAAGATGGTACCCCAATTATCACGAAGTAATTGATATAGAAAAATAGAGGAAAAGGTGGCGACACCAATGGCATCAATTTTTATTTGACCCCATTCAATATTAATACTAAGCATACCAGTACCCAAAACAATTGAGATACCAGCTGTCAAAAGATTTCTTGGTTTTGAGAAATCAACTTGAGCATTTACCCAAAGTTTTGCACCAGTTACAGCAGTGATACCAAATAGAACGATTGATAAACCACCGAAAATACCAGATGGAATAGTTTGAACAATTGCTCCGAACATAGGTAAGCATCCCAATGCAATTGCAATAGAGGCAGCGAATACAAATGAAAGTGTTGAAAAGATTTTAGTGATACTCATTACACCAATATTTTCAGCATAAGTAGTTGTACCTGTACTACCGAAAAATCCAGCTAAAATACATGCTAATGCATCACCTAAAAAAGTTCTACCTAAAAGATGATCCATACTATTTTCAGTCATTGATCCAACTGCTTTTAAATGACCTATATTTTCGGCTGCTAAAATTACTGCAACAGGTGCAATCATTGAAATGTAGGAAGAATCAAACTCTGGGAAATGAGTTGGTGGTAAACCAACCCATTTAGCACTACTTACTGCACTAAAGTCAATACCTGGACCAATACCTTTTAATCCGAATAATAAATAAACAATATAAGCTACAACACCACCAATTAAAATTGGTAATCTCTTTAATGGACCTGGTGCATAACATGTAACCATAACAACAATCAACACTGTAAATGCAGCCATCCATGCGTCGAATCCTGTAGCTGCTGCTTGACCAACTGCAGAACTAGCTAAATGTAAACCAATGGAAACAATTACTGAACCTGTTACAACTGGTGGAGTTAAAAATTCAATCCATTTATGACCTGCAACCATTACAATCAATGCAATCGCTAAATATATGAAACCACAAACTAAGATACCACCTGCAGCAGGTGCAATGTTTGGATTCACTGCTCCTGGTGAATAAACAAAACCAGTGGCAGAGTTAATTACACCAATGAATGCAAATGATGCACCCAAGTATGATGGTACTTTTCCACCAGTGCAAACATAGAATATTAATGTACCAATACCTGAAAAAAACAATGAAGAATTCGTACTAAATCCCATCAATAATGGACATAAAATATTACCTCCAAACATTGCCAAAATATGTTGAAACGATAGAAAAAATGTTGGTATCAACGGTATTCTTTCATCGGGCATAATTGGTATCATATTGGTTTCCTTAAGTTTATATTTTGGAAAATAATCCGAAATCATTATTTTTATATTTTCCCAATTCATTTTTATTTTATTTTTTTTTTTTTTTAATGAAATTTTTTATATCATTATCTATTATACAAATTATTATTTTTATTTGGTTATTAATATATTTTTTTTTTTTAATATAATACTAATATATATATTTTATATTTAAATTTTATTTGATTAGAGGAGAAAAAAAAAAAAAAGTAAAAAAATAAATTATAGAATAAAAAAAAATAAAAAAAAATAAAAAAATAAAAACAATGGACCTTCACCAATAAAAAAAAAAAAAAAAAAAAAAAAAAAATATATTTTTTTTGGCCCAGAAAAAAGAAAAAAAATTGATTTTTCAGCGGGCTTAATCATTTTTTTCAGAGTGGGTATTAAAAATCGTTTTGCACAGGTTTTTTTTTTTTAAAAAAAGTAATAAAAAAAACGACTCATTTTAATAGTTTATAATAATTTGGTTTGAATTTTGTCTTTTGAAATCGTGGTGGTCACCATCATTTTTAATTTTCATTTTTTAAATATCTCACTTCAAAAAAAAAAAAAAAAAAAAAAAAAAAAAAAATTGAAAATAAATAAAAAATTTAAAAAAAAAACAGTTCCGATAAATTTTATTTTATTTTTTTTTTTCAAGGTCGGCAATAACAAGCCGAAACACATTTTTTTTTTTTGTGGTTTGTTTTGTTTTTGCCTCTGTTCCTGGCAATATTTTGAAAAATTAAAAAAAAAATTAACAAAACAAAAAGAAATAATAAATTTTTTGTTGTATTAAAATATTATCAACATTCAGATTAGTCAGACTAATCTTTTTTTTTATTGTGAGATTTTTTTTTTTTTAATTTTTTGATGTCGAGATTCTTTGAAGTTTTCTTTTTAGTGGAACCTCGATGAATCTTTTTTTATAAATTAAATAAACTATGGCAGCAATCGCAGCCACACCACAAACAGGAACAGCAATTACAACAGGTAAAAACCAAGATTCTCTTTTATCATTGCCACATTCATCCACGAATTCTGGACTGATCAATACAGAGAAATCAGGATCTAATAAACATTTCTTTGTACAGTGTGGTAAGTTCATACCCACTGTAATGGAATCATTTGATTTAGATACTAAAACAGTTTGCATAAATGTTGATTTACCATCACTTTCGATTCTATCAATAAATCTACCATTTAATACTTTTGCATCTTTTTTTATCGCTAAATAATTTAATGAGTTATCTTGATTAGATTTATTATCGATTTCAATTTGATCATTATTACAATCATTAATATCATTAGTTTGAATATTATTTACACTTGATTTCATTTGTAATTGTAATGTATTTAAATTACTTGAATATTGATAATTTTCAACTGATACTGTCATTTTAACTGATCCACTTGTTAATTTAAAAATAATACCTGCAAATGATACTTCTCTATCTTTATTAATTTCTTCAATTGTATATGTAATATTACATTGATCATTTTGAATAGATTGAATGAATGTGTATATCGTTTTACTGTTATTTGAATAAACTGTCCATTTATTTAATAATATGTATTCTTTGATTGATTTACCACTGAAATCGATCTCTACTAATTTTGTTATTAAAATTTGATAGTTTGTTTGTTGATTGGTAATGTTAGTACCACCTGTATTATTATCAATTGTTGAATTTGAACCTGGTAATCCACCATTATCTCCACCGCTTGGATTTGAATATAAACTACAGTCATAACCACTCCATCTTCCTATACAATTACAATATCCAGTTGTTGTATTACAAATACCATTTGATGTTGATGTACAATCATTTGGACATGTTTTATCAGTTGAATAATATTGATAGATATCTTTTGCTGTTACATTGATTGAGTTTTGAATTACACTAACTGATTGTAATCCTGTACCTGCTGGTGCATTACATTTAATTTCAAATTCGGTAGTATTATAAATTGGTTTACATTCTTTATTACCAATTAAAACTTGTAAATTTGAATGAATATTACCGAACCAACCATAAATTGAAGCATTACCACCTTTTGTATTACTTGGTGAAACTGCTGATATAGTATGTAATGGAATTGAGCAATCAATACCATCCCAACCATATGGATTGGTAGGACATAAACAAATACCTGTTTGATTATTACATTTACCTATATTGTTATTACAGTCATTTAAACATTCTACAAATTGTAAACTGCAATCGATACCTTGGTGATTTGAATCACATTTACATTCACCAATATCAGATAAACAATAACCTCCACCATTACAATCATTGTATTGAGTACAATTTAAAATTTTATTTACTACACCTGGATTTAATGTGAATTGAGTTGTTAAATTACCAACAGTTATAAATGATAATATATCTTGTAATGATGAATCTATAGAAATCGGAAGGGTACAATTGATTTGATAAAACGTTGTATTTGTAACTAAACAATTATTATTACCAATTGTAATATTCACAATTGATTTATTATATGTAAAAAATGAACCATCAAAAATTAAATTTATTGAGCTTGATTGCCAATCTACTGTATTTAGTTGTGGTGGTGTATTATCTGTTGATAAAGCAAATGTATAATCTGGTTTCGATATATTGTATGATAAATATATAATACTGGTTGGTTTTAAAAAGGATGATACTTTAATTAATTTGTTTGGTTTTAAAACGTCTATATATAAGGAAATTCCAGTTGAAGTTGTAACAGCATTGTATGGAATCCAAGTTCCACCTATATTTTCACCAAAAATAAATAGTTCATAATTTCCCGGTGTCGAATCTCCTATCATAATGTTTGGAATAATAATGGCTATTATTTTTATTAAAATAAATAATTAGTAAATAAAACTTTTATAATAATAAAAATAAATGAGTTGTTGTTGTTGTTGTTGTTGTTGTTGTTGTTGTTGTTGTTGTTGTTGTTGTTGTTGTTGTTGTTGTTGTTGTTGTTTTTGTTGTTGTTGTTTTTGTTGTTGTTTAAAATAATAAAATTAAACATACATGGTGATGAAGGTTGATCTAAATTTTCGAAATTATTATTAGCGAAATTAGATTCTAAATTTATGTTTGATAAACCAAAAAAACAAGTAAAACATGAAGGAATTGTACCATCCATATTATTATTAGTTACTATAAGATCAAATTCACAATATGAATTATCTATTGTTCCAGTAATTTGGTTATTACTAATATCAATAGATTTCAATTTTTTAAAAGTTGTAACATCTAAAATTGGTGGTAATGAACCTGACATTGAATTATTTACTAATGATAAAACTTTAACATTTGTGAAACTTGACATATCAAAAGTTTCAATATATGCATCTCTAAGTTGAAAGGAAGAAAATGCTTCATTTGTAGGTAATATAATTGGTAAAGTACCACCCATTGTAAAATCTCTTGATGATCCCATAAACTTTAATGTTTGAAATGATTCACCAACTTGAGAAAAATTAATAAAAGCTTGAACATTTGAAAATGGAATATTGAATTTTCTTTTTTTTTTTTTTTAAATTTACATTAGTATTATTATTAAAAAAAAAAAAAAAAAAAAAAAAAAAAAAAAAAGATCTTACAAATCGGTTATATTTTCACCTTTTATTTGTGAAATTATTGGCGGAAAAACTGTTGTATCAGTTGATGTAATTGATGCTCCTCTTAAACTTGTCCAAGATGTAATATTACTCCATGATGATTGGTCATAATCAATCAATAGTTTTAAAGTAAGAAATACATTTGCATATTTAAGATTTGGAATATTTAATGAATAAATATCAAAATAACTTAAATCCAATGTTTTAGATCCATCCAAATCATTATTATATGTAAATAAATGTGAACCTTTAGAAATAATGTATGATTTATCAATTGAACTTTTTTGAAAAAAAAAAAAAAAAAAAAAAAGGTCAGCAAAATTTTTTAAGAAAAAAAAAAAAAAAAAAAAAAAGTTTAAAAAAAAAAAAAATATTGCTAAAATTAAATAAATAAAAAAAATAAAAAAATATATTAATTGAATTAATTCATTATTTTTACATACAATTGATTTAAATATATCAACCATGATAAATTAATTGAAGTTGGAATTTTTTGGGAACTCACAATAGAAGAGAAGTAAATAATATTTGAAGGAAGTTTTGAAAATTGAATGTCATTTCCATTTATTTGAAGTCTAAGCACTTTTTGAGGTATAGATTCATAAAAAATATCTTTATTGTAATTAATTGAACTTAATGAAGCTTCTGTTAAGTTTTTAAAACATAAAAGTTCGTCTTGTAAAACAAAAGACATATTTGTTTGTCCTATCCCTAATTCTGTAACCCAATTATTTTCAATGTTACAAGTTACACTAATAAATGGTTTTACATAATTTTTTGTACCACAAAAGTTATATTCTAATGTTGTACTATTTTTACTAACAGTTGAAATTGAACCCAAATTTGTAAATAACTTTTCTAAACAATCATATTCTATTTTAATTAATGCATTAGAAATTTCACATATCAATAATAAATATATAAGATAACTATATTTTAACATCTTTTATTTTATTTTATTTTATTTTATTTTATTTTATTTTATTTTATTTTATTTTATTTTATTTTATTTTATTTTATTTTATTTCATATATTTTTATTTATTTTATTTTATTTTGTTTATTTTATTTTATTTTTTTCTGAATGATTTATTTATTTTTTATTTTATTTTATTTTATAAGAAGAAAAAAAAAAAAAAATCAGATTTTTTCGAAAAGAAATTTTTATTCTAATTTTTATTCAATTTTTATTTTATTTTTAAATAAAATAAAATAATAAAAATCGTTTGGAAAAAAAAAAAAAAAAAAAAAATCAGATTTTTTTTAACAGAAATTTTATTATGATTTTTTTTTTTTTTTTTTTTTTTTTTTGTTGTTTTTTGAACGATTTTTATAAAAATTGAGTTTTGAATGATGGCGATCATATCCTATTTTTGGTTCTTTTATAAAACGATTTGGTTGTTTGCAAAAAAAAAAAAAAAAAGCTTAAAATATTACAATATAGAATAATAAATTAAAAAAAAATAAAATAAAGTAAAAAACAAAATAAATAAAAGGTTCTTCAATGATCCTCAATAGTGACCATAAAACAATAGTACTATATATTTTTTTTTTTTTTTTTTTTTTTTTTTTTTTTTTTTTTTTTTTAAAATTTAAGATACAATGGAAACTAAAACAGATAATGGAGGGAGATATATTTCTTTTCAGTATATGGAGAAAATTTTTTTTTGTAGGGATTTAAATAATTTAGTAACAGTAGAGTCAAAAGAATAGTTATTAAATTCAAATTTTAGAGATCATAAAAACAATTAAATCATTACTCAAATTAGAAGATTTCTTTAGGTGGCATACTATAAAATGTTGAATCATTAACATTTGGTGATGATTTTAATCAAGTATTATCAGAAGGATCAAGAGTAAAAGTTCAATTGAGGATGAGAAAGAGGGAGGAATACGAATCAATAGATGAGGTTTTAATGGATAGTTGACAAAAGAAAAAGAAGTTAATAAAAATAATAAAGGTAATGAAAATTTCTTCGTTTATTTTATAAAATATTACAAAATCAATAATTTAAAAAACCAATAAAATATGCCACTATTTAATAAAAAAAAAAAGTTGTTTTGCTTTTATTTTTTATTAATTTTTAATTTTTTGATGTTGAGATTCTTTGAAGTTTTCTTTTTAGTGGAGCCTCGATGAATCTTTTTTTATAAATTAAATAAACTATGGCAGCAATTGCAGCAACACCTCCAACAGGAACAGCAATTAAAACAGGTAAAAACCATGATTCTCTTTTATCATTGCCACATTCATCTATGAATTCAGAGCTTATTAATACAGAGAAATCAGGATCTATTAAACATTTTTTCACACAATGTGGTAAATTCATACCCACTGTAATGGAATCATTTGATTTAGATACTAAAACAGTTTGCATAAATGTTGATTTACCATCACTTTCGATTCTATCAATAAATCTACCATTTAATACTTTTGCATCTTTTTTTATTGCTATATAATTTAATGAGTTATCTTGATTAGATTTATTATCGATTTCAATTTGATCATTATTACAATCGTTAATATCATTAGTTTGAATATTATTTACACTTGATTTCATTTGTAATTGTAATGTATTTAAATTACTTGAATATTGATAATTTTCAATTGATACTGTCATTTTAACTGATCCACTTGTTAATTTAAAAATAATACCTGCAAATGATACTTCTCTATCTTTATTAATTTCTTCAATTGTATATGTAATATTACATTGATCATTTTGAATCGATTGAATGAATGTGTATATCGTTTTACTGTTATTTGAATAAATTGTCCATTTATTTAATAATATGTATTCTTTGATTGATTTACCACTAAAATCGATCTCTACTAATTTTGTAATTAAAATTTGATAGTTTGTTTGTTGATTGGTAATGTTAGTACCACCTGTATTATTATCAATTGTTGTATTTGAACCTGGTAATTCACCATTATCTCCACCGCTTGGATTTGAATATAAACTACAGTCATAACCACTCCATCTTCCTATACAATTACAATATCCAGTTGTTGTATTACAAATACCATTTGATGTTGATGTACAATCATTTGGACATGTTTTATCAGTTGAATAATATTGATAGATATCTTTTGCTGTTACATTGATTGAGTTTTGAATTACACTAACTGATTGTAATCCTGTACCTGCTGGTGCATTACATTTAATTTCAAATTCGGTAGTATTATAAATTGGTTTACATTCTTTATTACCAATAAAAACTTGTAAATTTGAATGAATATTACCGAACCAACCATAAATTGAAGCATTACCACCTTTTGTATTACTTGGTGAAACTGCTGATATGGTATGTAATGGAATTGAGCAATCAATACCATCCCAACCATATGGATTGGTAGGACATAAACAAATACCTGTTTGATTATTACATTTACCTATATTGTTATTACAGTCATTTAAACATTCTACAAATTGTAATGAACAATCATCACCTTGATGATTTTGATCACATTTACATTTACCTGTTGTATTTACACATACGCCATTACCATGACAATTGGTTGGATTACATTCAATATATGGTAAACTGCAATCGATACCTTGGTGATTTGAATCGCATTTACATTCACCAACATCGGATAAACAATAACCACCACCATTACAATCATTGTATTGAGAACAATTTAAAATTTGATTTACTACACCTGGATTTAATGTGAATTGAGTTGTTAAATTACCAACAGTTATAAATGATAATATATCTTGTAATGATTGATCTATAACATTTGAAAGTTTACAAGTGATTTGATAAAATGTTAAATTTGTAATTAAACAATTATCATTACCAATTGTAATATTCACGATTGATTTATTATATGTAAAGTAAGAACCATCAAAAACCAATTCCGTTAAACTTGATTGCCAATCTACTGTATTTAATTTTGGTGGTGTATTATCAGTTGATAAAGTAAATATATAGTTTGGATTATTATTACTATAAACAATATATATAAGACTTGGTGGTTTTAAATAAGAAGAAATTCTAATTAATTTGTTTGGTATTATAACTACAAAATTAAAATTATTCCCAGACTCTGTAGTAAAAGCATTATAAGGAATCCAACTTCCACCTATATTTTCACCAAAAATAAATAGTTCATACTCTAAAAAATATGTAAAATTCTTGATATTTCCTTGCATAACATTTGGGACAATAATAGCTTTTAAAAATTTTATGAAAAAGTTAATTTAATTTTAAAATAAATAATATTTTTTTGAAAATAACAAATCTAAACTTACATGGCGATGAAGGTTGATTTAAATTTGTGAAATTATTACCCATAAATCTATTTTCTAAATTAATAGATGGTATACCAAAGAAACATGTAAAACATGATGGAATTGTACCATTCATTAAATTATTTGCAACAGTAATATCTAATTCACAAAATGAATCATCGATTGTACCTGTTACTTGATTATAGCTAATATCAATGCCTATTAATTTTTTAAAATTTGTTCTATTGAACTTTGATGGGAATGATCCTGACATTAAATTATCTACTAGTTTTAAGGTTTTAACATTTGAATATGGTGATAAATCTATGGTTTCAATAAATGCAGTATTTAATGTAAAAATTCCAAAATTGTCATTGGTTGGTAAATTTATTGGTAATAAACCCCCAAATGAAAAATTTCTACCACAATCTAACAGAGTTAATGTTTCAATTGATTTACCAACCAATGATAAATCAATTAAATTTGAAACATTTGAAAATTCTCCTCTAATATTTCTTTTTATTTTTTTATTTTTTTTTCTGTGTAAGTTTTTATTTTGAATTGAAAAATAAAAAAAAAAAAAAAAAAAAAAAAACAAAAAAAAAAAAAAATAAAAAATAAAAATAAAAACTCACATTTCTGTTAAATTTTCAGCTCTAATTTGAGAAAATTGTGTTGATGGGAAATTCATAATTTCATTTGTAGAAATAAATATAGTTGTTAAACTTTCACATGTGGATATATTACTCCATGAAGATTGATCAAAACCTAGAATAAGGATAATTTCGAGATAGCCACTAATGTATTTTAATGAAGGAATGTTCAAACTCATAATATAGATAAATGAAGGTTTCCATATAAATGACCCATCAAAATCATTTTCAAAAGTAATTAAATGGGATCCTAAAGTGATTGGGTTTGATGTATAAATTGATCTATTTTTTCAAAAAAAAAAAAAAAAAAAAAAAAAAAAAAAAAAAATTTTATTAGTTTGTTAATTTGTTAATTGGTAAATTATAACAAAATACATACAATTGTTGTAAATTTGAAAACCAGGATAATTTAATTTGAATAGGAATGGTTTGGGTACGTGTTTTAATAGAAAGATATTTTATTGTTGGAGGAAGTTGAGATATGGTTATATTATCTCCAAGTATATCAAGTCTTTCTGTTTTTTGGGGTAAAGAATTATAAAGAATGCTACTATTATATATAACAATGTTTAAAAAAAGACTAGTCATATTATTAAAACATAAAAATTGATCATTCAACACATATGACATATTAGATTGTCCAAGATTTAATGATGATATTGAACCTTGGTCACAACTGATATAAACTGTTGGTTGAGAAAATATTTGAGTTTTACAAAATTCATATTCAGATGTTGTACTATTTATATTAACATTTGAAATTGTACCTAAATTAGTTAATAATGTTTCCATACAATCATATTCGTTTTGATTTAAAGTTTGAGAATTTACACAAACAAAAATAATAATATAAAAAAATAAATATTTTAATAAAAACATCTTTTTTATTTGTGTCTATGTGTGATATGTGAAGGAAAAATAAAAATAAAAAAAAAAAAAAGATTTTTTTAATCAGTTTTTTGATATTTAGTGATCAAAAAAAAATCAAAATATTAGCACAGAAATTTTGTTTTTTTTTTATAATTGACGAAATATCTCCATCAGCAAAAATATCTATTTTTTTTCTTTTTTTTTTATTTTTATTTTTAATATTTTTATTTTTTATTTTTATTTTTTTACATTTTTATTAACTTTAGTTTTCTTTTGAATGGCATTTCGACGAATCTTTTTTTATAAATTAAATAAACTATTGCTGTAATAACAGCCACACCGACAACGGGTATAGTAATCGCTACAGGTAAAACCCAAGATTTACGTTTATCATCAGGACATTCATCCACGAATTCTGGACTGACCAATACAGAGAAATCAGGATCTATTAAACATTTCTTTGTGCAGTGCGGTAAATTCATACCCACTGTAATGGAATCATTTGATTTAGATACTAAAACAGTTTGCATAAATGTTGATTTACCATCACTTTCGATTCTATCAATAAATCTACCATTTAATACTTTTGCATCTTTTTTTATCGCTATATAATTTAATGAGTTATCTTGATTGGATTTATTATCGATTTCAATTTGATCATTATTACAATCGTTAATATCATTAGTTTGAATATTATTTACACTTGATTTCATTTGTAATTGTAATGTATTTAAATTACTTGAATATTGATAGTTTTCAATTGATACTGTCATTTTAACTGATCCACTTGTTAATTTAAAAATAACATCTGCAAATGATACTTCTCTATCTTTATTAATTTCTTCAATTGTATATGTAATATTACATTGATCATTTTGAATCGATTGAATGAATGTGTATATCGTTTTACTGTTATTTGAATAAATTGTCCATTTATTTAATAATGTATATTCTTTGATTGATTTACCACTAAAATCGAGCTCTACTAATTTTGTTATTAAAATTTGATAGTTTGTTTGTTGATTTGTAATGTTTGTGTTACCTGTATTATTATCAATTGTTGAATTTGAACCTGGTAATCCACCATTATCTCCACCGCTTGGATTTGAATATAAACTACAGTCATAACCACTCCATCTTCCTAGACAATTACAATATCCAGTTGTTGTATTACAAATACCATTTGATGTTGATGTACAATCATTTGGACATGTTTTATCAGTTGAATAATATTGATAGATATCTTTTGCTGTTACATTGATTGAGTTTTGAATTACACTAACTGATTGTAATCCTGTACCTGCTGGTGCATTACATTTAATTTTAGTTTGCATTTCGAATTCAGAAGTATTGTAAATTGGTTTACATTCTTTATTACCAATAAAAACTTGTAAATTTGAATGAATATTACCGAACCAACCATAAATTGAAGCATTACCACCTTTTGTATTACTTGGTAAAACTGCTGATATGGTATGTAATGGAATTGAGCAATCAATACCATCCCAACCATATGGATTGGTAGGACATAAACAAATACCTGTTTGATTATTACATTTACCTATATTGTTATTACAGTCATTTAAACATTCTACAAATTGTAATGAACAATCATCACCTTGATGATTTTGATCACATTTACATTTACCTGTTGTATTTACACATACGCCATTACCATGACAATTGGTTGGATTACATTCAATATATGGTAAACTGCAATCGATACCTTGATGATTTGAATCGCATTTACATTCACCAACATCGGATAAACAATAGCCGCCACCATTACAATCATTGTATTGAGTACAATTTAAAATTTGATTTACTACACCTGGATTTAATGTGAATTGAGTTGTTAAATTACCAACAGTTATAAATGATAATATATCTTGTAATGATTGATCTATAGAAATCGGAAGAGTACAATTGATTTGATAAAACGTTGTATTTGTAACTAAACAATTATCATTACCAATTGTAATATTCACAATTGATTTATTATATGTAAAAAATGAACCATCAAAAACCAAATTTATTGAATTTACTTGCCAATTTATTTTATTTGCTTTTGGTTTAGTATTTCCTGTTGATAAAGCAAATATATAATTTGGATCGGAGTAATTATATGTCAAGTAAATAACCTCAGGAAGTGTTATATAGGAGGTAGCTCTTATAAGTTTGTTAGGAATTAAAACTTCAACAGAATATAGATTTTGGTCTAATACATTTCGAGAAGCAACCCAAAAACCACCTAAATTTAAGCCAAATATAAAGAAATAAGTCAGTGTTCTATTTGAAATATTCACTTGATTTTCAAACATAAAATTTGGGCTAATTATTGCTAAATTTTTAATAATTATTTATTAATATATTAAAAAAGTGAATATTAAATTGAAAAAATATTAGATATTAAAAAAACTTACAAGGTGATGATGGTTGATGTATATTCGAAAAACTATTTCCTACGAATCTAGATTCCAAACTGAGAGACAAACCAAAGAAACAGGTAAAACATGATGGTATTGAACCATTCATTTTATTATTAGTGATACTTATATCCAATTCACAAAATGAATCATCGATAGTTCCTGTTATTTGATTTTCACTTAAATCAAGTATAACCAATTTCTTATAGACTGTTCTGTTAAAAAAGGATGGAAATGAACCTGCCATCGTATTATTTCTTAGTAGTAATGATTTAACATTTGTAAATGGTGATAAATCTATTGTTCTTATGAATCCATCTTGAAATACTACAGTATCAAATATTTCATTTGTTGGCAAAATAATTGGAAACAAACCACCAAAAGAAAAATTTCTAGTTACTTTTGAGAAAGAAATGTGTTGGATAGATTTACTAATTGATGATAAATCAACTAAACTATTTACACTATAAAATCCATTGGAATCAAACCAACTTTTTTTTTTTTTTCAAAAATTAATGATTTGGGCGAAAAAAATAAAAATAAAAATGTATCTCTTGTACTTACATAGTAGTTAAATTTTCAGCTCTGAGTTGTGATAATGCTAAAGATGGGAAATTGACCACTCCTGAAGTCTTAATTACTAATGAATAGACTCTTTCAAAAGTCGTAATATTATCCCATGACGATTCATCAAAACCAGGAAGTAGAGTCATTTTTAAAAATTTAGTTTCAATATATTTAAAAGATGGTATTTTCAAAGAAATAATTTCAATATTAGAGGCTTTCCACATAAATGAACCATCTAAATCATTATCAATATAAACTAAATGTGATCCTATATTTACAACAGATGATGCAGATATAAAACTAAATACTATTATTAATTTTTTTGAATTTTTTATAAATTAATTTTGTTAAATATATTACTATACATACAGTTGATCTAAATTTGTAAAATATGATAATTTAATTTGTGTTGGGATCATTTGCTTAACTAAATTTGCAGTAAAGCTTGAAATGCTTGGTTCTAATTTTGAAAATTCTAAATTGTCTCCTTCTAACTTGAAAAAATTTGTTTTAAGAGGTATGGACCAATATAAAATACTATTATTATAAACGGAACCATTTAATGAAAGATATGTTAAATTTTCAAAACATAAAAATTCATCACCTATAATAAATGATTTATTTGATTGTCCAAGTGTTAATGATGAAATGAAATTTTGGTCACAATAAACTTGAACCTCTGGAGGAAAGTAATCATATGTTTGACAAAATTCATATGTATTTGTAGAGTTTTTAAAAACTTTTGAGATTGTTCCTAAATTTGTTAGTAATGTTTCCATGCAGCCATATTCTTTTTGATTTAATGTTTGTGAATTTATATAAATAAAAAAAATTATAAATAAAAACCAAATTGAAATAAAAAAATTATTACTAAATGTTAACATTATTATTTATCAAACCTATTGTTTATTTTGTTGAAAGTTTATAAAAAAAAAATAGAAAAAAATAAAAAGAACATTCTTTTAAAAAAACATATCCAGATATTTTTTTTTAACAATTTGTATTTTGTTTTAAAAAAAAAATCTTTTATTGATTTGCTTTTTTTTTTTTTTTTTTATTTATTTTTTTTTTTTTGTTTATTTTTTGAGAAAAAAAAAAATTCGATAAAACAAAAAGCTTTTCTCCCGACCTACTATATTATTTTATTATTAAAGAAATAAAAGTTATTGATAAATTTTTTTAAAATAAATTCATTACAAAACTGAATATTTTGGGTTTAGAAAGTTATATATGTGGTGAAAACAGATATCATCGTCAACGTGAAGGACGATAAGGCATATTTACCTCCCTTTACATCCCGCTCATGATGAATCTGTGAACACCGACCCCCCAATGGAATTATAAATTCCACCCTAAAATATATATAATTATTATTATAAATATTATTATTACTTTTATAATATTTAAATTAAATAATTACCTTTAATAATAATTCATAACACTTGTTTACTTTGAATAAATAAAATTTTGTGAAAATTTTTTTTTTTTAAATCAAAAAAAAAATTAAAAAACTTTTATTTTTTTTAATTTTTTTTATTTTTTTATTCCACTTTAGGTGATTGATCGATTTATCCTATGTTTTCTAAATTTGGTAATTACATGGCCACCTTATTTTAAAAAAATATAAACACCTATTATTATTATTTATTATTATTATTATTATTATTATTATTATTATTATTATTATTATTATTATTATTATTATTATTATTATTATTATTATTATTATTATTATTATTATTATTATTATTATTATTATTATTATTATTATTTTTATTTTTATTATTATGATTATTGTTATGATTTCCCACCAACCATTTCAATTACAAATACTGCTAATAGTAATAATAATTCACCATCTAGAAGACCACCTGTTGGGTTTCCCCTCTTATCTATATATATCCAAGCTAAATAAACATATAATCCAACTAGTCTCATTATTTTATCCTAACAACTATTTATTCATAAAAAAAAAAACATTTCTCAAATTGATTTTCAAAATAAGTTACTTGTTGATTTTCTGTAAAATTTTGAAAAGATTTAAAAAAACAATTCTTGGTTCTTGTTGTAGGGTATTATATGAAAAAATACACTACAGTTAGTGAAAAAAAAAAAAAAAATTTCACTACAGTTGTTAGTGATTTTTTTTTTTTCCCAAACTTTTAAAAAAAATTAACTGTATAAATTTAATATTATTTATGTAAAATTCATTTTTATTTTATTTTATTTTATTTATTATTCTATTATTTTTTTTTTACACTTTTTTTTTTTTCATTTTTTTTTCCATTTTTTTTTTTTTCACTTTTTTTTAGACAATTTAAAATGTTGACAATATAAAAACAAAGTAAAAAGAAGCAGTATTAATAATAACAATAGCAATACTAATAATAATAATAATATTAATAATAGTAACAGTAATAACAATGTAATACTAATAATAATAGTATAGTAACATAATAATAATAATAATAATAATAATAATAATAATAATAATAATAATAATAATAATAGTAATAATGTTAAAAATAAAAACAACAGTGGTAACAGCAACAACAACAAGAGTGGAAACAACAGCAACAGGATTTATGGATAAAATTAATAATAATAATAATAATAATAACTTATTTAACTTTATAATTCTCTCAATTAAAATAAATAAAATAAAAATAAAAAAATAATCCCAAACTGTTAAAAATTTATTTTTCGTCCATTTAATTTTTTTTAATTTATTATTTATTTATTATTTATTATTTTTAATTTTAACACTTCTATTTTAATATTGTTGTTTTTCTGCTCCTCTCACTTCTCACGTCCCCTCTCAAAGATCTATTCTTTTATAATAACTTTTATTAATTCTTTTGGGTACCACCTTTTCTGGATAAAAAAAACCAAGTTCTTCTTTACATCCTTCAACACATTTGGTGCAGTCTTTGTATTTATCAACAAATCGTGTATCTCTGTAGTTTTTTTTTCATTTGTAAATTCGTAAAGTAATGGGTTATTATCACTATCGTAGCCAAATTCAACTAATGAATTATCTATTATTTCGAATGGGTCTGGCTGACTTATTATTTCATCAAGACAACAAATAGGAAAAGAAATTATAGAATCTCATTTTAAAGAATTTTTAAAATATGGATGTTTAAATCCAAATAATGAAAAGCTAACTAAAAACACATGTCAATTGAATCCAGAACAATTAGACACTTTAAGAGAAATTATTCCATATGACCCAAAAGTGCTAAAATATATTGACAGTACCTCCTCCAAAAACCACGGTTCTCAACTCTTTAAAAATATAGCGGTGCCTTATTTGTATTGTAAAAAGGTCTTGACTGAAGAAAATAGAAAAACAAATCCATTGATGAAGGATCGTCTCTGATTTCTTTGATTTTTAATATTTTATCTTGGTCAGGATTGTAAATTAAATTTAAAAAAAAATTTCGCTAAAAAGAAATAATAAATAATTTGAAAACTATGTTACAATCAAAATGATTTTGCATATTGGTTACACATCAAATAAATAAAAAAATAGAAAATAAATAAAATAAAATAAAAAATAAAATAAAAAAAAAAATTAAATTATAATAAAATCAGTAAATCCTTTTTTTTTATTAATTATTTTTAAATAACAATTTTTTTTATATTTTTTTTTAATGCATCCAATTGGTTATTTTATTAATTAAAATGTTTGTTTTTTGCTTTTTTTTTTTTTTTTTGGTGTGATTTTTTTTAATTTTTTTTTCAAAATTTTTTTTTTTTTTCACAAAATTTTATTTATTCAAAGTAAACAAGTGTTATGAATTATTATTTTTAAAGGCAATTATTTAATTTAAATATTAAAAAAACAATAATAATAATAATAATTATAAATATATTAATTATATAAAATAAAAAAATTTATAATTATTTTATCACAGACTTTATTACCATGTATGTATTTATATATAAAATAAACCTCAATCTTTTTTAAAAAAAACAAAGTAAAATTGTGTGTAGCATCTGATTGTGTGTTGGATTCAGAATATATAATCTTAAATGAGGATGAAGTGGGGGTATTATTCCGAAGATCTGTAGATAGTGGTGCTATCATGGATCATTAGGGGTGGAATTTATAATTCCATTGGAGGGTCGGTGTTCACAGATTCATCATGAGTGGGATGTAAAGGGAGGTAAATAAGCCTTATCGTCCTTCACGTTGACGATGATATCTGTTTTCACCAGAGCATTGGTTGTGATACATTTAGTTATTGTAATATTATAACTATCTAAAACCCAAATATTCAGTTTTGTGCTGAATTTTGGGGTATTAATTCCTCGTCCACCTAGGTGGATTGACGTATTCCCATAACTTTTTACCACCTGCGTTTAAATTTATATATTCGACCTAAAGAATTCTTCACACGACGTTGTTATTTCTCTTTTATTTTTTTATATAGATTTTGTTTATTTTTATGTATAAATAATTTTCAATTGGGAAAAAGGTAAGTAATTTCAATGAAAAAAAGCATTATTTACTATTTTATTAATTCACTACAAAACTTTTTAATTGATGAATGTTATATAATAATAATAATAATAATAATAATAATAATAATAATAATAATAATAATAATAATAATAATAATAATAATAATAATAATAATAATAATAATAATAATAATAATAATAATAATAATAATAATAATAATAATAATAATAATAATAATAAAAACAATAATAATAATAAAAACAGAGAACAAATTATCTTCAAAAAAGCACAATGTGATGATTGGTCCACCATGTTTAGATATTGATCCATGGGATGTTATATTAGATACCATCAGAGGTAAATTTTAATATACTTTCTGTTATATTTACTTTGCAATCAACTTTGAAAAATTCTTCTATTTTTTTGGTCAATAATTCATTATTTTCTTCAATTGGTTGCAACAACAGACGGATGTAAAATCTAACTACTCCCATAATCATGGTAATAAAGAAACCTCAAATAAGATGGTAGATCGTGTTGCATCAAGTATGGTCAATTATATGAAATTTGAGAGAATTATTAAAAACAAAAGTAAGTTATTATTATTATTATTATTATTTTTAAATCATCTAATACATAAAAAAAATTTTAAACGTAATCGATCATATTCACACCACTAACCATTTAATATTATAATTCAGGTTAGATCTGTTTTTAATAAATTGGATTTCATGATTCGTTTGTTGTGTAGTGATGATCCAATTACAGTGCCACAATGGAGATACATGGGAGATTAAGTATTGAAGTATTTAATATTCAGTAAGTTATGTTTATTATATTTATCACCATTAGCCTAATAATATTATTAACAAATTATAAACTTATTTTATATAATAGAGATAATTAATTTACAACATACATACACAATTTTATAATTCATGCAGGTGATTTTAGAGCCAAGTTGGAAACTTGGAAAGATTCTCAACATTTGGTGTTCAATCATCTCAATCATCTCAATCATCTCAATCGCGATCGTCATCATCACAGTCTTTTGATTTTAAACAAACCAATCCTCAATGCTAAAAATTGAAAAGAACAAAGAGGTTAGAAACCTCATCAAAAATGAAAAGAAAAGAAATCACACCTCTCTTAGTTTTACACAAGTATTTGGAGGATCCTTTCGCTCATTATGTGACATCCAATTTCCAACACATAAACCAAAATAAAAACTTAACCAAAAGGTATCTACATGTTGGATTGAACACAACACCTTACCATCCACAAACAGATGGATTAGTAGAAAGATTCAATAAAACAATAATTCAAATGATTAAATGTTTCACACAAGATTATCATTTATGGTGTGATCAATATTTAGAATTATGTTTATTCGCATACAGGATTTCAATTCAGGCTTCAACAAAATTCTCACCTTTCAAATTACTCTATGGTCGAGAACCAGTCATTCCAATGGATATTATATTAAAGAATGACAATATACCAGAGAAATTCAGCAAATATGATAATTTCGCAAAAAGAGTAAAATCAATTATAAATAGAACATTAGCTTTGGCAAATAACAACATAAAAGCAGCCCAACTTGGGCAAGAGAATTATTATAATACGTTAAAACCAATTAAAATAATAAAACAAGGTGATCAAATATTATTAAAAAATAATAAACCAGCCGAAGAAGCTCTAAGCAATAATTTTTTACCAACTTGGATAGGATATTATCTGATCAAACAATTAAAATTCAGATACCAATAAATTCAAGAATGTCAACATTACAATCAACTAAGAATTGTAAGATATATAAACAAAGAATGGAAAAAATAAATATAGGTCAAAACATTACCTATTCCAACCAAATGGGTAGAAGCTGTAGCAACATCAGATTGTACCGCTGAAACAACCGTAATCCACTATTTCAATTTAATAATGTCTGGTCATGGTTGTCCAAAAAGATTATTATCAGATTGTGGAACATCTTTCTTTGAACAAAGTAATAGAAAATTTAAACGATTTATTCACAGTAAAAAAGGTTAACACTCAAACTGATGGTTTAGTCGAAAGATTTAATAAGACAATAGTGATCATGTTAAAGTCATTCACAAGGATTCCATACAATGTGGGATTTATATTTAGACGCTTGTCTATTCGCTTACAGAATATCAGTACATGCAACAACAGGTTTCAGCCCATTCGTAATGTTGTATGGAAGAAAACGATTTAGGTTCATTGAATCAATTCAATAAAAGAATTCCAGTAAGTGATGGTTATGTTGATAGATTAAAAGAAATAATTAAGAAAACGTTAGAAATCGCAAAAGTGAATATTGAAGAATCACAACAAAAACAAAAGATGTATTACGACGGATTAAAAACTAGAAAACATTCAATCAGTCCAGGAATCACATTCTTTTAAAGAATCAAGTGGTGAAGATGAGATAAAGAAATTTAGACCATCTTGGTTTGGTCCATTCAAAGTGATAAGAGTTCTATCACCTCAAACTATTGAAATACAAGTTCCGTTAGGTTCAAACATGTCAACTACTCAAAAAATATATGAAGTTAGCAATAGTAGTAAAATCACCGGTATCCAAAAAACAATACCAGATAAAAATAGAAAATGAAACTAATGATCATAAGCTTAGAAATGTCATTGAAATTAGAAAAACATTAAATATTCAAGAAATACCAATCAACATATTATTTTTTAAAACAAATAAAGATATTCAACAAATTTTCATTTCAATTAAAGAAATAATGACTAAATGTGGCGATCCAAGAAAGGCTATAATCAAAAAGTCTTAATTCCTATATCCAAAAAATAAACTTCCTTCAAGACAAACTATATAAAACAAACGATGTAGAAATTGAAAAAGAAATAAAAAACAAAAATCTACGTATACCAAAAAGAAAATAATGAATAGAGTATTTCATATCACAATTCAAAAAGAACGGCCCCAATTACGCCAATTGGAATATATACAAAAAATGGTTAAAAATGAAAAAAAAATAAAAAAACCTGGAGATAAGTTTGAAAGCACTCCAATGACATTCTGGTACGACAAAGCAAGAGATGCATTTAGATCTTCAAAAATTACATACAATTCAATCAAGGAGCAAGAAAAAATGATAATGTGATTGATAATGGTAGCTAATTAATAGACGATGTTTTATCAGAGAGTGATAAAATTGATATTGAAAATCCCATTAAAACTATTCATAATAATTATAAAGATATATTAGTAGAAGAGATTGAGGATGATTTCCGTCCAATTGACCGACCTTCGATATGTAAATCAAGGTCAAAGAGGGTAGCGAACCAGTGAAAAGAAACTATGGAAGGAGGTCGGAGGATGAATTTAAAAAGCTGAAAGAAGAGGTAGAAAAGTGTTTATTCCATTTATTTACTAAAGTTTTAACTGATTCCTTGTGAACATCATCTGAAATGTTACCGGAACTGGACGAACTAGATATTACTTCCTTAGTCGGATTTATAACTTCAACAATTGAATTCAAATGATGATTATCTAGATTGAATACTGAATCCAATTCAGTAGAATTCATTGGATAATCAAATTGAAGTTCATTGAATACCTTAACTTCGGAAATTGTGTTTGTTGATTCTTTAACGATGATTGGAAGACCATGGAATGGAAGAAGTTTTGTAAATGATCCATTAATGGATAAAGTATTGGTTTGAAGGTTAATACAAGAGTTAGCTTCTAATAATAAGTCAATACCAATGACACATTTAAGTTTAATTTCATCAGATACCAAGACGTTATTGATGACCAAAGCTCTACTATTTCTGGAGACGGCCAAGCTTAACGAAGTTTTCCCGATCACTTTGATTGATGTGTTGTTGGCAGCACCAAGACTTTTTTCAATTTTTGTAATATTGCAATTTAATTTCTCTGCCAACTCTTTATGAATTACGGTGGTTTATAGTGAAGTTATCGAGATACTCTCTCCACAGGTTGTCAGAATTGAATTACCGTTAAATTCAAAAGCTTCACCATTACAAAATGTAGATAATTGTAAAGTCTATATTCATAGATTAGCCAAATTAATTCTCAATGTTCCACCCATCATTCAAAAAAGAGTTCCAATTTTACCAACGCCTTCTCCGGTAGTTAATCCTCAACCTTCGTCTAGAGAAGCCAGAACTGATAACAACATTCCAAATAATTATGTCCCTCGAACTCCAGTCCAAAATGCTAGTAGAATTCAAGAAACAACCCAAGATAGACAATTACCAAATTATGTCCAAGGTCCGGCAGTTGCCACTTTACCGGTTGTGCTTCCAAGAAGAAACCCAGTATAAAATTTAAAGGGGTGGATGTGATAGAACTAGTAACGAATATAAACAAGCATCATTACACCAATTTCATTAAAGCCCGGCTAGCTCAGTCGGTAGAGCGCCAGACTCTTAATCTGGTGGTCGGGGGTTCGAGCCCCCCGTTGGGCGAATTTTTGAAAAAGTAAAATAATACGAACTTCCGAAACTTCCGAAACTTCCAAAACAGGTAAAAAATTATAACTGTGCCCTCCAAATACTACCAGATAAAATAAAAAACTTTCATTCGAACACATCGATACCAATTTTTCTATGAGAGGGTATAACTATAACTTCCTTTTCACCAACATACTAAATATCAAAGATCCAAAAACTAAAAACACAATGTTTAGATTTCATTCGAGATGCCTCCCTCTAAACTATCTCCACGAAAAACCATGCCCAATGTGTAATACTAACATGTCTATTGATCCATACGGTCACCTATTCTTTAGCTGCACAAAAACAAAAAACTTCATAAATATTAACAAACTAAAAAATTTCGTCTTTGTGACAACAGGTAGACTTTCAAACTGGACGGTGGATAGAGCGATTGTAAATGGAAAACCAATTATCAAAATATTTCCAAAATTCAATAACAATACTCCAACCGATAACCAAATCAATCCTGACTACGGAATAGAAGCCTTCCACAAGCCTTACTTCACATGGTGTTATAAAGCCATTAATTATGACTTAAACAGATCATATGCATACAATAATGTAATAGCATTAATCATGCATCACATATGGATATGGATTTGTAATCAATTGTATGGTAACAAAGAGCTACAAGATACCAATCTGGATTTTGAAATGCTAACAAACAAATGGCACCAACTAGCTTCTATGGAATACATCAAATTATTAAAAGAATATAAATTATCGATGGCCAAAGAACCAGAAAGATTCAATGATATCAACTCTTATAATAATAATATAAAAATAATCAAAAACAGGATTTCAAAAAAATACTGTATATTAAGAAAATCTCTCCCTAATAATGTGATTGTTGACTTTTTCATATAAATGTAAAAGCATCATATAATGAACATTAATTAAATTAACTAATAAAAATAATAAACTTTATTATTGTTAAAGACTAAGGTCAAACAATAATCATTAATATTAAAAAAAAAAAAAAAAAAAAAAAAAAAAAAAGATACCAATTATTGGACAAAAAAAAAAAAAAAAAATTCAACCCTATATTTAAGATATCTTAGTCAATCTTTGCAGTTCCTTTTCTAATCCCTTCTCGGGCTATAAACTATTCAACGAATTATGGATAATCATCTGCTATAAACTATTCAACGAAGATGTAACGAAACCAATTCCCCTCTTCGATCCATTAATAATTGAAAAGGAAACATCAAACTTAATCAAATTAGAAAAATTCAAGGTAATGAAGAAAATCGAACAAAACCTCAACAACAACAACAACACAAATCTCTTAAAAATCAAATTCAACAACTTTTGGCAAAGTCCAACAAATCCAATTCCAATTCCATAATAGAAACAACATTGAAGCTTTAAAAAAAAAAAAATAATAACAATAATACAACAATAATAATATAAAAAAAAAAAAAAAAAAAAAAAAAACAAAAAAAAATAATAATAATAATAACAAAAGGTAATACTCAAATTATAACCAACATAAATATAAAAATTTAAAAGTTTTAAAAAGTAAACAAAGAAAATTTATTTAATTAACACGGCCGATAGACCTTGCGTCTAATCATAGGTAAAAAAAAAAAAAAAAATAATCCCTTCTCGGGGTCGGAAAAGCAAATCTATTAAAGAAATCAACGTTCAAATTAGATAAAGAAATTTTAAAAAAAACATATTAACAAAAGAGATAACCAAAAAAAAAAAAAAAAAAAAAAAAAACGTTTATAAAAAAATAAAAAAATTAAAAAAAAAAAAAAGAAAAATAATCAAAATTTTTTTCGAAAATATAGAAAAAAAGTTTACATTCAACTAAGAATTAAACGAAAAAAACCATACAAATTAGATTATTCTATCCGAATTAAATACAAATACACAAAAAATCTTGTATTTAATTCGGATAGATTTATGGTAATTGGTTCGCTATACATTATCAGGAAATCAAAAGGAACCGCTGTCTTTGGTAGAATAATTAAAGAAGACTTCAATCAATTACATGATTGTTATTGTACATTTAGATACACAGAGGAAGTCCCACTCAGAATTCAAAAATTCATCCTTTACGCTCCCAACCATCACTTCCTTCACTTCTATACCAAAAACCATACTCATATAATTAATAAAGAAACAGTAAAGGAATATTGGAACATAGAACCAGAATTAATCGACGAATGCAACGTTAAAATGATTGATAATGTAACGAGATACTCTTAATATTCACAAAGTACTAGAAAACAAGGATTTACACACAAAGAAAAGGTTAGAAGAAGAATTAGAAGAAATATTAAAAGAAGAATTTAACAAACAATGGGATATAAAAAGAAAATTACATATCAAGAAACCCCAAGCAAATACCTCACAAACAAATTGAAATCAAGAGAAAAAGAAAGAGCAATATTTCAAATTAAAGATAAAAATGGAGATAGTATCTAGCAAAGTTAAAATAGCAAAAATTTTAAAAAGTAAACAATAAAGATAATTTATTTAATTAACACCGCCGATAGACCTTTCAAAATTCAAAATACCCCTAGAAAACTTGTTCATTTCCAAAGACAAAAGATCAAGAATCCACGCACTCATTAAACATAAGAGCTCATTGGTGGATATATTAAATAACAGAACCAAACTAGGCTCTTTCTATACCTCCAGCAAAGACTCACTGGAATAATCAAAATCAAAGAAGACAAAGTGGAGATGGTAAAACAAATAGTACAATCAGTTACTCCTTTCAACATCCCATTCGCCTTCTATCACTCTTCCTATCTCAACAGCTACTTAATGGTGATAGAGAATTCCTTTCAATAGTTGATTCACTCAAAAAGTTCCAATATTTACTAATGGGAAAAAGAGTGACAATTTATACTGACCACCAAAACCTACTTTATGTTATTAATAAAACGAGCGAACAACTATTGTCAAATAGACAAATAAATTATATAAAATATTTAGAAGAGTTTAATTCAAAGTTAATACATATTAGTGGTAATAAAAATGGGGTTGCTGATTTCTTATCTCGTAAATATGATTCATTCCAATGGGATGCCTCATTTTTAGAAAAGATTAAAGAAGAACAAGAAGGTTCAGAATGGCTAAAAGAGATGAAAAATAATCAAAATCTTTGCATCCAATGATATATATTATCTAGTAGAAGATGGTATAAGAAAATTAATTATTATAGAAAAAGAAACTAAAATTAAAAATGACTGTTGCTCATAGAGCGAAAGGGGATGGCCAAACTGAAAGGAAAATTCAAGAATTCGTTGCAATCCTAACAAAGATGTCGAGCACATACGGAGAAGGATACTGCATTAGCTAAATTTGCACCAACTCCAGTGAGTCATTTCAATACTTTAACAAGAACAAAGATTCCGTTGAGTAGTATTAAAAAGATCATACGTGATAATATACTTGATGCTCAAATAACCTCACAAAAGTATTATAATAAAAATCGTTGTAAAGCACCCGACTACAAAGTAGGTGACCAATTGGTACAAGTATTCGAAGATGATGATTAGATAAGAAATGAAATATCAATGCCTGATGCAGAAGAGACTGAAGAGTCCACCTACGATAAAAAACATAGACGTTAAAAAAAAAAAAAAACTAACAAATATATAAAAATTTAAAAATTTTAAAAAGTAAACAATAAAGATAATTTATTTAATTAACACCGCCGATAGACCTTGCGTCTAATCATAGGTAAAAAAAAAAAAAAAAGGATTCGTACCTTGCGTCTTATCATAGGTAAAAAAAAAGAGTTGTTGAATTTGAGTTTTATTGGATTGGATATCAAACAATAACACACTAAAAGTTAAGGATCCAATTGATAGATACATACAAAGACATTATAGCTCAGGTAGTGTACACTTGAATTGAATGGTCATGACCAATTTGAAAGATCTTATGCATACTACAATTTAATATCAATTATAATTCACTGAGTTTGGGTGGATTGGTTCAACCATCTTTGTTGAAAAACCACTGAATGGCATCAATGAATTGATTCTTTGATTTATATTTACAATATCGATTTCTCTCTCGTTGTTGTTTAATCGATTGGGTTCTTAATAACCTTATGATAATTTGGTGCCAATTTCGGTGTAGCTTTATGTCTAAATGAACTCATCATTGGTTCTAAGTTTATCCAATACTCAAATACTCGAAATTTCAACATCTACACCACTACCATCCTTCCAACTCTATTTCTATGTGATGATGACTTATCACTTCCATTAAGTGTAGTTGAACTAAGTGATGGTTCACTATTCGATTGATTCAATGTTCTTTTCTTTCTTTTTAAATCAATCGTGGATGATGTGGATCCTGATAATGGAGTATTTAAAATTGATTGATCTTCAGGTTTAATTCCATTACTATTATTAAATCTAATTTAATACAAAATTGTGATAATGTTGGTACTATTGAAAGATTATTATTATTACCTCTTGAATGGTGGTGATGAAATAGAATATCAGAACTATTACCTATACTATTTTCTCTGTGCTCACAACTACCTGAACTATTTCTTGCTATCACTTCTATGTTCACGATGTTCTCTATCATTTCAATATTCTCTATCACTTTTGTATTATCTATCACTTATATGTTCTCTATCTCTTCTATGTTCGTGGTGCTCTCTTTCACTTCTGTGTTATCTGTGGGGAGGATGATGAAGAGGTGCTTTTCTTTGATCATTTGCTTTTCCTCTACTTTAACCCCATCAAATTTATCACGAGAGAAAAAGCCTCCACTACGTTTATTATTATTATTATTACTATTGTAACTTTTGTTTTGAAATCAAATAAACTATCATCAAGATCTTTTAGAGTATTGAAAATTTTGACATCAAAACTGTATCTTGAACCCCTTGCAAAATTAGACATTGCTGCATTACTATACCTAATACCAACAACAGTACTGTTTTTGAGGAAGATAATGAAAGTTTTCTTAAATCGACATCAGTACCAGTGATAGTATACTTTTGCAGGGAAAGTTTAATTGTTTTTTTGTTTAATTTACAACTTTTTGAGGAATTCATAAGTAAGATTCTTCTCCTCCTCTTCCGGTTGGATCATCACTAATGATTTGTGATCTACCTTTACTGTACTAATTTTATGAAACTACCCATTGAATCCTTAATGTTACAGAGAGTTCAGGTTTTATGGATTTCTTTATGGAATCTTGATCATCGAGAAGAGTATATAGAATCTATCTCTTTGGGATTGTTCACACCCTTTTATCTTTTTCTTTATCTTTTGAAGTTGAACTTAAAATAGCATTGTTTGGCCATTGGCAACCGTTGCTGTTGCTTGTGCTTTTGTCAATGCTTCTGTTTCCAATGCTAATTTCTTTTTAAGGATGGTATTGTTGATCCTGCTTCACCATTACTATATTTAAATCTAAAATTAACATTGAAATTTTCAACAAAAAAAAAACAAATACTATTGCAGTAGTGATAATATTACATTACACTTTCCTAATAAAACAAATAGTGGCACTTTACAACAATTTTAATTTTAATAAAAGAAAAAAAAAAAAAAATTTGAAAACAAAAAAAAAAAAAAAAAACTTTTTAATATTAATATTTTTTTTTTTAAAAAATGAATTTCATTTTTCTGCTTTAAAATAATTTGTTATCATAAAACAAAACCAAATTATAGTTATTTGTTTCATATTATTTTATTGCAAAAAAAAGATTTTTTTTTTTTTTTTTGTTTGAAAAAAATATTTATTTTTATTTAATATTTGCTAATTTTTTTATTTTTGATTTAAATAAATACATTTCAACGAATCTTTTTTTAATAATAAAAACTGTTAGGAGAATAATTAAAGTAATACCAACAATAGGAACAACAACTACAACAGGTAAAAACCAAGATTTACGTTTATCACCATCACATTCATCTGCAAATTCTGGACTGACCAATACAGAGAAATCAGGATCTATTAAACATTTCTTCACACAATGTGGTAAATTCATACCAACAATAATTGAATCATTTGATTTAGATACTAAAACAGTTTGCATAAATGTTGATTTACCATCACTTTCGATTCTATCAATAAATCTACCATTTAATACTTTTGCATCTTTTTTTATTGCTATATAATTTAATGAGTTATCTTGATTAGATTTATTATCGATTTCAATTTGATCATTATTACAATCATTAATACCATTAGTTTGAATTTCATTTACACTTGATTTCATTTGTAATTGTAATGTATTTAAATTACTTGAATATTGATAATTTTCAATTGATACTGTCATTTTAACTGATCCACTTGTTAATTTAAAAATAACATCTGCAAATGATATTTCTCTATCTTTATTAATTTCTTCAATTGTATATGTAATATTACATTGATCATTTTGAATCGATTGAATGAATGTGTATATCATTTTACTGTTATTTGAATAAATTGTCCATTTATTTAATAATATATATTCTTTGATTGATTTACCACTGAAATCGATCTCTACTAATTTTGTAATTAAAATTTGATAGTTTGTTTGTTGATTTGTAATGTTTGTGTTACCTGTATTATTATCAATTGTTGAGTTTGAACCTGGTAATCCATTATTACTTCCTCCACCACCACCACTTGGATTTGAAAATAAACTACAATCATAACCACTCCATCTTCCTATACAATTGCAATATCCAGTTGTTGTATTACAAATGCCATTTGATGTTGATGTACAATCATTTGGACATGTTTTATCAGTTGAATAATATTGATAGATATCTTTTGCTGTTACATTGATTGAGTTTTGAATTACACTAACTGATTTTAATCCTGTACCTGCTGGTGCATTACATTTAATTTCGAACTCAGAAGTATTGTAAATTGGTTTACATTCTTTATTACCAATAAAAACTTGTAAATTTGAATGAATATTACCGAACCAACCATAAATTGAAGCATTACCACCTTTTGTATTACTTGGTAAAACTGCTGATATAGTATGTAATGGAATTGAGCAATCAACACCACTCCAACCATATGGATTGGTAGGACATACACAAATACCTGTTTGATTATTACATTGTCCAATGTTGTTGTTACATTCATTTAAACATTCTACAAATGGTATTGAACAATCATCACCTTGATGATTTGAATCACATTTACATGTACCTGTATCAGATAAACAAATACCTCCACCACTACAATTATTTTTGCAATAAGTAATATAATTAATTTCACCTGGATTTAATGTGAATTGTGTTGTTAAATTACCAATTGTTATAAATGATAGTATATCTCTTAAAGAATAATCAATTGAGTTTGAAAGCTTGCAATTTATTTTATAAAAATTTGCACTGGTGACTTGACAATTATAATTACCAATTGTAATATTTATAATTGATAGATTGTAAGAAAAGTATGAACCATCAAATAATAAATTTAATGAATCGGATTCCCAATCAATTGCATTCAATTGAGGTGGTCTATTGTCTGCAGATAAAGTAAAAGTATAATTTGGGTTCATTTTACTATACGATATTGTTATTATACTAGGTAAAGGGGAGAAAGTGTAAAACGAAATCAATGTATTTGGTTTTACAACTTGAGCAACGAAAACAACACCTACTATATCCATTAAACCATTTGCTAACCAAAGTCCACCTAAATTTTTTCCAAATATGTTATAATGATATAAAGTAAGAAAACCTATTGAACTGTCAGTTTTTTCAAACATTAAATTTGGGGAAATAATTGCTAAAAAAAAAAAAAGAAAAAAAAAAAAAAAAAGAGATTAAAATTAATATTTTTTTGTTGTAGTAAACTAATGCAAAAACAAAACTTACATAGTGTAGAAGGTTGGTCAATATTAGTGAAATTATTACCAGTGAACCTTGATTTTAAATTTATTTCAGGTAAATCAAAGAAACATGTAAAACATGATGGAATTGAACCTGTCATTAGATTATTAGTAACAGTGATATCTAATTCACAAAGCGAATCATCTAATTCACCATATATATTATTATTGCTAATATCAATAGATTTTAATTTTGTTGGGATGAAAACTGATGGTAATGTACCTGACATTGAATTATTTTTTAATGATAAAAATTTAACATTTGTAAAGAGTGAAATATCTAAATTATTTATATATCCATCATTGAAAACAAATGTTTTAAATGCTTCATTACTTGGTAAAATTATTGGCATTAAACCACCCAATGTAAAATCTCTACCACCTTTTGTAAATGTTAACAATTCTATTGATTCACTTATTGATGATAGATTTGTCATTTTAGTCACTGATTTGAATGGTACTTCGATCTTTCTATTTAAATAAATAAATAAATAATTAATAATAAATAAATAAATAAATAAATAATAATTAAAATAATAATAATTTTTAAAAACTTACAATCCTGATAAAGATGGTGAGTAAATTTTTGATAACTCATCACTTGGGAATAAGGTTAAATCATCTGATATAATTTCAAAAGCTAAAAGACCATAACATTCACTGATTTTTGACCAAGAGGATTGATCATACCCATTCACTAATGTTAATACTACAAATCCTTGAGTATTCTTAAATGAAGGTATATTCAAAGAAATTATTTTTATATATGTTGAATACCAAATCTGTGAATCACCAAGATCATTTTCAAAAGTAAATAAATGAGAATTTTTAAATAAAAAAACTGATGGACTTAAAATACTTTTTTTTTTTTTAAAAGAAAAACAAAAAATTAGTTAAAAGTTTAAAAATGATATCATAATCTATATAAATACCCACACTTGACTTGTATTTACCAACCATGAAAATTTTATTAAAGTTGGAATAGTTTGAGAATAAACTGATACTGATAAAATTTGTACATTTTCTCCAAATTTCGAAAAATTTAAATTAATTCCTACCAAAGAAAATTTATTCAAACTCTTAGGAAATGAATTAAAAAGTGCTGAACTATTATAATTGACTTCAAGTAAAGAAAAATCTTTTAATTTTTGATAGCATGAAATTTCATCTTTTAGTGTATAGATAACATTTGATTGGCGGCCAATATATAAAGTAGAAATTGATCCTTCACTGCAATGTATCGACACTATTGGTGAAACTGAATTAGAACCACAAAAAATATATTCTGAAGTTGTAACATTTTTATTAACATTAGAAATTGAACCCAAATTTGTCAATAAAGTTTCAATACAATCATATTCTTTTTTATTTAATGTTTGTGAATTGACTGAAAATAATGAAAAATAAAAAAGTAAAATAAAAAATTTTGGGTTTAACATTTTTTTTTTTTTTTTTTTTTTTTTTTGAAAAATCTGTTGGGACAGTTGTTTATTTTTATTTTTTTAATCAATTTGTCTTTCAAATTATTAATTTTTTTACTTTTTATTTTTTTATTTTTTTTTTATGATGACTAAATTTACAAATAAAAAAAAATAAAAAAATATATTATAAAAAAAAAAAAAAAATGTGTCTCTTCGGGTGTTTTTGTTTTTTTTTAAAATTTTAAAATAAATTTTATCACTGGTCAAAATCAAACGTTTTTTTTAGAAGAATTTTTAATTTATTTTTTGATAGGTTTTCCGGCTTTATCTTTGCAAGTGTAACCTTGTTTTTTATTTTTTATTTTGATCTTTTTTTTCTATTTAAAAAAATAAAAAAATAAAAATATTTTATGTGGCTTTTCAATTACTCGTAACTCGAAGAATCTTTATGCTGACAACAAAATAAAATTTTTTTTTTTTTTTTTTTTTTTTTTTTTTTTAATTCCAGCCTTTTTATTTTTATTTCTTATTTGCCAACACTTTTAGTTTTGTTTTGAGTGGCATTTCAATGAATCTTTTTCTATATATCAAAAGAATTAGTGAAATAATGGCAGCCACAGCAACAATGGGAACAACAACTACAACAGGTAAAAACCAAGATTTACGTTTATCACCATCACATTCATCTGTAAATTCTGGACTGATCAATACAGAGAAATCAGGATCTATTAAACATTTTTTCACACAATGTGGTAAATTCATACCAACAATAATTGAATCATTTGATTTAGATACTAAAACAGTTTGCATAAATGTTGATTTACCATCACTTTCGATTCTATCGATAAATCTACCATTTAATACTTTTGCATCTTTTTTTATTGCTATATAATTTAATGAGTTATCTTGATTGGATTTATTATCGATTTCAATTTGATCATTATTACAATCATTAATACCATTAGTTTGAATTTCATTTACACTTGATTTCATTTGTAATTGTAATGTATTTAAATTACTTGAATATTGATAATTTTCAATTGATACTGTCATTTTAACTGATCCACTTGTTAATTTAAAACTAACATCTGCAAATGATATTTCTCTATCTTTATTAATTTCTTCAATTGTATATGTAATATTAGATTGATCATTTTGAATCGATTGAATGAATGTGTATATCATTTTACTGTTATTTGAATAAATTGTCCATTTATTTAATAATGTATATTCTTTGATTGATTTACCACTGAAATCGATCTCTACTAATTTTGTAATTAAAATTTGATAGTTTGTTTGTTGATTGGTAATATTACCACCTGTATTACTATCTATTGTTGAATTTGAACCTGGTAATCCATTATTACTTCCTCCATTGGTATCACCACTACCACCACTTGGATTTGAAAATAAACTACAATCATAACCACTCCATCTTCCTATACAATTACAATATCCAGTTGTTGTATTACAAATACCATTTGATGTTGATGTACAATCATTTGGACATGTTTTATCAGTTGAATAATATTGATAGATATCTTTTGCTGTTACATTGATTGAGTTTTGAATTACACTAACTGATTTTAATCCTGTACCTGCTGGTGCATTACATTTAATTTCGAATTCAGAAGTATTGTAAATTGGTTTACATTCTTTAATACCAATAAAAACTTGTAAATTTGAATGAATATTACCGAACCAACCATAAATTGAAGCATTACCACCTTTTGTATTACTTGGTAAAACTGCTGATAGAGTATGTAATGGAATTGAGCAATCAACACCACTCCAAACATATGGGTTGGTGGGGCATAAACAAATACCTGTTTGATTATTACATTGTCCAATGTTGTTGTTACATTCATTTAAACATTCAGCAAATGGTATTGAACAATCATCACCTTGATGATTTGAATCACATTTACATTCGCCAATATCAGATAAATAATAACCACCACCATTACAATCATTGTATTGAGTACAATTTAAAATTTGATTTACTACTCCTGGATTTAATGTAAATTGAGTTGTTAAATTACCAATTATTATAAATGATAATATATCTTGTAATGATGAATCTATAACATTTGAAAGTTTACAATTGATTTGATAAAAAGTTGTATTTGTAACTAAACAACTATCATTACCAATTGTAATATTTACTATTGATTTATTATATGTAAAGAATGAACCATCAAAAATTAGTTCTAATGAATTAGATCTCCAATCTACTGTATTTAATTGTGGTGGTGTATTTCCAGTTGATAAAGTAAAGTTATACATTTGATTCGTTTTGCTATACACCAATTGAATTATAGGTGGTGGATTGGACAGAAAAATCAATGAAAATAATTTATTTGGTATTAAAACTTCTAAATTAATTGAGCCCTTACTAATTATATTTTCATAGGTAACCCAATTTCCACCTATGTTTTCACCAAAAATTAAAAAATTATAATAATCAATGCCATAAATATTATCTACACTATCCAACACAAGATTTGGGACAATTATTGCTAAAAAAAAATTAAAATAAACTATTATTATCTACTATTATTATTATTTATTATTTATGGAAAACTTACATGGAGAGGAAGATTGATTTAAATTTATGAAACTATTACCAATGAATCTTGATTCTAAATTTATGTCGGATAAACCAAAGAAACATGTAAAACATGATGGAATCGTTCCATTTAAACTATTGTTCGAAACGAATATATCCAACTCACAATAAGAATCATCTATTGTACCGGTGATAAGGTTTTTACTAATGTCAAATTCTTTTAATTTACCATGAGTTGTTTTATTAAAAAATGGCGGCAATGAACCTAACATTAAGTTATTTGATAATTTTAGAGATTGAACATTTTCAAATAATGAAAAATTTAATGTTTCTATGAATCCATCACAAAACTGAAAATTTTCAAATGCTTGATTGGTTGGTAAGATAATTGGCATAATACCACCCCCACCACTAATTGTAAAATTTCTTCCCACATTTACAAAACTTAATGTTCTCATTAATTTACCTATTGATGATAAATCAACTAAACTTTGGACTTCATTTAATGGCATGTCGAAAGTACTTTTTTAAAAAAAAAAAAAATTAATAAATAAAATTAAGTTTATATATATATGTATGTATGTATGTATGTATGTATAAATACAGTTTTGTTAAATTATTTGATCTTAATTGGGATAATTGAATTGAAGGAAATAATGATTTATCATATGATGAAACATCAAAAATTGTCAAGGTATCAATAAATGATATATTTGACCAAGACGATTGATCATAACCTGTAATTAAGTTTAATACTATTGTACCACCAATAAATCTAAACGATGGGACTTTAGTTGAAAAAATTGACATAAATGGTTTCCAAATCATTGATCCATCGAGATCATTTTCAAATGTAAAATCACTTTTTACATAATAAAAAAATTTGCTAAAATATCTATAAAATATTAGAAGAAAAATTAATTATTAATAAATAAATAAAAAAAAATAAAAAAAGATCAAAAATTAAAATTAAAAATAAATAAATTACAATAGATTTAAATTTGTATACCAAGAAAATTTTAAATTTGTTGAATTTGTTTGGGTATCAACGTTTGAATTATAATAATAAACTGTTGGTGGAAGTTTACCATATATAATCTCACTACCACTTTGTTCTAGCGAACTAACTGTTGAAGGTAAAGTATCAAAGAAAACTATTGAAACTTTTATATTTATAATTGTTAATTGTCTCAAATTTGAAAAACATGAAAATTCATCGCCAACAATATAGGTTTGATTTAAAGACCTTAGTGATAATTGTTCAATTGTTTTATTATGAGGACAACTCACATAAACAGGTGAGCCAAAATTGTTGGAAATACAAAAATTGTAGCCTTGAATTGTTGTAAAATTTTTGACATACGAAATCGTTCCTAATTTTGTTAAAACATTTTCAATACAATTATATTCCGCCGGGTTCAGTTCATTTATTTCCTGAGAATTAATAAAGTAAATAAGAAAAAAAAATTTAAAAATTAATTCTATCATTTTTTTTTTTTGTTTTTTTTTATAATAAAAAATAAAGGAAAGATATTGATTTTTTTTTTTTTATATTTTTTTTTTATTCAATAAACAATAATTTATAATTACGAGCTAGTTGATAGTTTCTAAGGAAAAAAAAATCCAATATGACCTAACCAGATCTGGAAAACGTTTCGGCAATATATAGGCCATAAAAAAGATATTTCAGTTTTTTTTTTTTATGCAATTCTTTTGGATTTGAAAAGACACGAATAAAAAAATAAAATTTTAACCTTTGAAACTTTTTTTTAAAAAAAAAAACAAAAAAAATCTGATGAAAAAAGTTTTAATTGGTTGAGTAAATAAGAAAAAAAAATTGTAATTATAGAACAAATGAGTGATTGTTTATTGTGTTTGTGGAAAAAAAAAAAAGATTTGTATACAAAATATGAGTAAACATTTCACTAATTTGATCAAATATACCTAAGAAAATCTAAAATATTTATGACGCATTGACCTGTATTTGAAAAAAAAAAAAATTGTTAGAGTTAAAAAAAAAAAAAAAAAAAAAAAAATTAAATTAATACATACACCAAAAATTTGACAAAGGAATTGTAAGCCACCAGGGAAAGATTTACCGACAGCGATAAATGACCAATTTTGTGGATTTTGAGGATCACGATAAACTTCACCAACGATCATAGCAGTATTTAAACCACCTTCATTAGTTAAATCGTATCTACATATATTTCTGGTGGTTTCTTGGTTTGCAATACGAATGAAAGCTCTTGGAACCATACTAAAATTCTGTCTTCTTAATTCTGGTTGGTGAATGGTGACAGCGAAAACCAAACGAGTTACATCTTGTGATACTGCCTGTAAATTGACAGAGACGACCTCATCATCTCCATCACCTGCACCTGTTAAATTATCACCATGATGAAAGATTGAACCATCTCTAGATTGTTTATTATTATAAAAAATAAAATCTGATGGTTGACGAACCATACCATTTGCACCCAACATAAAAACT
Organism: Dictyostelium firmibasis; assembly: GCA_036169595.1. Taxonomy (NCBI): domain Eukaryota; phylum Evosea; class Eumycetozoa; order Dictyosteliales; family Dictyosteliaceae; genus Dictyostelium; species Dictyostelium firmibasis. Next base: position 4,113,055 of record CM069768.1, read on the forward strand.
ACTGCATCTAAATCGAATGGTGCACTTGGTGTTGTATTTACATCCCAACCTAAACCTACAGTTAATTTTCTAAGGTATGGATCCTCTTTACTCAATGAAATCTGTTGATCTTTTACCAATGAAACACCTGCTCCAATACCTGAACCTGTTGGTGTTGGTGGCATACCATATTGGCCTGCTTGTTGTTGTTGTGCTGGTGGTGGTGGTGGCATTGAATATTGGCCTGCGGGTGGAGCACTTGGTGGTGGGGCACTTGGTGGGAATCCCGGTCTTGGTGCTTGTGTGTTAGGTGGTAAAAATTGATTAGCTTGTGGGTTTGGGTTAGAAACACCCGGTGTGGATGATGGTTGTCTATAATAATTATTGTTACCTTGGCTTCCTGTTGGTGGTGGTGGATTATACATTCTGTTAAATTGATTTATATAAAATTCGGATGGACAATCTGTTTTTTTTTTTTATAAATATCTAATTATTTATTTTATTTGTTTTTATTTATTTTTTTATTTATGTGAAGATAGTAGAAAGAATTTATAATGAAAAAAAAAAATTTTAAAATAAGTGAATAAAAAATAAAAAAATGGGGGTGTGGTGTTTTTGTAAATTAATAAAAATTAAAAAAAAAATAATAAAATATATATATGTTTTACAATTTATTAAATAATTAATTAAATAAAAAAAGAAGATTTTATTGTATTAATAATATGGTTTTAAAAAGTAATTTTATAAAAAAAATTTTAGTTTTTTTATTATTAAAATAAGGTGACTTCAACATTTTTTTTTTGAAATTATTTTTTTTATTTTTTTTTTTTTTTTTTTTTTTTTTTAAATTAAAATTATTTTAAAAGTCGAATTTGGCACCCTTGCACATAATAGTGAATGTTAAGATTTCAAATAATTTTTAAACCATATTTAATCTTTTGAATCTAATTTCTGTTTTTACCCATTTTTTCATTTTTTCATTTTTTTTATTTTTTTATTTTTTTTATTTCCTTCATTTTTAATTATTTTTTTATTTTTTACATATATATATATATATACTCACAATTTATACTACTATGGATTGTTTGTTTTTGTTTTTTTTTTTTTTTTGAAAGTGGAGTGGAAAAAAAAAATTTAATTGAAATTAAAAAAAAAAAAAAAAAAAAAAAAATTAAAATAAATAAAAAAAAAAAAAAAAAAAACAGGTGTTTTTGTTTGTTTATTACAATAATTTTCAAACTTTCAGAAAAACAAAAATTCTTTTTAAGACTTATAAGAGGACCCTTTGGTTTTGCATTTTTTTTTTATTTATTTCAAAAAAAAAAGTTTTGTAAAACCTAGGTATCAGTTAAATGAACTTTTAATATTGGAGTAAAAAAAAAAAAATAAAAATAAAAATAAAAAAAAAAAAATAAAAAAAAAATAAAAAAAAATAAAAAATAATATAAAGCATGCTGTTTTTTATTTTTATAAATATTGAATATTTTATATGAAAAAAATTTCAAAGAAAAAAAAATGAAAAATAATATGGAGTAATAATAAAAAAGGGAAAAGGGAAAAGGGAAAAATGAAAAAATAAAAACAAAACAATATAAACTTAAATTAATATTGGTTTGCAAGCGACTAAATTATAATTAATTCATTGATTTTTTGAAAAATAAAAAAAAGATTTGTTGTTTTTGGCGAAAATATTTTATTTTTTTTTTTTTTTTTTTTTTATTTTTTTTTTCACAATTGTAAAAACCAGTAAAACTATTGTTTCCATAAAAATCAATCTTTTTTTTTTTTTTTTTTTTTTATAAATATTTCATCTCTCCCCCACAAACACATCACCAAAAAAACAAAAATAAAAAAAAAATAAAAAATTAAATTAAAAAAAAAAAAAATAAGAAAAAAGAAAAAATAAAGCACAAACAAAACAATTTGTAAAAATAAAAAACAAAAAAAAAAAAACACACACACAAAACACAACGGATTTATAATATTTTTTTTCAATCAAATAAGAAAAACAAAAACAAAACCAAAAACAGAAACAAAAACAAAAACAAAAACAAAAACAAAAACAAAAACAAAAACAAAAACAAAAACAAAAACAAAAACATAAACAAAAACAAAACAGAAGATAAGAATTATTATTAATTTCATTTTTAAAAAAAAAGGTATTTAAAAATGGATCCATTGTCAATATCAATGGAAAGTAAAGTTGTATTATTAGGCAGTTCAGATGTTGGTAAAACTGCATTATCACTACGTTATGTTGATGGTATATTCCCAAAAAGAGCAACACCAACAATTGGTGCATCATTTTTAACAAAAACAATGTACGCATTTTCATAATAAAAATAATAATAACAATAAATAATAATAATAATAATAATAATAATAATAATAATAATAATAATAATAATAATAATAATAATAATAATAATAATAATAATAATAATAATAATAATAATAATAATAATAATAACAAAATAAAAAAGATCAACCACTCACACTCCAAAATCATATGATTATTAAATTATATATTTATATATAGAAATATAGAAGGTAATAAAATTAAATATTTAATTTGGGATAGTGCAGGACAAGATAGATTTCGAAGTTTAGCAACACTTTATTATCGTGGTGCATGCGTTGCAATTTTAGTATTTGATATAACACAACAAAAAACATTTGATATAGTGAAAGGATGGGTTGAAGAATTAAAATCAAACATTCAAGAAGAAATTAGTAATTATCAATATTATTATTATTATTTTATTTTTTATTTTTATTCAAATTATTAATAATTATTTATTTTATTTAATTATGTACTATTTTTTTAAAAAAAAAAAAATAGTAATGGTATTATGCGGAAATAAAATTGATTTACAACAAAATAGACAAGTTAAAAGTGAGACAGCAAAATTATATGCAGATGAAATTAATGCGATGTATGTTGAAACCTCTGCAAAAGAGAATGAAGGTGTTGAAGGAATGTTTTTGGAGATTGGTAAGAAATTAATATTAAATAAACATAATGAATATTTTAAACAATTTCAACAACAACAAAAACTTCACAAACAATTTCAACAACAAAATCAAAGTTTATATCAATATCATATACAACAACAAAAACAACAGCAACAACAACAACAACAACAACAAATTAATCAACAACAATTTTATAAAAGTAACCCTCATCTTCAAGCTAGTATGAATGGTCTTAATAATAATAATCAAAATATAAATATTTATTCAAACCAAAATTCAACAAATTATAGTGACAATAGTGATCAATGTTGTGGTTAAAAAAAAAAAAATGTATAAATAAAAAAAAAATTTTAAAAAAAAATATAAAAAAAAAATTCAAATGTAAATAATAATAAAAATACTAATAATAAAAAAAAAAAAATCAATAAACAAAAACATCGTCATTAAATTTAATATTTAAAAATTTATATTTATATTTTTTTATTTTTATTTTTTTATTTATTTAAAAAAATCATGAGTATTATTAACAGATGAGTAATGATGTTCAGTACCTTGGAGAGAGATATTGTGATAAGCGAATTCACCATGTTCGACGAGATCGAGACCTAAATCTTCTTCAGATTCATCGATTTTAACACCAATGGTAGCATCGATAATTTTTAAGAGGACCCAAGTCCAAGCAGCAGCCCAAACTGCAACGGAAACAACACCGAGTAATTGAGTACCGATTAATTTTGGATTGCCATAGAAAGCACCGTTTGCACCATTTGGATTAACAGAGAGATCAGAGCAGAAACCGATTGCCAATGAACCAATGATACCAGTTAAACCATGTACAGAGCTAACATCCAAAGCATCATCGATATGTAATTTATGTTTTAATAATACAACTGAATAATAGGATGCTAAACCTAAAACAATACCTAAACCAATTGAATATTGACTATTGATATAACCAGATGCTGGTGTAATACCAGCTAAACCTGCAATAACACCATTAATAACGGCAACGGTTGTTGGTTTACCCTTTAACCATGAAAGAATGATCCAAACAATTGCTGAAAAACTACCACCAATTTGTGTACTTGCAACTGCTGATGTTGCAATATTACCTGCTGCTAATGCACTACCTGCATTAAAACCAAACCATCCCATCCATAATAATGCTGCACCGATTGTTGCTAATGGTAAATTTGATGGTGGGAATTCACCTCCATATTTTTCAAATTCTTTTCTTTTACCGACATCTATAAAATGGATTAGTAAGTATATTAATAATTAATAATCAATAATAATTTTTTAAAAAAAAAAAAAAAAACTTACATAAAGCAATAACTAAAGCACTAACACCAGCGCTTGTATGAATAACGATACCACCAGCAAAATCTAAAACACCAAAATATTTATGTAACCAGCCACCACCCCAAATCCAATGAGCAACTGGATAGAAAACAATGATTTCCCAAGCGACAGTGAGTGCAATGAATGCCTTAAATTTAACTCTTTCTGCAAATGCACCAGTCATCAATAATGGTGTAATATTTGCAAACATCATCATAAAGAATGCATATGCTGCTGCTGGAATCTTTGATGCATTTGGTGAGCAATCATCATATGAAACATTAATTAAAAATGCATGATCTAAATTACCAATAATACCTTTCTAAAGAATTTAAATAAATAAATAAATAAATAAATAGATAAAATATCAAGTTAGTATTTTATAATAATAATTAATTAATAATAATAATTAATTAATAATAATAATTAATTAATAATAATAATAATAATAATAATAATAATAATAATAATAATAATAATAATATATAGTTTGATATATACTTGATCTGGACCAAAAGTTAAAGAATAACCAAATGCTTGCCACATGACAGTTAAAACTACAATACCAGACATAATTTGGGTGATAATAGAAAGTGTATTTTTACTTCTTAAGAGACCTGCTTCAAAGAATGCGAGTGCAGGCATCATACCCAATACTAAAATGGTCGAAAGTAAGACCCAAGTTGTATTACCTGGATCTGGTGCTACTCCACCATCACAATCTTGATATTTTAAGGCTGGAGTTGGAGTTGTTGAATTTGATGAAGAGGATGCTGCCTCAACAATACTTTGTATTATTTCTCCTGCTACCATTATGTATTATTATTATCTTTTTTATGATTTATTTAATTGTTTTTTTTTTATTACTTTCTAAATTTCACAAAAAAAATTTTGTTTTTTTTTTTTTTTTTTTATTTTTATTTTATTTCAAAATTTAATTTTTTTTAATTTAGGAGTCGCTCTCAAAAATTAATTTTATAAATATACAATTAAGGATTTCTTTTTTGAATTCTAAAAATGAAAAAAAAAAATTATAAAATAATAAAACCTTTAATCTCTTGAGCTTAAAAAGTTAACTTTTTTTTTTTTTTTATTTTTTTATTTTTTATTTTTTTAATTCGACAAAAAAAAAAAAAAAACAAAAAAAAAAAATAAAAAAAAAATTATTTGGATTTCGTTATCTCTGGGTGAAATTTACCCAGGATAGGAGAAAGAAGATATTTCAACAAACAATTTTTTTTTGTTTTTTTTTAAATTTTTTTTTTTTTTGTTTTTTTCGTGTAATGAATTCAAAAGAAAAAACAAAAACAAAAAAAATTTTTTGATCAAATTTAATTTGAAACGTTTGGTGACAGATTTTGAAACAAAAAAAAAATACACATTAAAAAAAAAAAAAAAAAAAATTTTAAAACGCACATTAAAAAAAAAATAAAATAAAATAAAAATTAAAAAAACACACATTATAAAAAAAAAAAAAAAAAAAAAATATGTAAAAGGAATTTTTTGAGTTTTTTTTATTTAATTATCATATCTTTTTTTAATAAACTTTTTATTTATTTTTTCTTTCTTTTTTTTTTTTCGAAATTTTTTTTATGAAAAATAAAAAAAAAATAAAAAAATTGTGGGTGAAAACGTGCAACTAATCAAAAAATTTGAAACGGTTTAAACCCACCTTTTTTTTTTTTTTTTTTTTTTTTTTTTTGAACAAGTTATCATAAGTATTTTTTTTTTATTTTTTTTAAAAAAAATCGTTTTTTAAATTTTTGTATTTTAAAATTTTTTAAAATATTATTATTTTTTTTTATTTAATATTTATAAAATAAAAAACACACACACACACACACACAAACAATACAATATTTTATTACAATAATAATTTTTTTATTATTTATTAATAAACTAAAAAAAAACAAAACAAATACCTTCATAGCTTTCCTTTTCGTTGTATCAACAAAAATACTTTGATACAACTGTACATATATTAGCACAATTCCGTTAATAAGTAATTTTATTTCAAACAATCGGAGTAACTACACTCTCCAACAATTATCACCATCAAAACAAAAAAAAAAAAGAAATAAATTTAAACTATAAAAAAAAAAAAAAAAAAAAAAAAATTTTGTATATAATATAACCTATATAAAAAAAAAAAAAAAAAAAAAAACTACAATATCTTTATAATTTATCCCTTTATTATCAATAATAATTTGCCCCAAAAGCAATTTTAAGAAAAAAACAAAAAAAAAAAAAAAAAATGGCAACCACAACAACAATTTCAGGTTTACCAAATCAACTAGAAATTAATTCAAATATTTCACCAACAAAATTAGTAATTACTAAACAACCAATTAAATTAAGAGAATCCACAGAATCACCATTTAAATCAATGATGAATACTCTAAAAAATACAACGATTTCATCAACAATTCCAGAAGGATTCGTTATTAGTAATGAGGATACATCATCAACCATAACAACACCAAGTGAAGAATCATCATTATCATCATCGTCAGGTGAAGAATCATCATCAATTTCTGATAATGAATCTAAAATCCATGATATTGGTAATACATTAAGACCATCTAATAGCAGTCAAGATTTTACACCACTATGTAATGGTAAACAAGAAACAGAGATTGTTAAAATTTCAAACTCAACCAATTTATCAAATTTCATAATTAAACATTTAGTTGGTAAAGGTGGATTTGGTAAAGTTTTTCAAGTTTCTCATGTTGAAACTCAAAAAGTTTATGCATTAAAAGTGATTAAAAAGAATCACATCATTGCAAGGAAGAGTGTAGTTAATACATTGGCAGAGAAAGACATCTTAAAAAAGATATCTCATCCTTTCATTGTTAATCTTCATTATGCATTTCAAAATGAAAAAAAACTTTACTTGGTAATGGATTTCATTAATGGTGGTCAATTATTTTATCATCTTCAAAAGGAAGCCATCTTCTCCGAAGATCAAGTTAGATTCTACATGGCTGAATTAATTTTAGCATTAGAACATCTTCATGCCTCTGATATTGTTCATCGTGATTTAAAACCTGAAAATATTCTATTGGACTCTCAAGGTCATTGTATCCTAACTGATTTTGGTCTCGCAAAATTAGAAGTTAAAACAAATAATGAAACTTTTAGTTTTGCTGGTACTTTAGAGTAAATTATTATTATTAATACTATGATATTATTATTATTATTATTATTATTATTATTATTATTATTATTATTATTATTATTATTATTATTATTATTATTATTATTATTATTATTATTATTATTATTATTATTATTATTATTTTTTAATTTTATTTATATATAAATATATTAATATTTTTTTATTTTATTATGTATAGATATATGGCACCAGAATTGATCCAACATTCAACATGTGGTAAAGCAGTAGATTGGTGGAGTATTGGTATTTTAATGTATGATATGATGATTGGTAAACCACCATTTGAACATAAGAATCGTGCATTAATGCAAGAGAAAATCATTAGTGAGAAACCAAAATTTCCAAAGTTCGTTTCATCATCTGCTCGTTCATTAATTAATGGTTTACTAACAAAAGATCCAACTAGAAGATTGGGCACAAAAGGAGCTATTGAAATTAAACAACATCCATTCTTTAAATCAATTCAATGGAGAAAGATTGAGAATAAAGAAATTACTCCACCTTTTATCCCTTCAACAAAAGGTGTTGATGACATCAGTAATTTTGATCATGCCTCTTTAAAAGCTCATCAAAGAGATTCTTTCTCAACTTCTCCAACTTTATCTTCATCTCAACAAGCTTATTTTGATGGTTTCAGTTTTGTTAGAACTCCAGTTTTATTTGAGCCCCCAAAATAAAATAAAAAAACCAAACCAAACCAAACCAAAAAAAAAAAAAAAAAAAAAAAAAAAAAAAGAAAATAATAAAAAAAATAATAATAATTATCCAAATTTTTTATAACCTGATCTTTTTTTTTTTTTTTTTTTGTCATATATTATCATTTTCTTTTTTATTGTTTTTTTTTTATTTTTTTTTATTATTGTTTTTATTTTTTTTTTTTAGTGTTATTTATAAATTTTTTATTTTACTTAAACAATTGGTTGATTTTTTAAACGAATTAAAATTTCTCTCATTCTTGAGGTATCTTTGTTAGCTGGATTTGGTTTTGCTTGTAAATCGATCATAGAGACAACAGATTCCCAAGTATGAGTAGAGTCACCGCTGGTTGAATCAGTTTCTAATGATTTATTATGATCTCTATTGTTTTTTAATGCTGTTTTTTTCTTTGCTTCACGTTCACTATAAAAATTCTCTAATGATTGTTTAGCTTCTGAAATTTTTTTTTGACGTTTTTCTTCAGATTTCTTTTTCTTTTCTTCCATTTCTTTCTCATGTTTTTCTAAGTATTCTCTGTAACAAGCGTAATAGATTAATAAAATAATAATTTTTTTTTCTTTTTTTAAAAAAATTATTTTCAAAGAACATACTTCATTGCTGGTGCAGTTTCTTTTGGTTTCATTTCACCATCAATTGGGGATAAATTACTATCGAAATCATTGTTATAGTTATAGTTATTATTATTATTGTTATTATTATTATTATTATTATTGTTGTTGTTGTTTGAGTTATCAAATGATGTGGTTTCAAATGAAATACCATTTCCATCAACATATTCTACATTTCCATCGATTAAATCATTTTCGTTGATATCTCCTTCAACAAATTCTTCAGTGATTTCAACGTTTTCTTCGCCAAATGGATCAGACATTTTTAACTATGTTTTATATATATATAAGATAAATTTTAAATAAAAAGTTGAAAAAAAAAAAAAATTAAAAAATAATATAAAAAAAAAATTAAAAAAAATATAAAAAAATTAAAAAAAAATAAAATTTTTTTTTTTTTTTTTTATTTTGAAAAAAAAAAAATAAAAATTAATTGAACTGCCACCTATATCTCTTAATATGAAAAATCAAAACCAAGCTTTTATTGTGTGCATAATGGTTGATTTTTTTCAGCATTTGTTGTGTAGGCAATAAGAATTAGCTATCTATTTTTAAATACATTAATTAAAGATTACTTTAAATAGAAAAAAAAAAAAAAAAAAAAAAAAAAAAAAAAAAAAAAAAAAAAAAAAATAAATAATTTTCAAATAAGTAAAACTTAGGTGGATAGAATTAGGATTTTTATTTTTTATATTATAAAGAGGAGCTCGAGGTTTCTATTATTTTTTTATTGGAAAAAATAATTATTTAAAATTTTTTTTTTTTTTTGTTTTCATTTTTTTTTATTTTCAAAATTTTTTTTTAATTTTATTTTTTCCAAATTTAATTTCTTTTTGAAAAAAAAAAATTAAGTGACAATGAAGAGATTTATTTCAACGACAAGTTTACGTGTAGTATCAAGTTTGAATAAAACAAACAACAAGTCAATTGTTGGAGTTTTTAATAGACAATTCACCAACTCAAATAGTTTAAGTGGTGTTAGTGATGGAAAAAATAGTTATACCAGTGGTTTTACCAATACTTTGACCAATGGCAATAAGGGAGGAAATAAAGTATTATTTGATGACCCAAAATTTTATGAGGAAAATAAATATCATGGGATTTCAAAAGAACCATTCGACAAGGAGATTGCTGATATTTTATTGGCAGATTTAAATCCAAATGATATTGAGATCAAACCAGATGGTTTGATTTACTTACCAGAGATTAAATATAGACGTATTTTAAATCAAGCATTCGGACCTGGAGGTTGGGCATTGAAGCCATTTGGACCACCAGTTGTTGAGGGTAAAACTTTGATTAGACCATATGCACTCTATTGTATGGGAAGATATGTTGCCGAATCAATTGGTGAACAAGCATACAGCGATTCAACACCATTTATTTCATTTGCTACCGCAACAGAATCTGCTAAATCCAATGCATTGGTACGTTGTTGTAAAGATTTGGGTATCGGCTCATCTCTTTGGGATCCAGTTTTCATTCGTCAATGGAAATCTGAAAATGCCACAGAGAAATGGTTTGAAAATTCAAAAACAAAAGAAAGACGTTTATTTTGGGTTCTCTCAAATGGTTTAGACAATAAACTTCCATATCCATGGAAAGAATCTGATTTTAATCAAGTACCATCGACATCTTCAACATCATCATCATCATCATCATCATCACCAATATCACAATCATCAATAAATCAACCACAACAAGAAACAATTTCATACCACCAAGAAGAACAAAACGTCTCTAAAATCACACCAGAACAAGATGATTTAGAAGATATTGACATCGATGATGTCGTACCACCACAATTAAAGAGATATGCAGGTAAAACTTGGAGACAACTTGTCGCTGATCCAAAAGGTCTTAGTTATTTACAATGGGCTTCTTCCTCATTCGATAATGCTCCAAAAGTTAAGAATCAAGCAATGGCAATCTTAGAATTTATTAATAAAAGTGAAGTTAGTCAATAAAAAATAATAAATATAGGTTTTAAATAGAGTATAATAAAATTTTAATTGCTTTTTTTTTTCAAATGATCGATTTTTTTTATTATTAAATTAATTATATTTTGTTATTATTTTCGCCAATATCATTTTTGTTATTATTATTATTATTACTATTATTAATGTCTATATTATCATCGTCATTAATATAAAAATAACTACCAATACCTTGCTTTGTATTTGAATTATTATCATTATTATTAATATAATTTTTATTATTATTATTATTATTATTATTATTATTATTATTATTATTATTATTATTATTATTATTATTATTATTATTATTATTATTATTATTATTATTATTATTATTATTATTATTATTATTATTATTATTATTATTATTATTATTATTACTATTATAACTATTAAAAAAGTCATCAATATCATCACAAGAGATATTTTTATAAATAGTTCTTCTATTTTTAGTTTTATTCTTTAAACGATCATTTTCTTTTAAGGTAAGAGTTTCATCAGAATCCCAAATTATATTGAAGACAACAATGGCAAGACCAATTAATGATACACAAATTATTGGTACTATAGTTGGAATTAACCAAGCGGTTACATCGGTTTTCGATAAAAACTCTTTACATGGTACGGATGTGACATTTGGAAATTCAATGAATGTTAGGATTTTAAAATCGGGTATTGCAGTTACGTTGTCATGAAATGGTTCGAAGTAGATGGAAATTGTAGCATCACCTTTATCTTGAGTTTTTGGATCCTCATCTAAATCGAATGTGCAGGTTTGAGGCGCTTGATCAGCAAAACATTTACCAAAAAATCTACAATATAAAGTTGTGAAATTGGAAGTTGTAGAAATCCATCTAATATCATCACGATCGAATCCTTTTCCAAATTGAAAATCGTATGGCTCGAAATCTATCTTCGAACCACATTTTAATTTTGGTTCAATAATAGTTTCGATATCAAAGATCATTTTAAAACTATATTCATTTCTATATTGTTCCGATAGATTACTTAAGGTAATTGAAATTCTTAAATCTCCTATATTAAATTTCGATGGCATTGGTTGACCTTGATAAAAATCGATTTCTCTTTCATTACCAATTATAATTACATCAATTGTTGTGGTAATATCATTGGTAGTTAATTGATATCTTATTGATTCATCATCGCTATTAGTTGAAGAGGTATCAATTATTTTCCATTGATAATTTAAAGTTTCTCTATAATCTATAAATTTATCATATCTTAATTTTCTACTATCTGATATTGTTTTTTTAATAATTTGTAATTCATTGAATCTAATTAACCAACTACTATTGGAGTTCGAGTAAATTATCTCTGGATAGTTTGAATTTATTATCGGTGGTTCAAGAATTGATATATTCCTCTTTAGATTACATAATGGACCATCCATAATGGTAGAGTTACAAAGACAAACACCTAAATAACAAATACCATTGTTATTACAAATATCAGTATTGTCAGCACATTTCGAAACGTCTTTATATGAAAAACCATTTTTTTCAACTCCTAATGCACCATCAACTACCAAGTAAACATCTTGTGCTTTTAAATATTCTGATGATATAATCAATGTATGAAGATTGCATTTTATAATTTGAACATCTGTATTCCTATATGTATAATTTAATAATGCATTCATATATTGTCGATCTTGAATATAACTATTCATACTATATACATCATTTATATCACCATAGATTGAGCCAAAGTCAACATTTAATAATGTTTTATTTAATGCTGTTTTATTATCGAAATGAATGACATCAGTACACGCTGTTCTCCCTATATAAACTGTTATATTACTATTGATATCTCCTAAATTTCTACCCATTATTAAAACTGGATTATATGGTGCAGACCATGCTGGTATTACCATCGCCGGTATTTTAGCTCCAACTTTATTCTTTATATTTAATATATATTCTGGTGGTAAATTATTATCTGGAAACAATAAAGAATCACAAAAACCTATAAAATTTTTTTAAATAAAAATAGATTCAAAATTAATTTCTATTTCTTTTTTATTATTATTATTATTATTATTATTATTATTATTATTATTATTATTATTATTATTATTATTATTATTATTATTATTATTATTATTATTATTATTATTATTATTATTATTATTATTATTATTATTATTATTATTATTATTATTATTATTATTATTATTATTATTATTATTATTATTATTATTATTATTATTATTATTATTATTATTATTATTATTAAAAAGTTTACCTTTGTTTATAATAAATAATATAAAAAATAAAATTATATATATAAATAAATAATAAAACTTCATTATAGAATTTTTTATTTTATTTTATGAATAAATATTCGGAATTTCATAAAATAAAATTCTAAAATTATTTATCGATATATTAAATAATTTAAAAATAAATAATAAATAAAAAATAAAAAAATAAATAAAAAATAAATTTATTTATTTTTAAATAAAATAATTATATATAATTATTTTATTTTAAAATAATTATATATAATTAAATATATTTATTTATATTAAGATATTTAATTTAGAAGGTGCGAAATATTAAATTAGGCTGTTAATTTATTACATGAAAGAAGAGGAGTAAAAATGTAATTTAAAATAATTATAATAAAAAAAAAAAATAAAATTAAAAAAAAAAAAATAATAAACTAAAAAATTTATAAATAATTGTGTGTTTATTAATTTTTTTTTGTAATTTTACCATTTGTATGTTAAGTGTTATTTGTGTGTGTTATTAGTGTGGTGTTTGGGAAATTGTTTTTTTTTTCCCACAAAAAAGAAACAGAATAATTTCGTGATTTTTTTATTTATTACTTAAAAATATGACTTTGATACAAAAGATGTCAACAATTATTATTCCTTTTCTATAAAATCGTATACAATAAAAATGGGTGTTCCAAGATTAAAACAAATATAGTATAAATCAGGTACTTAACTAAAGATAAAAGTACTAATTGATGATCTATAATCTAATAAAGCCTCAAAAGAGAGACAGAGAAATAGAGATCTCTTTATTATTCTTTCTAGTTGTTATTTTCTTTTTTCTTTCTTTTTTTTACATATATTGATGGTAATTCATGGTTGGACAATTTGGACATGTGCAAAAATAATATTGATTAGAAGAATATTGGCTTGGGATTGGAATATTGTATCCATATGGATTAAAACCATAGTTATTGTATTGTTGTTGTTGTTGTTGTTGTTGTTGTTGTTGTTGTTGTTGTTGTTGTTGTTGTTGTTGTTGTTGTTGTTGTTGTTGTTGTTGTTGTTGTTGTTGTTGTTGTTGTTGTTTGTGTTGATGGCTTTGTTGATAATGGTTTTGTTGTTGGTAATGGTTATTATCATTGAAACTGTAGTTATTATAATAATCATTATAATTATAACTATTATATTGGTCATCATATTTTTGAGGATATGGATTATTGTAATAGGGTGAATATGAAAAGTTTATATTATTGTTATTGTTATTTGTATTTTTCTTCATTTTATGGGTTGGGGAATTTGTTTCATTATTAATTTTTTTTTTACTGTTATTCATTGTATTTCTATTTTTATTATTAAGATAAATTTCAGTTTGTTCAATTATATTATCATCAATAAAATCATATTCTTCCTCCTCATCACAACCATCATAATCTTCTTTATCATCTTCATCTTCATTTTCTTCGACTTCTTCTTCTTTATTTATTTTTAATTCTTCTAATTGTTTATTTAATAAAATCGTTTGTTGTTGTTTTAATTTTAGACCTGTTAAAGATTGTTGATCATTTGGATTGGATAATTGATAGCTATACAATTCTTCAGGAATGATATCATTATCAACTCTCTCAGTAATTTCAACTGAGTATTCTTGAATTAGTTGATTAATGAAATCGATTTCTTGAAATCCTTCATTATTATTATTATTATTATTATTATTATTATTATTATTATTATTATTATTATTATTATTATTATTATTATTATTATTATTATTATTGTTATTATTATTATTATTATTATTATTATTATTATTATTATTATTATTATTATTATTATTATTATTATTATCATCATCATCTTGATTTTGTAGTTGTTGTTTTTGTTGTTGTTGTTTTTCTAAATTTTGATGATCGATTGATTTTACATTAATGAAAGTTATAGACACACCATATGTACCGAATCTACCAGTTCTACCAATTCTATGGAAATAAGTTTCATGATCTTTTGGTAAATCTAAATTAATGACTAAATTAACTCTTTCAACATCGATACCACGTGAAATTAAATCAGTTGAAACCAAAACTCTAATGTTAAACGATTTTAAAGCGTTCATAGTTGATAGACGATCCTTTTGATTTTGACCACCGGCTATAAAAGCAGTTGGCCAACCTTCTCTATTCAATTGTCTTGTTAATTCTTCACCTCTAATCTTATGATTACAAAAGATTATAGCCTGATAAAATGAAACTTGTTCCAATATCAATGAGAGACTTTTACATTTGTTTTGAAAAGTTTTATAATTATTCTCACTGAAATCATTAGTAAAAACTTGATAATACTGTTTTATACCCTCCAATGATGGTGTATCTGAACATAATCTAATCTCAACTAAATTATCGTTATTCATATAAAGTTTTAATAAATTTATTAAATAACTTGGATACGTTGCTGAAAATGCTAACATTTGAAAATTATTATTATTATTATTATTATTATTAATATTATTATCAGTTTTTCTTTCATTACTACTATTATTACTACCACCAATAGCACTATAAATCCAATTTATAGTTTTTGAAAATGAAGCATCTAATAATTTATCAGCCTCGTCCATAATAACCATTTTTAAAGTATCAGTACGTAAATGTAAATTTTCAATTAAAGATTTAATTTTACCAGGTGTGCCAACTATAATTTGTGTACCATTTAATCTATTGACATCTTCATTATTTGTGGTATTTGAATTATCAAGGTTATTATTTGTTGAATTTAAACCACCAATGAAAACTTCACATTTAATTCTTTTACAATGTTTACCAATTGATTTTATTACATCTTTAATTTGAACAGCTATTTCTCTTGTTGGGGCTAATATCAAAACCAATGGTTTACGTATAATACCAACCATAGTTTCAACATAAGTATCATCGTCCATCTCTAATAATTGTTTATTGGTTTGATTGGTTAGTTGAGTTTTACTTAATTGTTGTCGTTGTCTAAGTAATCTTGATTCACGTAAAACACATTCTAATGCAATTACACCAAATACTATGGTTTTACCAGTACCAGATTTAGCTTGTGCTATTAAATCAACACCACTAATTCCTAATGGTATAGCTTTCAATTGAATTGGTGAAGGTCTTTGATATCCACCATCCTCTAATCCTGCTAAAACTTCTTTTTGTAATACTAATTCTGAAAATGTTATATTATCTTCAATCTCTATATCATTTGTTCTTTTTCTATTATTAACCAAATTATTGTTATTATTATTATTATTATTATTAATTATGGGTGTTGTTGAGTTCATTTGGGAAAACAATTAATTTTTTTTTTTTTTTTTAATTTTAATTTTTTTGAGTAAAAAAAAAAAAAAATTTTTTTTTTATTTTTTTTTTTTTTATAAAATTTTTATCAAAACAAGTGACTTTTTTTTTTTTTTTTTTTTTTTTTTTTTTTGGATAGTAATATAAATTGTAAATTAAAAACAAAATAAAATGAATCGTTTAAACTTTTATGGTTTATGTTTATCAGGTGCTATTGGTATGGGTTTATTAGTTGGTTCACCAATGTATGTTATTTTATAGGTTTATAATCATGGTGATCAATAGTGATTACCTCATATATATAAATATATAGCAATGAATCAATATTTACAATATAAAATAAAATAAATAGCTGTAGACCAGTTTTTGGTGAAATTTTAGGTGCAAATAGAGATCAAGAAAAACGTGAAAAAGAAATTAAAATTTTAATGGCTGGTGGTACAATCGACCCACACCACCACGATGATCATCATGATAATCACGGTCATGGTCATGGTAAAATAAAAGGACATCATTAAAATAAAAAATACATAAATTAATAATATATAAAGAAATAATAACAATAATAATAATAAAAAAAAAAATATAGCAAAAAAAAAAAAGTAATATAATTCAAAAAAAATATTTTTAAGAGGTTTTCGCTAAAATTTATATATGCAAAAAGAAGTTTTTTTTTTTTTTTTTTTTTTTAAAAAAAAAACACTTTTTCTTTCATGATATATATTTATAGAATGTACAATTTTATTTTCATAATTAATTATTATTATTACTATTATTATTTTTATTTATTATTATTATTATTATTATTATTATTTATTTTATAAATCTTTTGATTTTGATTCTAAATCAGTTATTATATGATCCCAATATGCGAATCTATTTGAAATCTCTTGAATGATATCATTGTATGATTGCACTTTTTCTTCCAACTTTTTATTTAATTGAATTGAAATTACTTCTTGTTCAAAGTGAATATTTTCTAATGGTTTTAAAGCTTCATTTAATTTTGGAATTGATTGAGTTGAACTTGAATTTATAAATTTCTCTAATTCTCCTAACTTTTGTAAATTTCTTGCTGTACTATAAATTTCATCCTCTGCTGATAATATAATCGCTAACTTTTCAACACTATTCAACAATGATTCATTATCAATTATTTTATTAAATAATGTTTCATTTGCTTTATCTAAAATATATATATCATATAAAAGTATTAAAAAAATTATAAATAATTTATAAATTTTAAATATATATAAATAAAACATACATATTAACATGAAATTATTAATTGATTCATTTTCAGATTTAATTTTATTTAAAACTGTTTTAAATTTCTCTAATGATTCTGTAATTGGTTCATTTGGTTGTTGTATTTGTGATGATGTTATTGATATACTAGATGTTCTTGATCTACCACTCAATGATTGTATTTGTGTTTGTTGTGATTGTTTTTGAGCTGATATAATTTGATTGAATGTTGGTAATGGTATCCTTAATAATGAATCGGTTGATGTTGATTGACATCCTAATAATAAAAACTCTAATTTATTAACTCTATCTTCTAATTCTTCGATTGATATATTAATTGGTTCTTCATTACTCATTATTTTAAATATATATAAATTTCTTATTGCCTAGTTGTTTGTTCATTAAAAAAAAAAAAAAAAAAAAAAAAAAAAAAAAAAAAAAAAAAAAAAAATTAATTTATTTTTTTTTTTTTAAAAAAAAAAAAAACTAAAAAAAACTAAAAAAAATTAAATCATAATCACAAAACCTTTTTAAAAAATAAAAAACAGTTCAATTAATATTATTTTTTATTTATTTTATATTATTTTAAATATTAATTGGTGTCCAAGTAAAATTATAAATTTGTGGCATATATTGATGAGAGATTAAATTCCAGTCAATCCAATTAAATGGTGGACAATCAGATGTTACAGTTGGACCATTACGAGCAATTGATGTAAAAGAATTTACCATATCGTAATTTATAGCTTTACCATCAATACCACCATGAGTACCATGATAAAACCAGGAATAAATTGGATTTCCACTTGGTAATGAACCACCTTTAATATCGAATCTAGCATTTATAGAATTACCAGGATAACCCATACTGAATGGATCAGTTTTATATTGATTATAATCGATAATATTCATCATATCTTCTAAAGTTTCAAGTTTTGAATGATCTCTACGAAAAATGTTTGCACGTGGATTATTTTCATAGGTGAATAGATCACCAAATTTTTCAACATAGTATGGATAACCAAGGATATCGAATACCTCTTCAAAGTAAGGTCTATTATAACTTGGCCAATAACCTTGTTCCCATAAGGTAAGTGTTACATCAGCAGCTTGATAACCACCTGGATATTGTTCAACTATCCAAAGTAAATCCTCTTGTAATTCAGTTGAATAAGGTGTGAATAATTTATAATCTAATACAACGAATTGAATATTATTAGTACCACTATTATTTTCAACAAATAATGATACCCATTGAAAACCATTATTTGCTAATCTATTAGCAACTAAATTTCTAACCCAATACATAAATGATTGTGCTTTAATTTGTTGATATAAAGTTTGATTTAAAATTGTATTTAAAGTTTCAGTTAAATGTAATTTCGATGGTCTAATTTGATAGAAATCATCAATAGATACTAATAAACCAGGATATGATGAGAATAAAGTTTCACTACCATATGGTGTTGATGCAACTGGTATATTAATTCTTTTATAAATTCTAATCATTACACTAAAATCTGCCCAACTAGTATGAGCCGACATTAAATCACTACAATTATTGGTTAATTTAATAATAGATGTACAATGTCCAGTTGTTGCCATTAATTCTTCAACTTCTTTTCTATCCATTGGTGTAAATTGATCATTGTTCTCTGTTGTTAATGTAACAATATCACCCATATCACCATAAAGATTAATCATATATAATTCAATAAAAGTTTTTTGGTAATTATCACCTGCTGCATCATTATAACCTTCATATAAACCAATTTGTTGACTCATTGCATTTCTAATTTGAATCCAATATGGATCGGTTGTAGATGATGAATTCACTCTCTCTAACATGTATTCCCAATTATCTGATACAAATGTTAATGTTTCAATTGGTATTTCCTTAATATCTGAAGTATTAAAAAAACTATTAAAATAATTTCCAGAGAATCTATAAATATATTCCCATGTTAAATAACCTTCAAGATATCCTGCGGCTTTAAATGCAATATCATCTGAAACTGTTGATACTGTTTCAATTGATAATTTACCCCAACCATCTTTATTCATTTCATCTAAAAAATATCCCTTTTATTTTAAAATTTAATAATATAAAAAAAAAAAAAAAAAAAAAAAATAATAAAGTTAACATTTTTAAAAAGTATTAATGATTTCATCACCATTTATTAACATACCCATGCAATTGAACCAGGTAATTGTTTACCTTGAACGACATCAAATTGAGAAGTGAGTGAGTAATATTGAATTTCTGATTCACTATTACTATTATCACTATTACTATTACTACTACTAATCAAAGAGTAGGAATTTGAAATTAAAAATACAATAACAATTAAAAAAATAAATAACTTCATTTTACTCTATAATTTTAATTGTTTAACTATCATTAAAAAAAAAAAAAAAAAAAAAAGAATTTTTTCAATTTAAAAAAATAAAAAAAAAAAAGCAGTAATCTTGACCTCGGATTTATTGTTGCATGGGAAAATTAAAAAAAATTATAAAATAATTGAAAAATATCTTGGCACCATGAACCAGGGAAAAAAAAATTATAAAATAAAAATAAAAATAAAAATAAAATAAAATAAAAAGGTAGAAAGAACACACATCAATTATTATTATTATTATTATTATTTTATTATTTACAAATTTATTGATATTAATTGGATTACATTTGTTTTTATCTCTTTCCACCTCTACCACCACCTCTACCACCTCTACCACCACCTCTACCACCTCTACCACCTCTACCACCACTTCCACCACCTCTACCACCACTGTTATTTTTGCTTTTACTTGAATATACAGTTTTAATATCAAATTTATTAATATGTAATGTACCTTTTGAAAATCTACCAATTTTAAGACCTGGTTCATCATCATCTTTATCCAATGATTTAATTGATTTCTTTGGTAAAATTGGTTTTTCACCTCTTAAAATACTCTTTTTTTTTTTTTATTATTATTTTAATAAAATTTTAAATAAATTAGTTATTTTTTCTTTAATTGAAAAATAAAAAAAAAAAAAAAAAAAAAAAAAAATCTATATAGATTTATACCTCTGCAATTAAATTATCTTGTTTTTCTTTTTCAATTTTATGATTAATTATTGCTTTTTTAAAAGGTAAAAAAGTTTTTTTAACTTTTCTTCCACTACTTTTTAAATCATCTTCAGCTGCACTCTTTTTAACTCTTCTTGCAACAACTTTTAAACCTAAATTTCTAATCTCTTTTGAAGCATCTTTAAAATATTGTCTTTGTTCATCACCAACTTCACCACCAATTTTAAATGGTGTACTTTTTTTATTACTACCTTTACCACCTTTAAATTTACTGCTCATTATTCTTTGTGTGTGTGTATTTGGGAAATTCCCATTCGTTTTTTTTTTTTTTTTTTTTCCTTTTTTTTTTTTCCTTTTTTTTATTTTTTTTTTTATAAAAAATTAAAAAAAAAACGAATTTTTTTTATATTGCACAACATATAATGATATCATTTGAAATTAAAAGAAATGATGATTTTTAAATAAGAATAAATAGTTGAAAAGGAATAATCATTTCCTGATTAATAATATTTTTTTATTTTAAATTTTTTAATTTGCCTCATTAATTTCAATCTGGTGACTCTAAAAAAATATTTGAAAAGACAATACTTTATACACATTTACATACTCAGACAAAGAATGCATTGGATTATATTACTGATAGACATAATGATATTTTAAAATTGGAGCAAAGTATTAGAGAATTACATCAACTATTTTTAGATATGGCAGTGTTGGTTGAAACTCAAGGAGAACTTTTAAATGTAATTGAGGCAAATATTGGGTCTGCTGTATTAGATACAAGAGAAGGTACCGAAAATTTAAGAGAAGCAAATAAACTACATAAGAAATCAAGAAAGAAAATGTATATTCTTTTAGTTATTGTTCAATTGTATTAGTTGTAGTTTTAGTTCCAACCATTAGTACTCAAATTAATAAATAATTGATTTTTTAATTTATAACAATCTTAAATATATTTATATTATTCCCTTTGAGAATTAAATTTTTAAATTGAAATTTTAAAAAAAAAAAAATTTTAAAAAAAAAAATTCCCATAAAAAATTTTATTGTTGATTTGTTTGGTAATTTATTCTTAAAATTTAATTATTCTGACAAGTCTGCCTTACAGCAACCCTCTGCAATTTTTTCTCCTAAAAAAAAAACCCAAAGCAGACTGTTTTTATTTATTTTTTTTTCTTTTTTTTTTTTTTTCTTTTTTTTTTCTTTTTTGTAAATTTGTAAAAAAATACAAAAATTTTTAAATTTGTGATAATTCGAACAAGATTATCTTTTAACATCGTAGAACCATTACAACAAAAGGGAATATTCGATATTTATTCATCTCAAGTTACCTTATCTAACCTGACCTTATTAAACCTCCAAATATGCTTTATAGCAGTTCATTACAAATTTCATCAAACAGGGGATGTAGCTCAGATGGTAGAGCGCTCGCTTAGCATGCGAGAGGTAAAGGGATCGATACCCTTCTTCTCCATTTTTCTAACCTAAAAATATAGATCATGGGTTCGACACTCGGAAATACCAAACCATTCAAGAAAAAGCAATGATCATTTGAAATCTCAGCAAATGAACTATGAAATTGTCAACTCAATAGACAAAACTTATCAACATGGAATATTCCAAAAAGATAAACCAAAATTAAAATATGGTGTAGATCAACACAAAACACTTTGAGAAAATATTTTCTTAAAAAACTGACCCCACCTCTAAACTATCATTTGCTTCTCAAAACAGTGAAATATGAAAGAAGTCACCCAAAAGTTATCAAATTAACCACGTACATTATCATGGAAACAAGGAGGCTTAAAGTAGTGGTTCCACAGCTGAGTCACACAGTTTATTTTATTTACCTATGGGGGCTAATTAAATAGACATTTTTCAAATGGAGAATTGCTGTACAATCAATAAAATAAAACCCCTATTTTCATAGATAATATCCCCTTTCTATACCTAAATATAAAAAATAAAAAAAACATATTCCCAAAGGTCGAAAAAAATTAACAATATTTATAAAAACATAAAAATCAATGTACAATGCACTTTATTAAAATTATAATAAATTTTTTAATTATTTATTTTATTACCAACTATTTTTTTTGTTTCCTATTTTAAATTCTGAGCTTTCCAATTGGTTGATATTCGCAATATAATTTATATTGAAGATCTTGAATTTGTTTTTTATACTAATTATAATAGTTTATAAAATTTTTAGTTTTTTATTAAAAAAATGAAATAAAAAAAAAATAAAAATAAAAAATTATTATAAACATACTTGTTCTTCCTTTGATAAAAATTGGTTCTTCATTTGATATACCTCTTTTCTTAAATTTGAAAGATTATTTGAATAATGACAACATATTGCAAGTTCTTGAGTATATTGTTCGTTAAGTGTAGTTATTTTGTCCCGAAGTTTAATAATCTCTTCTTCTTTTTTCATCAATTCTAATGATCTTATTTCGAGTTCCTTTTTTAAATCTTGATCACTATAATTTTTTCTGTTATTTATTAAATCATTATAGTTATTATTTTTATTTAATTGGTAATTTAATGATGGAGAATGTCCATTCCATCTTCTAAACTTATTATTATTATTTTGAATACTGTTTATGCTTTTTATATTTTGTTGTTGTTGTTGTTGTTGTTGTTGTTGTTGTTGTTGTTGTTGTTGTTGTTGTTGTTGTTGTTGTTGTTGTTGTTGTTGTTGTTGTTGTTGTTGTGGTTGTTGTTGTGGTTGTTCTTGTTTTTGTTGTTCTTGTTTTTGTTGTTGGTTTGGTGATTGTGAGTTGTCAAATTTGCTAACAATTGATTTATTTTCAATTTCATTGTTATTACTATTTGTATTGATATTATCCATTATAATATAAAATTTTTTATTTTATTTTTTTTTAAAATTTTTTTATTGATATTGTTTAATGAAGATGATTTATTAAAACTCAAATTAAATAAAAAAAAAAAATTATTAAATATGAATAAAAAAAAAAATTAAAAAAATTAAATAGAAAAAAAAAAAAAGTATTTGATGAAAATTTTTTTCTATGTATGTGTGTTGAAAATTGAAATTGATATAAATATTGTGTGAAAAATTTTAATATAAATGTGGTCTTGTGTGAGTTTAATTTGTTAATGTGTGTATAAATTATAATTAATTTTTTATTTTTTCCCAAATAAATTTTTTTTTTTAATTATCTTTGCATACACAAAAAAAGAATATTTTTTTTAATTTTTTTGAAATTTGAGTAGAATTTAAATCACACATAAACTCCACCAAAAGAGTTTTACAATGAATTGACTTATTTTTTTTTTTATTATTATTAGAAAAAAAAAATAAAAAAAAAAAAATAAAAAATTAATTTTTTGCAAATATCCAACCCGATATGGAATTAAAAAAAAAATGATAAAAATATTAATAATAAAATCAACCACACATATCGACTTGTTTTTTTTTAAATTTTTTTTTCCAACCACTTCAACAAGTAAGAGATTAAAAATATCAATAAAATTTAACCAATTGAACAGATAAAAATAAAAAAATAAAAATATAAAAAAATAAAATTTAAACAAAACCAATTTTTTTACAAAATTAGTTTTTTTTTTTTAAAAATTTATTATTATTATTATTATTATTATTATTATTATTATTATTATTATTATTATTATTATTATTATTATTATTATTATTATTATTATTATTATTATTATTATTATTATTATTATTATTATTATTATTATTATTATTATTATTATTATTATTATTATTATTATTATTATTATTATTATTATTATTATTATTATTTTAAATATTTAATAAATTATTATAACATCTAATGATAGAATCTCTTGAGGTCAAATAAGCTTGATTACCAACGATATTAAAAGAGGTGACAACATCAGTATCAATACCAGATAGAGAGGTAATGATTTGATTCTTATCTAAATCCAATAGGAAGCAACAACCATCGCCCGATGTAACCCAAATTGAATTTGCAATCTTTGAGTTTGATGAATTAGCCTTGATATGATGAATTGGTGAGTTTGTAAATTGTAATCTACAAAAAGGTGAATTTAAATTTCTCTTATCCCAAAAATAGATTGAACCATTGTGATCACCACCAATTATATAATTCTTATGTACATGACAAGCATTGAATGCAACTGATCTTGTACTCTTCTCACCAGATTGTACAACATTCATTTGTGATATCATATTCTTTGATCTTAAATCAATTGCTTGTAAAAATCCTTCCTCTGCTGCTATTATTAATGTTTTACCATCTGTGCCAACTTCTCTTTCATCAATATTATTATTATTATTACTAGTATTATTATTATTATTATTATTTATATTTGAATTTGAATTTGATAAAGATTGTGGTATAGAATCAAGTAATGAAGATGCAATGAAACTATCATTAATTGGTCTTGATAATTTTGTTAGATTTGAAATGATTGATGATGTTGGTACATCCCATAGCTTACTAGTTCCATCACGTGAACATGATACTAAATTTCTACCACGATCAATGAGTGATGCTGATGTTATACCACCTATATGTCCTACTAAAGTTGATGCACATGTACCTTCGATTGCATCCCAAATTTTTAATCTAGTATCAGATGAACCACTAAGGATAACTCTACCACTTGGGAAAAACATAGCTAAATCAACATCACCTACATGACCATCCAATTTTCTTCTAATTTGGCCGTCACCAGTTTCAAATACCTCCAAAGTACCATCAGTACTACCATATACTCCTAACTCTCCCAAATGACTAACACCCATTGAAGTTATTCTCTTTTTACCTCCTGATACTTTTAATTGTTTCTCTGGTGCATATATTTCAATACTATATTTTTCATTTTCAACTTTAATATTATTTTTATTTTCCTATTTTTTTTTCAATTAATTTTTTTTTTATAAATAAATAAATAAATATATATTATGTAATAATTTAATAAATAACAGTAAAATATGATAATTACTTTATTTGGTGTTAATTTAAATCCATAATCAGATTCAAATTTAAAATTATTTTCATCAATTTTAGTTGAATGAACAGATCCATGAATTGTATTTTTTAAATCTATTTATAATAATAAAAATTATTGAAATTATTAATAGAGTTTCAATTAATTAAAAATATTAATGAATTTTTTATGTTTGTTTCTTTAAAAAGAAAAGGTAATTACCTTTTTGATATGCAACCCAACAATTATCTGAATCTTGTTTATATGCTAATTGCCAATCATATTGAATCCTTACATATGGTAAAAAGTGATAGGGTATTTCAGTTGTATTACTTGTCATGGTTGCTATTTGTTGTAATTAATTTCAAAAATATTAAAAAACATAAAATTTTTTTTTTTTATTTTTTATTTTTATTTTTATTTTTATTTTTTTTATTTAATTTTAATTTTTTTTTTTTTTTTGTGAAGTGTTAAATTGAAAATTTGTTGAAAAGTAAAAAAAAAACAAAATGTAGTTCTGTCTCACATAAAAAAATAGAGATGATTTTAAATAAATAAAAAAAAAAAAAAAAAAATAAAGAGTCACAACTTTGATATTTAAATAAATATTTTAAAGTAGTAATAAGCATTAAAGAAAAATTATTAAATTCAAAATTTAGAGATTACATAAAGCATTTATATTATAATTAAAATGAAGAAATATCTTTAAAGTAGGTGATACACCATAAAGTGTTGAATCATTAACATTTGGGGTTTTTATTTTAACAGTGAACAAAATGATGCAAATATCATTTGTGAAACCATATACTAATAATCCACACAAATTTGTGTGCCATTTGATAAAATATAGATAACTGAAAAATTGGATAAATATCATTACCTTCATAATCACTTACGAAATCAATATAAATACATAGATGAAAAAAAAAAAAAAAAAATATATATATATATATATCCAACAAACTGAGATAACAAAATAAAGTAGTATAAAAATAAGATCAAAAATTATTAATTTTATTTTTTTTTTTTTTTTTTTTTTTTTTTTTTTGATAATTTTATTTGTTTTTTTTTTATATCTTTTTTTTTATTATTTTTTTATTTTTTTTTTATTATTTTGATGGCAATAATAATAAGTTCCCAAAAAGTAAATTGTGGTCGCAAAAAAAAAAAAAAAAAAAAAAGAAAATTCAGTCTCTTTTTAAAAAAAAATAGATTTTTTTTTTTTTTTTTTTTTTTTTTTTTTAAATAATATTACCAGGCCTAACTTTTTCAATCATTTTTTTTAAACTTTTTATTTTTTTTTATTTTTTTTTTATTTTTTTATTTTTGAATACCAAAATAAATAATAATAATTGGATTACTTTTTTTTTTTTTTTTTTTTCTATGAAAAAAAATAATAAAAATGAATAAATATTATAAATATATTTTTATTTTATTAAATTTTATATTGTCAATTAAAACTGTAAAATCAATATATTCAAATTCTCCACCAGATTTTTCATTTTTAGAATCTACTGCACAAACTTTCCTTTCCTACTCATATGCTTCATACTGTGATTTTGATGATATTAAAAATTGGACTTGTCCAACATGTACACATTCAGATGTTGAGGATTTTAAAATTGTAAATGCAGTTTACAATAGTACCACCGATACACAAGCATTTGTAGGTTATATTGGTAATGAGGTAATTGTTGCATTTAGAGGTTCAATGGATATTCAAAGTTGGATAACAAATTTTCAATTTCTACAAATTGATTATCCACTATTCCCTTCAGCAAAGGTACATAGTGGATTTTATGATAGTTGGTCAAGTGTTAGAGATCAAGTAAAGCAATCAATCGATTCAGCTTTAACATTATGTGGTGTGGAATGTAACGAAATTAAAGTAACCGGTCATAGTTTGGGTGCCGCATTGGCAACATTAGCCATTGCAGAAATTCAAGGTTGGTATACAATTCCATCAACAATGTATAATTTTGGTTCACCTCGTGTTGGTGATACCGTATTTGCAGAGTATTTTAATAAAATTCAACCAAATGTAATTAGAGTCACCTATGAACAAGATTTAGTACCTCATGTTCCACCTGAAGGTGTCATGGGATATCATCATATCCCAACCGAAGTTTATTTTAGTACCAATACTACTTATAAAACATGTGATGATAGTGGTGAAGACCCAACTTGTTCTGATTCAACTGTTGGTTATAGTATTTATGATCATCTTCATTATTTTGGTATGCATTGCTGTTGTCGTTAATAATAATAAAAAAAAAATTTTAAAAAAAAAATCAAGTGATTATTACCATTGGCGTTTTTATTTTATTTTATTTTATTTTATTTTATTTTTTGTGGGAGTCAAAATCAGTGATTAGAAAAAAAAAAGTTCGTTAAAGATGGAATGACACCAAATAGTCTTTTTTTGTAAAAATAAAAAAAAAAAAAAAAAATAATAATAATAATTACAAATAAACTGAAACAAATCAAATCAAATTTGATAGCTCAAAATAATAATGGAATAAAAAAAAAAAAAAACAATTATTATAATAATCAATTTTTAAAATAAAATAAAAAAAGACCATCACCTTTTTCGGTTTGACAAAATAAAACTCGAGTTTTCATTTCCAACTGATTATTTTACCACCTTTGTATTGTTTTAAGTAGAGGCGAATGATTTATTTGAAAACTGAAAAAAAATATTTAAAGATTTTTTATATTTTCCAACTTCTTTTTTTTCACCAAAATTATAAAATTTTTTTTTTTTTTTTATTTTTCACTAATTTTTTCACCAAGTTTATTTTTTTTACTAACGTTTAAAAAAAAAAAAAAAAAAAAAAAAAAAAAAAAAAAGACCAATACATTTAGGCCCAACTACCATCTTTTTTATAAATCCCAATCAGATCAATAATTTTATTTTTTTATTTATTTTTATTTATTTTTTCTACACGAATTTTATAATTTGCTTTAAAAACAAAAAATAAAATTTTTTTTTTTTTTCTTTCAATCAATTTCTTCATTAACCAATAATTTATTTATTTATTTATTTAATTTATTTTATTTATTTATTTATTTTAGTTTTTTTTTGAAAAAAATTTATTTCATTTTTCTATTATTCAATGTACATTATTTATTCTGTATAATTACTATATTATTGTAACATTTATTTCTGTACCACTACTTTTTTAAAATACTACCAAAAAAAAAAAAAAAAAAAAAATTAAAATGAATTCATATAAAAAATCTTTTTTATTGTTTATAATATCATGTAACTTTATAATAAATGTTTATTCTTATGGTGAAAGTGATAGCAATGGTAAGCTTTAAAAAAAAAAATAAAAAAAAAATAATAATAATAATAATAACCAAATTTAATTTTTAAAAAAAAAAAAAAATAGGTAATCCAATTTGGCAAGAAAGAGAGAGTTTAAATTTAATGAATGCTGTACGTTTTGATCCAGTTGGATATAAAAACTATTTTATGAGTAGTGGATATAATAACATGGGTAATGTATTTGCCAATAATATTTATCCAGCAACAAATCCAGTTTATTATAATTCTGTTTTAAATGCTCAAGCACGTTATCATTCAACTGATATGGGTGTAAATAATTGTTTTTCTCACTCAAATTGTGATGGTACTTCAATTACATCAAGATTCAATTCATTCAATGCCAATTGTATGACTGGTTGGGGTGAAAATCTTTCTGCAGGTTTTTCAACTGGTGTTTTAACTCAAAACTCTTTAATTTGTGAAACTCCACCAAATTGTGTAAACGATGGAAATAATGATGGTCACAGATCAAACATGATGGTTTCTAGATGGGTAGCCGCAGGTGCTGGTTTTTATTATGCACCGTCTTCAACATACAAGTACTATTGGAGTCAGGATTATAAAGATGGAACATGTGAACCACAAACATCTCCAATCTATTCAGGATCTCATAGTTTCTGGCCATCTTCTTCACCAATGTTCCATGTTTCCTATTATAATAAAAAAGGTGAAACATTATCCTCAGCAAGAGTAATCTTTGGTTCTGGTTCTTATGGTGATTTAAATTTGGTAATCGGGTCAACAAATAAAGGTTTTTATACCTTCTATCCAAATGGTTATGCAATTTGTGATTCTTATGTTTTTGAATTTGCAACAACAAATGGAAATGTTTATAGATATCCAGATACTGGTTCACTATCAATCGTAACTTACTCAGGTTCATGCTCTGCTTGGACATCAAACTATGTCCAAGGTACGGTAACTCAAAACCCTACCCAAACTCCAACTCAAACCCCAACTCCAACTCCAACTCCAACTCAAACCCCAACCCCAACTCCAACCCAAACTCAAACCCAAACCCAAACCCAAACTCCAACCCCAACTCAAACTCAAACCATAACCGAAACACCAACACAAACTATTACTTCAACACCAACCCAATCTCCAAATTTAAATGAAAATTCAACAAGTTCATCGACTTTAATTGAAAATAGTTCAACCAATTCAGATCAAAATAGTGATGATAGTAAAGGTCAATCAACATCTGATAAACCAACATCCTCTTCTAATAATTCTGGAACAAACATACCTGGAGGAATTAATCAAAACTCTCAAAGTGAGGGTTCTAATTCAAATCAAATTTTCCCAAATTTAATAGTACCTTTCCTTTTAGGTCTTTTAATTAAAATATTACTATTTTAAATTAAAAAATAGTAAATAAAAAAATTATTGAAAATTTCTAACCAAAAATACAAACTTAATTATTTTTTATTTTATTGTTTATTTATTTATTTATTTATTTATTTATTTGACAATTTATATTTTTTTAAAATTTATTTTTTGAAATCCAATCACCAGCGATTGGACCTAATTTTTCATGATCGAAACCTAAAGCATCAGTTAAAGAGATTGAGAAAGGTACGATATCTTTACAAAGTTCTAAGATTTGAATAGAGATTGATTCAGATTGTTCAGGTGAGATGAATTGATATTTCAAGAACCAATTGTCACGATCGATAATATTTAAAGCATATAGAGAGACTAATAGTTTGAGAGCGTTTCTAGTATTTTCATCAGGGTAATTCATGACACCTGCAATGAACTTATCTAGAATAGTCTTTTCAGTGTATGCAACACCTAAACGAACAATATAGGTTCCATTATCATTCCAAGCGTCCATTATAGCGGAACCTTCTGAAACAGAGTCACTAAGTTTTTCAGTGACATATTGAATGGTTTGATTCAATCTAGAGTTCAATGCACTCGATAAGAATTCAAAGGATCTAATATAGTTTTTATCAAATCTTTGCTTTTGTTCATTTGATGGTTGTTGATATTCTGATGGTGGATTCTTTCTGGATTCTGAAAGCATGAATTTTGCAACTTGTTGATACAAAAGAATGTTATCACCTTCAAAGGTTGTATAGATTTCAGTCTCTGACTTAAAGTTACCAATTAGATTTTCACTTAAGAAACCTTGACCACCACATGACTCTCTACACTCTTGAAGACAATCACGAGTTGACCAAGAACTATAGGCTTTCAAAGCAGAAGCCAAGATATGAATCTCCTTTTCTTTTTTCTCCTTTTCACTTAAAAGGTCCAATAGATAATTATTTGAGAAATGAGTTGCATAAGTGTTTGCCAAATGTGGTATCAAACGTTTTCTATGTGAAGAGTAAGAAATCAATTGTTTCTCATGCTTTGGATCGGAACCTTGAAATTGTTTTCTAGAGAATGAGTATCTAATTGCAGTGGTTAAACCAACAGAATTGAAAGCCACTGAACCAATTGATACAATGTAACGACCTAAAACCAATGCACCAATAGTATTTGCAAAACGTTTATTAGCTGGATTAATTGGTGATGTGTAAATTCCTGCCTTATTAACTCCACCAAATTTATTCAATAATTGATCTCTTGGTATACGTAGATCCTTAAACATAATTCTACCATTGTCAACACCATTTAATGCCATCTTTACACCACAATCCCTAATGTCAACTCCTTTTACAAGTGTTCCATCATCATTTCTAATCTGTGCTACAAATGCATGAACTCCCTCCATCTTTCCACTAACTTTTAATTGTGCCATAACGATGGTATGTGTTGCATTCTTTGCTGAGCCACCAATAAAATACTTTTGACTAGTCACTGTTGGTGAGTTTATTATGAATTCCTCTTTATCATGATCATACTCTGCAATGGTTTCAATAGATTGTACATTAGATCCATGTCCTAATTCTGTTAATGAAAAACATCCAACAATTTCTAATTTTTCAACCTCTTTAATTTTTAATATTTAAAAATAAAATAAAATAATATAAAATAAAATAAAATAAAATAAAATAAAATAAAATAAAATAAAATAAAATAAAATAAAATAAAATAAAATAAAATAAAATAAATAAATTGATATTAATAACTCGTAATAAAAAAAATAAAAAAAAAATAATATTTTATACTAACTTTCAATATATTTCTTTCTTTGTTCTTCTGATCCTAAAAATACAATTGATGCACCAAATAATGAAAAGTGAACACCCATTAACGTTGTTACACTGGTATTTTGGAATCTGTATCCTTGTGTAAAAACTGCAATTTTTTTGGGATTTCTGCAAATATAGATTGGGAAAAAAAAAAAAAAAAAAAAAAAAAAAAAGATATTTTTTTTATTTTGAAAATTAATATTCTGCAAATTTTTTTTTTAAAACAACTGGGAAAAATTTTGGAGCAATACCATCAAAATGTAATTTCAAAAAAAAAAAAATAAAAAAAAAAATTACAATAATAAAAATAGAATTAACTTTACCTTTCTAAATCAACTAAACGAAAATGTTTTAATGCTAATTCCATTAATCTTTTAAATTGTTTAAATGTTAATTCTCTGTCTTGTTCAAGTGAAAGACCAAAAGTTGGTTGTAACATGAATTTTTCATTCTTCCAAAAAGTTGTTAGTGATTCTTTTAATTCTGGTTCATATGGGAATAAATATTTATTCAATGCATTAGCATCAAATGATTGTTTAATTTCAAGGTACTGTGGATCGATATCTGATGAACAATCATTATTTGATAATAAATGTTGTGTATTTATTTGAATTCTTCTTATTGTTGATTCCATCTTTTTATTTTATTTTATTTTTTTTTTTGTTAGTTTTTTTTTTTAATTATTTTTTTTTTTTAATTTAAAAGTGTACCTTTTTTTGAATTTGTGTATTTTAAAATATTTTGAAAATAGTCAAAAGTTCAATAACCAATTTTAATTGTATTTTTATATCTATAATTATTTTTTTTTTTTTTTTTTTTTTTGCAATACAAAGGGAGTGTGTGTAAAGGTAAGAGTTTTTAAATAATGAAAAAAAAAAAAAAAAAATAAAAAATAACCAAAAAAATTAGATGTGAGTGGATTAGAGTAATAAAAATAAAAATAAAAAAAAAAATAAAAAAATTAAAAAAACATTTTTTTTTTTTTTTGAAAATATCAAATTTTTAATTTTTTATTGGATTTCTAATTAAAATATTTTAGATATACATAACAACATGTTTTGCCTAAATAAATCAAAATGGATTTTCTTTTTATTGAAAATAAATTTTTTTTTAAAAAAAATAAAAAAAAAAGAAAGATGATTACAATAAAAAAATAATAAAAAAAAAATAATAAAAGAACCAAATATATTTTTTAATTATTATTATTTTTTTTTTTTTTATATTTTTTTTTTTTTTTTAGAAAAAATAAAAAGTGATAGTTGTTTGTAATCTGCACACAAATGAGAAATAATGTATCGTATGGTTGTGATTTTTGGTGTTAATTACAAATAGTGATATTTGATACAGGTGTTAACATTTGAAAGTGGTGCACCGCTTTATAGAAATTGATTCA
Organism: Dictyostelium firmibasis; assembly: GCA_036169595.1. Lineage (NCBI taxonomy): Eukaryota > Evosea > Eumycetozoa > Dictyosteliales > Dictyosteliaceae > Dictyostelium > Dictyostelium firmibasis. Next base: position 4,146,567 of record CM069768.1, read on the forward strand.
ATATGGGTTTGTTACAATGTAACGTAATGACTATAGATAAGAATTCTCAAATATCCAAATTTAGTAAAAGTTGTAAAGTCATTTAGGTTATTCAATTAGAGTTATCAATCAACAAATAATAATAAAATATTCAGTATAAAAAGAAGAAAATTAAAATAAATTACTCTGAGAGATTAGAGAGAATTTAGAAGAGATTATAGAGAATTTAGAAGAGATTATTCAGAGAGTTAGTTAGCCATAAAATATATAAATAAATAAAAAATAAATAAATATACTCTTCTTAAATATATAATAAAGATAAAATAAATTTGTTTAGATAATACTTTTTAATATTGGTTCATTCTCATTAAATTGAAGAATCATTGGATTAATTGTGTAATTTATAAATTATCTTTTAGAAGGCTAAAGTACGTCTAAATCAGCATTCAAGCGGAAAATAAATAAATAAAATTTTAAAAATACGAAAAACCAAACAATCTATTTTTTTTTATTTTTTTACCGATCTAACAATTATATCAGGGCCATCTCATGTTTTTATACTTCCATTCTACCAGCATTTGGATTATAACCTAGGGTATCTGCTGTACGAGCTCAAGAAAGGCCATTCCTGCACCCACGGCGCCAACTACTGAACCAGTGACAGCAGTAGCCTTATCACCTATCCAATTTCTAGCTCTTCTGAAAATAGATTGCAAACAAAAAAATGTTTAACAAAAGATTGTCTGTACTTTTAATTTTCTTAATTTTGAAATTTGATCATATTCATTGTTTGGAAAAATATGCATCAAAATTATACAAGCCACCATTGGCAGTACATAGACAACTGGTTACCCATGGGTTTGTACAAGATACTTGGATGATAATAGAAAAATCGTGCAAGAAGGATGCCAATACCCGGGTATATATTTAATTATAGTAAATTCGCCACATTCCTACGACTGTTTTTCAATAGACCTTAAAAAACTTGGGGCCTTTTTATATGATGATAAATTATTTGACCAGGATAGATTCCCAAGATAAGTGTACTCTGTGTTAAAGAATGCAAAGAAAAAATGAAAGAAATTTATAGGATAACGTTTGAAGGATATCTTAATGCTGTAATTATTTACTATGATGATTGCAAAATATTCAAACGTCGCCCAGATCCACCAATAATGCGAATTGGCTGCCAGACATACAATAATCGTTTAGAAGATGGAAATGTGGACCCGGAATATCGTGTCAGAATATTAAAAGCCATGAAAGCTAGGATAATTAATGGGAAACTGGTAAGATTATGTGATATACCAAAGGGTTTAGATGTAGAATTTGAAACAACTGGGTTAACCGATTCTGAAGGAGAGAGCGAACCAGAAGAAGAGGAAGAAGAATATGAAAGTGACGATGAATAGCTGTTTTCCGCTGCTGTTGTATCTTTTTTTATATTATAATACACAAAAAATAATAAAAAAATTAAAAAAATATTTACACACATTATGGAATTTGATGCGAATAAGCTAAGGGCTGATTTCGAATAAGACCGTAAATCTCTTTGATAAAATTACAAATTTTTTTATTTTATATAATTAATATATTTATAATTATTATTATTATTATTATTATTATTATTATTATTATTATTATTATTATTATTATTATTATTATTATTATTATTATTATTATTATTATTATTATTATTATTATTATTATTATTATTATTATTATTATTATTATTATTATTATTATTATTATTATTATTATTATTATTATTATTATTATTATTATTATTATTATTATTATTATTATTATTATTATATAAATATTATAATATTTAAATTAAATAATTACCTTTAATAATTCATAATACTTGTTTACTTTGAATAAATAAAATTTTGTGGAAAAAAAAAAAAATTTAATTTAAATTAAAAAAAAAACTTGCAAGTTGATGAAAATGAAAAAAAGCCAAAAAATATTTTTTATAACACTTAAACAATTTATAAAAAATATAAATACAATATAATTAATTAAATCTAAAAAAATAAATCTTCTTAAAAATGATGTGGACATCCTTTTTTTTTTTAATTAAAAATATTTATTAAATAAATTTGTAACTTTTTTTTTTTTTTTTTACCTGATAAGACGCGAGGTCTACCGGCGTGTTAATTACAAATAAATTGTCTTTATTGTTTAATTTTTAAATTTTTTTATTTATTTTTGTTGGTTTTAATTTGTATTATAACTTGTTTTTGTTATTTTTTGTTTTTATATTTTTTTTTTTTTTTTTTTTTTAATATTATTATTATTTTTTACTATTATTATATATATATATATATATATATTTTTTAAAGCTCCAAGTTTTGTTAAGAAAAATCATGATGATATTCATTTTTTATGAAAACCTATACATATAATTTAATTTATAAAAAGAAATTTGGAAGGTGAATTTTTAAAAAAATTGGGTGATTTCAAATCACTTGTATTGTTCATCCTAATAATTTTTTAAAAAAAAGAAGACCAAATTTGATTTTGTACATATTTATCTAAATTATATTTTTGCTTTTTTGAATTGGAAAAAAACAGAAATAACAACATTTTTTAATTTTTTCTTTAAAATATCTAAATTTTTTTATTTTAATTATTTGTTTTTTTTTTTTATTTCATTTTTTTCTAAATATTCCCCTTTTTTTTGAAAAAACTGAAAAAAAAAAAAAAAAAAAAAAAAAAAAAAAATTAATTATTCCTCTCGGTTTTTTTTATTTTTTTTTTTTATTATTATTTAATTTATATATTTTCAAAATATTTTTTTTGGAAATTTACATTAACAATGATTTCAAACTTTAAAATTTTATCAACAACACCAATAACAACAAAAACAACAAATATAATAAAATCGATAAATCTGACAAATGGAGAAAGATATTTTTCAAAATTTGTTCCACATTTTAAAACTTTATCAACAACACCAGTAAATTTTGAAAATGATTTACTTGGTTTGAAAGAAAGGAAGGATGAAGTTTCAAAGAAATTTAAGGTTTATAATGATACAGAAAAAAAAAATCGTCGTTTTGATATTACTTTTAAAAATAATAGTATTAAAAGAAAAAATAATACATTTATTGAAGCCAATAATGTTAATTATAAAAAATTCGATAGTTCAAAGTATATTTCAAATAAACCAGAGAGAAGAAATATTCAATTAATAGATCAAGCAGTATATGGTATAAACCCAGTTTGGGTCGCATTATCATCTGAAAATAGAACATTCAATGTATTATATATTTGTGGTTCTTTGTTACCAAAATTAGAAGAATTAGGTATAAATATCGATAAAATTGAAAACTCTGAAAAAGAATATACTTCAGATTTTAATTATAGCTATGGAAATGAGAATATTGAAGAATTAAATAAACAACAATTTGAACAATCTGAACAACAAAAGCAACAAAAAGAAGAAGAAGAAGAAGAAGTAGAAGAAGAAGAAGATATTGAAGTTGAAAATAATAATTTTAAAACGATTAATAGATATAATGATAGAAAGAATTTAAAAGCATTAAAAGAAATTGTTAGAAATGGATTTAAATCAAAGATACCAGTTGTTTCAGTGAATAAAGGTATATTAGATTCATTCTCAAAAGGTAGACCACATCAAGGTGTAATTTTAGATGCATCACCATTAACTTTATTAAATATTGACTTTTTGGAGAGATTTGATGCAAATGAAAGATTAAATAATACTAGAACCTTTGGTAAGATTAATAGGGATAAATATCCATTATGGTTAGTTTTAGATGAATTATGGGATCCACAAAATGTAGGTGCAATCATTAGATCATGTAGTTTCTTTAATATCGATGGTGTTGTAATTTCAAATAAGAACACAAGTCCAATCACCCCAGCTGCATCTAAATCAAGTTCAGGTGCCTGTGAAAGTTTTATAATTAATCGTACTGAATCAATTGAAGGTTTTTTAAAATCTAGTCAAAGAAATGGTTGGAGAGTAGTTGGTACTTCATTGGATTCTAATAATGAAAATCAACCGTGTGTCGATATTAATGAAGTTAAATTGAATGAACCTACAATTCTTGTACTAGGTAATGAAGGTTTTGGTTTAAAACCTTCAATCTTAGAGATTTGTAATAAAACAATTAAAATCTCTGGTGGTAATTATAAAATTGATTCTTTAAATGTCTCTGTAACTTCTGGTATTTTAATTCATACATTATTATCATCATCGACTTTATTAAAAAATTAAATAAATAATTAATTTTTTTTGAAAAAAAAATAAATAATATAAAATTTTTTTGTACTATATTATTTTATATCATTTTTATTATTTTTTTTATTTTTATTTTTTTAAGCAAAGAAAACAACGAAAATTACAATAAATATAATTAAAACCAAAAATATTTTTAAAATTAAACCTCTATTTGACGATACATTTATAAGTGTTTGAATTAAAGAATCATGACCTCTTGAAATGTTTCCTAAAGAATCATCCATATTTGCATCGATTCTTTCAATGACCTCACCTTGCATCGACACTAAGTTTGCCAATTGTGTGAAAATACCTTCCAATTGATGAATGGTTGATGATATATTTTCAGCTGCTCTTAAACGACTCGATGAATAATCGGTTGTATGCATCATTAATTCTTGAGGCATTAAAATTGAATGTTCATTTGAATTATCATCATCTTCCATTTCATATTTATATAATGCTGAATCTATATATAATAGAAAAAAAAAAAAAAAAAATTAATTAAATAATTAATTGTTTATATATAGATGGGAAAAAAAAAGCAGATGATGACGACGACAACACAACAAATACAAGGCGTTGAGAGTGGTCGCAATGGAGATATATAGTAGGTGTGGATATTGATATTGAAATTTGAAATTGAAATTGAAATTGAAAAGTATATAGGTGTATATATTGATAGACAGAGGGTGGCATATATTTATACATATATACAAATAGAAAAATAAAAACAAAATAAAAAAAAAAAATTATTTAAACTCTCTCACTAACCATCTCTGTTTGTTGTGTTACGGTGCCTAATATCACTTTTAGAAGAAGAAACATTACTATTTCCTGATGGGTGTTCGAGTGATGAACCTGGTGGTGATGAAAATGTATTTGAATAACCTGAAAAACTATCTTTTTTCTCTTGTTGTTGTTTTAAACTCTATATCACAAATATATATTAATATTAACATTACTCTATTTTTTCCCTGTTATTATTATTATTATTATTATTATTATTATAATTATTATTATAATTATTATTATAATTATTATTATTATTATTATTATTATTATTATTATTATTATTATTATTATTATTATTATTATTATTATTATTATTATTATTATTATAATCATCTATATACCTCTGTTCTAACTTCTAGAATATCTTTGAAATCTTTTGTCGCATTTGTTAATTTTAAATTTAAAAATCCAACTATAGTCTCTGAATGATCACCAGTTTGTTTATTTGGTTGTCTTGATGATTTGACATATTGGTCAAGTGATGATAAATCTTTATTTAACTTTTGTATATCTTGTTTTATAATAAATGTTAATTCTTCAATTTGTGCTGAAGAATCCATAAATAGTCTAGTATTTTTCGCCACTGATTTTTAAAAATAATATTAGTATTACTACTAATTGGATATATAAGAAATAATGGATATATATAAATATAAAGATTTTACTATTTGTTAATTTTATTAATTTCTCTGAAGTTTCATAAACTCCTCTGCTAATTTCCGCTGCTGCATAAGAGAATTGTGATTTTTGTGAGGGTTGTTTTTTCCCTTTATGTGCTGTCGATCCATTTTGCTCCTGTTTGTGTCTTAAAGTTTCAGCTAAATTACCAAATTCTGATGTTCTATCTTTATATACCATTTTCTCATTTAAATGTACACTTCACTTTTTTTTTTTTTTTATTTCAAATGTATTATATTCGAATAATACTATTTTATTTTTTAATTTATTTTTCTTTTCTTTTTTTTTTTTTTAAAAAAAAGTCTATTGTACAAATATTTAAATAATTTACACTTGTATGTGTTTTTAATAAATTAAAAAAAAAAAAATAAAAAATAACTTTTTTTGTTGATTTTTTTTTTTTTTTTTTTTTTTTTTTTTTGCTTTGTTTTTAATTTTTCAAAAAAAAAAAAAAAAAAGAAACACCTCAGCACTATTTTCATTTTAAAGAATAATATATTAATTGTTTTAAAATCATGTGATTAAGAGTCTTTCGACTTCAAACATAGAGATAGCTCTATGGTTTTGGGTAATTTATACTTATTTAAAACATAGTGGACATATATTGATATTCAATAATGAATATCCCCTTTATATTCCTTTTTAAGATTAAATAAAAATAAAAATAAAGCAATATAAAATAAGAACATCACAACACCAAAATAATAAATGTAAACAATAGTTGTGCTTTTTTTTTTTAATATCTTTGTTGAATAAATAAAAAATATTATATTATTATTATTATTATTATTATTATTATTATTATTATTATTATTATTATTATTATTATTATTATTATTATTATTATTATTATTATTATTATTATTATTATTATTATTATTATTATTATTATTATTATATTATTATTATTATTATTATTATTATTATTAGTATTATTATTATTATTATATTATTATTATTATTACTATTATTATTATTGTTATTTCTAATAAATATTCATTTCAAAATAAATGTAAATAATGACAATAAATAAAAATAATGATTTAAAACCAATTGGCACCATAATAATTATTGTTATTTCAATGACTTTAAAATAACATCACCTTATTTTTTTTTTGGAGTTACAGATTTTTTTTTTTTTTTTTTTTGATATTTTGATTTTTTGATTAAAAGAACAAATACGTAGAAAGGAATACAGAAAGAGTTAAATATATAAAAGTTTTTTTTTATTTTTTTATTTTTTATTTTTGTCTCTCCCATTTTTTTAAAAATTTATCTATCAATTGGGGCACCAATAAAAGTATTTTTTGTTAAAAAAAATAAGTGTGTACCTATATAGAGTGTTACTGCCATCATAATTGGAATTTTATTTTAATGGCAAGAGAGTGTGTGGTTTTTATTTGTTTTGTATTAGATTTAAAATATTTAATTTTTTTTTTTTTAATTTTTTTTTTTTTTTTTAAAAAACACACAAATGTTGTAGTAGCTTAAACATATATTTGCACTTTTAAATGATTAAAAACAATTTAATTATTTTTTTTTTTAAGGTAATACAATTACACAAAAAAAAAAATAAAAAAAAAAAAATAAAAAAAAAAACAATAATTTATATACATTTAGCTGTAAGATAATTCTTTTTTGATTTATTTTTTATATTTTTATTTTATTATTTATTATTTTAAAATTAAAAATAAAAAACAAATGAAAATACATATACAAATATACACATAAATATACATAAACACACTAATTAAATTAATTAAATTTTTAAAATTGATTATTATTTAAATTGATAAATTATATTTTTTTTTTTTTTTTTTTGATTTGACAAATAGATTTTTTTTTGAATAAAAAAAAGTCTTTAATTATTTAATTTTATATTATATTGTTTTTAACACACTATAAATATATATTATTTATTTTTATTAATAATAATCATCAAAAAAAAAAAAAAATAAACAAATATATATATATATTAAATATTTAATAGTAATTTAATAATACATACATACACACACACACACACAGATATTATCATTCCACACTAAATGTAATAGGCATCAAAAAAAAAACAATCAATATATAATCAATTATTTTAATATTTTTTATTTTTTTCCTTTTTTTTTAAAAAAAAAATAAATAAATAAATAAAATTTTATTACCAAACTATAAACCTATAAACTTAAAGATTGGAATTCATTCTTTTTTATTTTATTTTTTCAAAATTCATCATCTTTTTTTTATATTTTTTTTTCTTTTAAATAATCGATTACATACATATATATAAATAATAAAAAAATGATAATAAAAAAAATAAAGGAAATAATTTTATTGGTAATATTATCTATATTATTTGGTAATAATAATAATAATAATATATATAATAAAAATGGTATTGTTTTTGCACAGTTTCCAACAGGATTTCAAGGTGGGGGAGGTGGAGTAACAAGTGGATTAATGGGTTCATCACTTTCAATGGGAGGTGCTAGAATTAAAAAGTCGTCAAGTATTACAAGTCCAGCAATAGATAGCTCATTATTATCACCAATCGGTGGAAATATATTCCCAATAAACAATAGAATAAATGATAAAACAACAGGTGGTTTATTAAACCAATCACCAATACAAGATTTAACAACAGGTAGTTTAATTTCTTCACCATTTTTAGCATCAACATCATCAAGTGGAAAATCTGATTTAGCAGTATCATCATCACCATCCCCTTCTTCTGCAACATCAACATCAATATCAACAACAACAACAACAACATCACCATCACCATCATCAACACCATCATTATTATCTCAAATTGTAACAGAATCTGTATCACCTTCACCTGAACCAATAAATCAAGTATTGATTGAGAAAAGTGATTCTAGTAGTATAGCACCACCACAAAATACATTATTATCTAGAATACCTAAAACTACAATTTTAAAAAAGAAAACAATACCACCACAACCTACAAACAATTTAAATATAAATTTAATAAGTGAAGAGGATGGAGAAGATGATGATTCCGAATATAATACATTACCAACTCAAATTATGGTTTGTGTGGGTAGTATTTGTCCTAATGGTGCATGTATGGATGATTCACCAAATTGTATTGGTCAATTAAATGATATCACAACGAGATGTCCATACGATACACCTGTTAGATGTCCAGATGGATCTTGTAGCCAATCATTGGGTTTATGCCAAACGTCAACTTTAAATTGCACTCTAGGTGTTTGTCCAAATGGTCAATGTGCACCTTGTAATCAATATGATGGTTGTCCAATCGATATACCATTTCAATGTCCAACTGGTGTTTGTTCAAAATATGCTTCACAATGTCAAAAATGTTTAAATGGTCATATGAAATGTTTTGATGGTTCTTGTCAATCACCTTGTCCATATGTATGTATATTTTATTCATTTAAAATAAAAAAACAAAAAAAAAAATTAATAACTTTATTATTTATTTTTTCTATTTAGCCACCATTTTATTATAAACCAATTACATTATCTAGAAATATAATTGATGGTAAAAAGGAAACTAAAGTAACAGTGAATAGTTATGAACAACCATTGGATTATAATTCAAATCATATTAAAATATTAGATATTTATATTGAATCTGAAACATTACCAAGTAATACATTATTAAAAGTTCAATCTGTACCCGACTCTTCAGTTGAATTAGTTAAAGGAGAACAAAGTTGGCCTAATAATTATAATTATCAATTGGCCTTATTATCACCAATCATTAATATAACAGCATCTTATAATGGTACATCATTAAAACATTTTTCAAAAAAAATTAGATTTGAATTTAATTTAATTAATAACCCAACGTTTGTAAGTATATATATATATATTGATTGTTTTTTATTTTTTTTTAAAAAAAAGAGTATTTTTATTAATCATTTTCTTTTTAATTTTTGGAAAAAAAGGATATAAATAAAATTTGTTTTGGATTTATAAATGAAACAAGTGGTAGATGGGAAAAAGTCTCAAATGTTACAATTGAAAATTCAATGATGGTTGGTTATACTGATCATTTTACATCATTTGCAATGTTAACATCATATAATGGTGATCCTATAATTGGATCAAATTATAAGGGTTTGAATTCACAAAACGATAATGACTCACCCTTTGCAATGAAAGAGAAAAATATACCAAGACTAATGGGAATTGTATTTGGATGTATTGGTGCATGTCTTTTAATTATTATAATTGGTGTTTGTTGGCATCATTCTTCCAAACATGGTGGATTAAGACATTGGCTAATATCACGTGGTTCTAAACCTTCAACCCCATCTCATGGTAGTCCAAAAATTAATGAGTCAGGGGAAATAATTCTAAATAATAGTACAAGTAGTATAATAAGTACTACCAGTATTTGTAGTAGTAGCAGTACCAATAACCTTGTAAATAGTATAAGTAGTAATAGTTTAAATATTAATAATAGTACTAGTATCAATATAAATAATAATGATTATAATATTAATAATAATAATAATAATAATATTGAAAATAATAACGATTGCTCAAACAAAGTAATCAATAATAATCATAGTAGTGATGAACTAATAAAAAAGTAAAATCTTTTTTTTCTATGAAAGTGGATATTATTTAAATAAAAAAAATAAAATAAAAAAATAAAATAAAATAAAAAAGCTAATTGGTCCAATCACAATCCATATGGTGGATTTTGGTTAATAATGCACACAAATTTTTTATCAATGACTTGAAATCTAACAATTTTTTTTCACAGAATTTATATTGAACATTCATATTATTATAAAAATCTTTTGTTGATCGGTTTAAAGGGAGTAAAAAAAATTAAAAAAAAAAAAATATTTTTTTAAATAATCCTGCAAAAAAAAAAAAAAATTAAAAATATCTTTTTTGATTATCAAGATGTCGACATAAAATATTTTATTTTTTTTTTTTTTTTTATTTTTTCTATTTTCTATTTTCATTTTTTTTTTTTTTTTTTTTTTTTTTTTTTTCTTATATAATTATACCTTGTACTATTACAATTTATGTGTTAATAAATATATAAAAAAAAAAATAAAAAAACTTAATCCTTTCTTGTATTATATAAATTAAAAATCAGATTCAAAAAAATAATTTTAAAAAAAAATAAACTAAATAAAACAAAATGGTAAGTGAAAACACCTTGTGATTATTTTTTATTTTTTTTTTTTTTGAAATTTTTTTTTTTATTTTTATTTTTATTTTTATTTTTTTTTTTTATCTCAGTGACTAATTTTTCATTTTTTTTTCATTTTTTTTTTTTTTTTTATCATAATAATTTTAATAATAATAAAATGCAGTCAGCAACTACACCAGTAGCTCCAAACTATTTGGACTTAGTTCCAATTGATTTTATGATGAAATTACTTCCAACAGAGTATACCTTTCAAAGTTTATTTGAAGTTGATTACAGTAAATGGGATTGGAGTCAATTAATCCCATCAAAAGATTTCAAATATGTCGAGGGTGTTACACCATTCACAAATAAAAATTTCATTTTTATGTCCATTTTCATCTATCTCCTAACCGTTTTATCAATCAAAGTAAGTTATCGTTCGAATTTTCCAAATACGCAAAAAAAAAAAAAAAAAAAAAAAAAAAAAAAAAAATATTTTCACGATTTTTTTTTTTGCCAAAACCTTTTTTTTTATTTTTATTTTTGTTTTATTATTTTTTTTCATATTTCTTTTATTAATAAAAATATTTTAAATTTTAAAAAAAAAAAAAAAAAAAAAAAAATAGGTTTTATTCAATGTTTTAAATACAAAAGGATGGAAGCTTGGAATGGTATCAGGTATTCATAATTTAATTTTGTGTATTTGGTCATTTGTTATGTGTGCAGGTTTATCATATGATCTTTTAATTTTATTCACTTCCGAGCATGGTATCAATGCATTATTCTGTTCACCAGAATCAAATCCATTAACTGGAAGAGTATTCTATTGGCACTATTTATATTTTATTAGTAAATTTTACGAATTTATTGATACATTAATTATTGTCTTAAAAAGAGTAAATATACATATTAATATAATTATCTTTGAGATAACTATAATCAATAAATTTAATACTAATTGTAATCAATGTTTAATTAATTAATTAATAAATAAATAAATAAACATAAACAGAGAGAATTAATTTTCTTACATATTTGGCATCATGCAGTTGTTGTATTAATTGTTTGGACATGGTTACCAGGAGTTGCATATGCAAGTGTTGGTATGTTTGCCAACACATTGGTTCATGTATTTATGTATTATTATTATTTTAGAACATCAATTAATCCATCAATTAGAATTTGGTGGAAATCATATCTTACAAGTGGTCAATTATTCCAATTTTCAATGTCATTCATATTGGCAATTCCATTCCTTTTACAAGATATTTCATTAAATTCAACCACTGGTAAATTTAATCATTCTTGTAAAGGTTGGGGTCCATTTGGTTTCACAATGTTAAATAATTTAATATTTTTATTATTATTCATTAATTTCTATATTCAAACATACACTAGAAAATCTTCAACTAGAAAATCAAAATCTGAATAAAAAAAACATTGTAACTACGAGCTATATATATGCAATGTTTTGTTATTGAAAACCAGACATCTATAAATAATAAATTAGAATTTTTTAAAGGAAAAAAAAAATAGGAAAATAGGACAAATTATTAAATTTTTTTTTTTATAATATTTTTTATTTTTTTTTATTTTTTTTTTTTGATGATATAAAACACATTTGTAATGGATTTAATTTAAATCCATTAGTGTTGATTGTACAATTAATTATAATGATATTTAAGGTATTGATATATAATAACTTTTTTTTTTTTTTTTTTTTTTTTTTCTCTTTTTTTTTTCTTTTTTTTTTTTTTAGTTGATGAGCTTTATCTTTGTTTGGATTCTTTTTTTGATTCTTTTAAATTTTACTAGTATATTTATATAAATTATTCGCGTTAAATGAATTTCTATTTTTTTTTTTTTCTATTTTACAAAATTATTTACAAGTTTTTTAAAAAATGAAATTGGTGTCCATTAATGATAACAACAAATTGGTTTGTTATTATTAATTGATTATTATATTGATGAAAAATATTATTATAATTAAGAGGGATTTATATATTATTGAAAAAAGGTAATCGCACATTATTATTTATATATCCTTTTTTTAATAATACATAGGTTATTCTTTTAATATTTAATATGTACAATTTAAGATTAAATTTTGTTGTTGGATTTTAGTGAGTTTGGCACTATTTGGTGATGGTGGTGGGTTACCACCATTATTATTATCTACAACATCTTCTTCAATATTACTGCTATTATTATTGTTATTATTATTGGGGGTATGTTGTTGTGCTTGTTGGTTATGTTGTTGTTGTTGATGTAAGAAGTGTTGTTGTTGAACTTGTAAATGATGATTATGAATTGAGGATTTCAACAATTCTGATGGAACTTTAACGCTACTATTATTGGTTATTGAGAAACCTGGATTGGTTTGGGAATTAACCTTATAATTATTTCCTCCAAAAGGATTTGGAAGTGGTGATACCTTGAAAGGTTCATCGGAACCACTGAATAATAATGGACTCTTAGATGCACTTGCAGAGGGAGATGTACTATTGTTACCACTGGCACTCTTCCATGGAGAGAATGGATTCGATGGGATTGGTGGTGAAGAACCATTACCAATTGTCGAATGATGGTTAGCAGATAACAATGATGGACTCGATGAATGGTAAGTTGGAGGTGGTGGTGAAATTGTACCACCGTTATTATTTCCACCGTCTAAAATTGTAATGTGTGAGGTTGAATGTTGGGGTGGAGTATTAATTGAAGGGCCATTTAAAGTTAAGTTGTTATTAAAGTTGGACAATGAAAAATGTACACCACTTGCAGTTAACAATGGGGAATTTCCGACAATCGAAGGACTAGTAGTTAGCGAAGAGTTTACAACATTTGATTGGCTAGTTGTCATTGAGGGTGGATTATTACCTCTTGGAGTTCTACATTTTGGTGATGGTGTATCAGAGAAAATCATTGGTGAATACTTTAATAATAATAATTCCTCCTCGGTGAAACGTTCTTCATCATGAGCTTTTCTTTTTCTATTTAAATCATTATCTTCTTCATTTCCACTATTGTTATTGTTGTTATTATTATTATTATTATTATTATTATTGTTGTTGTTGTTATTATTGTTATTATTTACAAGTTGTTGTGGTGATGCAGTGGTTTGTACAAATGAAGTTTTTCTTTTTGGGAAATTTCTATATAATGGATCTTCTCTTGGTGATTTAGTGGAACGTGGTGATAAACCTGCTTCGGGGGTTAAAGATATATTTGAATTTGAAACAATGGTTGGTGTACCATTACCATTGGCATTTAAACCTTCTTCATCATCGTAGATTGAGTTTTCCTTGTCTGGTGGTAATGACCATGGATTTAATGGTTGGATTAATCTCCAATGACCATTGCAACCCATAGCGTCCCAACCAGATTCGAAATGACGACAATGACTAAGTGAATCTTGAACTTGTTTTCTCCAACGATCAGATTTTGCGGTGTTAATGGATAGATGATCCCAATGTGAGTCTACATAGGTGTAGATATCTTTCTTGAGGTTGAAATATTTTTTCTCTGGATGCAAGACACTAAGACAATAGAGAGCGACACGTAATTTCAAAGTCCAAGTTGCTCTTCTCTTTTGGAGACAACTTGGTGTACCATTTACACAAAGCATACATCCATCATATTCGTATGGTGTTGATACCAATATCTTTGTATGAGGAGAGCATGGATTTGAAGATGATGGTGATTTACTAATATTATTTGCCAAATTGGCTAAATTTACAGTTGGAATAATAATCGAATCTTTCATCTTGTTTAAATTATTATTGCTAGCTATTTTTTTTTTTTTTTGATATTGTTTTTATTATTATTATTATTATTAATATTAATATTTATTTTATTTAATTAATTATTAATTATAATTTTTTTTTTTATTATTATTACACGTTTATATAAATATTATTTTGTTTATTTGTTAAAAATTAAGTAATTTAATCTAAATATTTAATTTTAAATAAAAAAAAATTAGTATTAGTTTTTTTTTTGGAGAAAAAAAATAAAAATTAAAAAAAAAAAAAAAAAAAAACAAAATAAAATAAAATCCTTTTTTAGTGCGAGTTTTGTTTATTAAAAAAAAAAAAAATTCCTTAATTTTTTTATTAAATTCGTATATATATATATATATATATTGAAAAATTAAAAAAATAAAAAATAATAATTATTATATAAATATGATGAAATACACCTTATAATTATTTTTTTTTTTTTTTTTTTTTTTTGCAAGTGGGTTTAATATTATTATTATTATTGAAGAAAAATACCCACAATAAAAATTAAAAGACACAATTTTTTTACGAAATACTACTAATATTTAAACAATTTAAATTTATATTTATTTTTTAGATAACTATACTTTTTTTTATAGAAAATAAACACTTTAGTAAAAAAAAAAAAAAAAAAAAAAAAAAAAAAAAAAAAAAAAAAAAAAAAAAAAAAAAAATTATAAATGGATAACTAGAGATATTTTATTTATTATAATAAAAAATTATTTATATATATTATTGGGGTGGTTATTTTTTTTTTTTTTTTTTTTTAAAATAACAATTTTGTTAAAAAAATTTTACACACTCTAATTTAAATACAAAACAATATATAAAAAACCAATTACACCAATTATTGAGAGTTTTATTGATTGTTTTTTTTTTTTTTTTTTTTTTTAATTTATTTTATTTATTTTTTTTTAATGTTATTATTTTAATTAAAAAAAAATGAAAAAAATAAATAAAAATAATTACTCAAACTAATAAACACACTATAATTCAATGCGATTACCATACTTTTAAAAGTATGAGCACAACATTTGAATTTTTTGTGTCGTTAGTTAACCAAAAATATAAATAATAATGGGTGTGTGAAAGTGTGGTTGAAAGGATTTTTTTATTTTATTTTTTTTTTTTTTTTGAAAGAGTGAATAGTTGTTATTCTCCAACTATAGTATATTAAATAACGTATTGTGGGTTATGAGTGTGTGAGTGTGTGAGTGTGGTGTTTTATACAAATAAATTGGTTTTGTTATATTTGAGATATTAGAATAGTTATGGATATCTTTATGAAACAAATATTATATGTTATTTATTTTTAATAGTTTTGTACCAGGGTGGAGCATTTTTGGTTGCATTATCTTTATTAAAATCAGATAAATAAAAACTAAGGGAGAATTTACGAAGGTGTTTTTGTGTAAAAATAAAATATGTGTGTTGTCATTTTTCTACTGCAAAAATTTAAATATATTTATTTAAATAAATGAGAACCAATAGAAATAATATAATGAGGCTAGTGATAAGACACAGAGGTAAATAAATAGATTATATAAAATAATAATAACAATAATAGTTGCGTATTTAAAAATTGTGAAATTTCAAAATGTTTTTTTCTGAGTATTAAACTGTTAATTTGATTATTATAAAAAAAAAAATAATGGGTTGTATAATTACTAATAAGTGCGAAATAAAAAAAAAAAAAAAAAAAAAAAAACTAAACAATTTTATATTACAAAAAAAAAATTTAAAAAAAAAAAGTAAAAAATAAAATAAAGATATACTGCAAATTTAAGAATAAAAAAAAAAAAAAAAAAGCTGCAATGGTTGTTGATAAAAAAAAATTTTATTCTTATTACTCTTTTTTTTTTATTATTTTCTCTATTATTAATTTATTTTTATTTTAGGTATTTTATGTTAATTATGACAATAATTTATGAAAAAATAAAATAGAAATATGAGAAAAAAAAAAAAAAAAAAAAAAATCTAAATGATTTTTAAAAATTAAAAAAAAAGAAAAAAAAAAAAAACAAAAGAAGAAATATTAATTAAATAATATTAAATATACCTTTTATAAATAATTGATAATATGATTATTGAAATAATTTACTTTTTGTGAGTATTACAAATATAAATTGAATTTAAAATTTTAATAATGAATTACAAAAAAAGATAATGTAATGAATATTTTGAAAAGAATAAATAAATTTTTTTTTAAAAAAAAATAATAAAAAAAATTAAAATAATTTAAATTTTAAAAAATAATAATAATTAAAAAAAATAACAATAAAATAAAAATAGAAAATAAACACATAGAGAAATTATTTCGATTATCGTAATTAATTTTTGATAAAAAAAACACACACTTACACACACACAAAAAAAAAAAAAAAAAAAAAAAAAAAAAAAAAACTTATTATTTATCCCAAAAAAAAAATTACTTTTGATCCTAAAATTAACACACACAGAAACACACCAGTTTACCACATCAACACACTAAAAAATTAAAATTTTAATACTATTATTTTTATTATATCAATATCCTAAATATGTATCATTCATGTGATATACTCCATTAAAGGAATAAAGAGTGAAAAACACTTTTATGTTGGGTGGGCGAAGTTTGAGTGTGATTTTATAAATAATATAATTATATTATTCTTTTAAAAGAAAAGAAAAAAAAAGAAAAGAAAAAAAAAAAAAGTGTGATGTTGTTGATTTAAAAAAAAAAAAAAAAGAATTCAAAGTTATTGTACAAACACAGTAACACACACCTACACAAACAAAAACAAAAAAAAAATAAAAAACATTTTTATCATAATAAGTAAATTCATTGGTGTTATAATAATAAATATTAATAATAGTAATAATAATAGTTTAATAAATATTCCTTACGTTTATTAGCGATTTTAAAAAATTAAGACCGTTTTTATTTTAAAAAGAAAAAAAAGAATATATTTATCGAAATTATTTAATTAAATTTTTTTTTAAAATTTTTTTTTTTTTATTATTATAAATAATAATAAAAAAAAAGGTTTTATTAAACAAAAATATTATAAAAATAAAATATATATAATTATTTATATCTATTTATATTTATTATAATAATTGTTTATTTGGATTTTATTAGTTATTGTTTTACAAAGATTCTCGATGTTAGAAGAAAAAAAAAAAAATTTTTAAATATTTAAATTAAAATTCATTTTTTTTTCAAAAAAAAACCCCCTAACCTCTTAAAATGTTTAAAAAATTAAAAAAAAATATTAAAAAATTAAATTTTAAAAAAAATTAAAATAAAATTCAAAATAAATATTTTCATTGGACAACTTAAGTTTTTGGATTCACTTTTTTGGAAATAATTAAAAAATCTCAAGAAAAATGTTGAGAAAAAAAAAACCATAAACCAATTCAGTTAGTAAAAACAACTAGAAAATGTGTCTTTTGATTAATTTGAAAAACTTAATTAAGTAGTTAAATAACTAATTTTAAAAAAAAAAAAAAAAAAATTAAAATAAAAATAATTTAATCGATAATTTTCAGTGTCAGTATTCATCGACGTAACACTAATAAACATTTCTTTTCTTTTCTTTTTTTTTTTTTTTTTTTTTTTTTACCAATTTTAATTTATTAATTTATATTTTTTTTTAATTTAATTTATATTTTTTTTTTTGTCTTCTTTAAAATCCCCCAATTAAAACACTAAAAATGAGGATCTTTTTTTTTTTTAATTAATAAAAAAAAAAAAAAAATTAAAAAAAAAAAAAGTGTATACTAAAATGTTAAAATAAGAGAAAAAAAAAAAAAGTGTCTTTTCATTTGAAGTTCAGACAGTTAAAAATTGAAAAAAATAAAAAAAATAAAAATAATTCGACAAAACGTTTTACATGATGATTAAGTTTAATTTCATTGGTTAAAAAAAAAAACTCTCCCAAAACCCCTTTATTTCATCTACCCCCTTTTCACATAAATGATTTATTATCTCTGCTTAGTTTTTGTTTGTTGAAATAATATTTCTATAAAATCTTTACTCATTAAAAAAATTTTATAATTGGACTAATTTTTTTTTTTAAAAAATATATTAAAATATAATATTCATGGAATCGATAATATCAATTAGAAATACCTAAATAATAATTACCATTTATATTTTTATTTTTATTTTTTTTAAATATTTTGAATAAAAAAAAATTAAAAAAAAACAACATAATACGCGATAACTTTTACCATTTTTAATTTTTGATTTTCTTTTTTTTTTTTTATTATTATAATTGTTTTTATTAAAATATACAGTTTTGGTTTTTATTAATTATTTTTTTTTTTTTTTTTTTTAATTAGTTAATATTTTATGCCATATTAATTTTAAATATTATAAAAAAAAAACTTTTTTTTTTTTTTTTTTTTTTTAATTTCTTTTCTTTCTTTTTAATTTATTTTCTTTAATTCTTTTCTTTCTTTTTTATAATTACTTTTTCTTTTCAATCTTGATTTTGATTTATTTATTTTTTTTTTTATTTATTTATTTTTTGGTTATTTTTTTTTTTTTTTCAAAAAATTGATTTATTTTATAATTTACTTGAAACACAAATTGTTACACCTGCTAAAACAAATATCATACCAAGGTAGGATTTAATGTGTAAAACTTTTTCACCCAAAATCATACCCATTAATGAGGTAAATAAGAAAGTGAGGGAGTTTGAAATTGGTACTACCAATGAAATATCAACTTTGCTTAGTGTATAAAAGAAAACAACTGAACCACTTAAATTAATTAACATTGGAATTGTATAACTTGGTCTAGTCCATAAATAAACGAATTCATAAACAATTTGTGATAGAAAATTATCTTTTTTAACCTTTGATACACCTTCACTACCTCTTTTTATTAAAGGATTTGTACCACCCCATATAAATCCAACTAATAATAAACTAATAATATTATAAGTATCCATTTTTATATTTAAATATTTCTTTTTTTTTTTTTTTTTTTTCTTTTAATCTGTGATTATTTTTATTATAAAAATTAAAATGGTGATCTTGTTATGAATTTATCATAAAAAAAAAATAATAAAAAAAATAAAAAAAAATAAAAAAAATAAAAATTTTTAAATTTTTAATATTATAAAAAAAAAAAAAAAAAAATAAAAAAAAAACTTTAAGTTTCGTTCGTTTTTTTTTTTTTTTCTTTTTGTATTTTTTTTTTTTATAAATATATTATAATATTAAAAATGCAATTAGTAGATTGGTTATCAAGTCATGCAAAAGTTGAAGATATAAATAAAGAAAGATTTGGACTTGAATTAAAGAATGAACTAGAGTTGAAAGAATGGAATACAGATATGGAGAATAGATATAAAAAGAATCAAGGTGATTTAAATGGTAAAGCATTAGAAACCTGTAGTAAAAGATTAGGAATACCAACAAACTATATAAACAATAGAGTATTATGTGAAGCTATAAACTATTTCATATCAGAGGGTGATACAGACAAAGCGGACACTCTATTCGCCAAAGCCATTGGTAATGGTTGTGCAGAGGCAATTTATCTATTAGCATTATTTCATACACAATCCAATGGTAACATTGAAGATTCTTTAGAGTTGTATGAACAAGTATCTCAACTACCTCCATTCATTACATTGGCAGATGGTACAACCACTATACCCAACTCAATGGTCACAGATTCAATGTATCTCACTGCATCATTCTATTTCAATGGTATCGGTAAGGAAAGAGATGTAGTAAAAGCAATAGAATTCTATAATAAAGGTATTGAATTAAACAATGAAAAGTGTATACGTGATTTAGGTTTACTCTATATCGAAGGTGTTGGTGTTGAAAAGGATATTGAAAAGGGTCTTGATTTATTAAAGAAAGGTTCTGATTTAGGTGACCCTGTATCAAAATATAACTATGGTATGTTATTATTCAATGATTCGCCAATTGAAGGTTTTAAATTTATTCAAGAGGCTGCTGATTTAGGTGTTGAAGAAGCTCAAAATAAAGTTAAACTTTATAAACCAACAATTGAAAAGATTTTATTACAATCAAATATAACTGTTGAAGAGGAATTATTAGAAAAATCAAAAAGAAATAATAAAAATAAAAATAGTAGTAGTAGTAAAAATAAATCAAAAAATAAAAAATCAAATAAAGTTGTAATCATTGAAGAATCTGAATCACCTAAAAATATTGTTGAGAAACCAAAGAATAGAATTATTGATGATTGTGATTCAGTTGATTAAATAAAAATTAAATTTTAAAATAAAAATATGAAAATATACAAAATAAAAAAAAGTTACCAAAGTTGGTGATATTATTATTTTATTTTTTTTTTTAAAAAAAAAAAAAAAAAAAAAAAAAAAAAAAAAAAAGTGTTGTGTGTGTTTTTTTTTATTTTTTTTTTATTGCATTATTTATGTTTTATTTTATTTCACATACAAATAATTATACTATATATATAAAAAAAATAAAAATAAAAAAAAAGAAATCTTTAAAAGAATAATAAAAATAAAAAAAATAAAAAATAAAATGACAATTTTAAATGAGAATTCAATTAATGAAAAAACAATAAATAATGGTTATTATGAAAATAATCAATATAAAATTAATAGTATATTAAGAGATGAGCAAGGAGAAAATGAACCCACTAAAAACAATATAAACAGTAATATTATTAATAATAATAATAATAATAATAATAATAATAATAATAATAATAATAATAATAATAATAATAATAATAATAATAATAATAATAATAATAATAATAATAATAATAATAATAATAATAATAATAATAATAATAATAATAATAATAATAATAATAATAATAATAATAATAATAATAATAATAATATTAATAATAATAATAAAATATATAAAAATGATAATGTAATAACATTCACCATACCACCTACTATTAAAACAAGATGTAAAATATGTTGGATAAAATATGATAGTAATGAATTAATTAAAATGGGTCAATGTAATCATCAAATGTGTAAACATTGTACAATAAGAACGTTTGAAATGGATATAGAAAGAAATAAAGAAATTGAATGTATTTGGTGTGGTGATAAAATTGAAGAACCTTTAATTTCGGATTTATTAGGTATAGATTATCTTTCGTTCTTGAACAATAAAAAGAAATATGGAGACCGTAGCTGTGGTAGTGGATTTTACTATAATAATAGTAGTTTAACAATTGAAAGTAATATTATAAATATGTATTGGGAATGTCCATCTTGTCAAGATAAAACTTTAATTTTAAATCATAATCAAAGTGAAGGGAAAAAAGTAATATGTAAAACTTGTAACTATATATTTTGTTTCTCTTGTAATGAATCTCATAATAATAATCAAACTTGTGAAGAATTTCTAAAAAAGGATGAATCTAGTTTAAAAACTTTTATTTGGAAACAGTCAAATACAAAAAGATGTCCAAGTTGTTTTGTTTTTATTGGTAACTATAAAATCATCTTTTTTTTTTAAAAAAATAATAAAACTTTAATTAATTTTTTTTTTTTTTTAATATTATAATAAAAATAAAATTAATATTATAATTAAAAGAAAAAAGAGGTGGCTGTTCGTTTATGAGATGTGCAAAGTGTAAATATGAATTTTGTTTTGAATGTTTATCTGGATATGTAAGTATTCTAATAAAATATATATCGTCATAAATATAAAAATATACTAATATATAAATATTTATAAATTTAAAAGAAAAAATTTCATCAATGTGATAATAGCGAAATTTTATTTAAGGTGGTTTTTATGATTTGTGCAATAATCGGTTCAATTTATATTGTTTATTTATTGAAAAAAGTTAACACATAAACCAATTTGTTTTTTTTCTAATAAAAAAATAAAAAAATAATAATTATAAAAAAAAAAAAAGAAAAAAAATAGAAAATCGAAGACGTTTTTTTTTTTCCAATTTTTATTTTAAATAAAAAAATAATTCACACAACCCCACTTACTTATCAACACATAACCCACAAGTTTCCAGATAGCCAACATCAATGATGTTGTTTTTAATTAATTAAGGGTTAATTAATTACAAAAGTAGTAAGTGTTTAAAATTAATTTAAATCATAAAAACTTTTACTTGTAGTATTAAATTATTTGAAAGTGTACACATCCAAACTCACCCACTCACAAACACAGACTTTATTGAACAAGTAAGCAAATTAACAACACCACACAATTAATTTTTAAAAATTAAAAAAATAAAAAATAATAAAAAAAAAGAAATTTAAATCCAAAATAATTTTAAAAAAATAATTAAAATAAAATCCGTCATATATGATGGTGATAAAAAGGAGATATTTTAATTATACATATTATAATAATAATAATCACCATAAGAATTTGAGTTCAACAACTTAAAAGATCCAAAAATAAAAATAAAAAAATAAAAAAAAAAAGAATTTTGGTAACACTCAACATTGGGATATTAATAGTGTTTTTACTTTTAGATCATAATCTCAAAAATCCCAAAATGTTTTTATTTTTATTTTTATTATTTTTTTTTTTTTCTTTCCAAACACACTAAAAAAAAAAAAAAAGTCGTGTAAATTTGTCAATTCATCAAAAGATCTGTTGAATAATTTTTTTTTTTTCAAAAATAATATTAAAAAACATTTGAAACTTATATCGACACAAAGTGTTGTGTAGGTTTATTTTTATTCAATTTTTTTTTTTTTTTTTTTTTTTTTTCATCATCATCAGCTGTGGTGATAGTGTGTGTGAATAAGAGAGAGTGAATGACCATTATAAAAATCAAATTGGGGGTTTGATAAAAAAATAATTATGAAACAAAAACCCCTCCACATTATAATAGCACCCATACTTGTACCCAATTTTTTTTTTTTTTTTTTTTTACAATCATGAATGATGAGTTTTGTGTTTTCTTTCTTTTTTTTTTTTTTTTTGAAATGTGTCTTGATGTTTTCATTGATGGTGAATTATATTATATAATATAAAAATTTAACAACAACTCATTTTTTATTTTTTTTATTTTTTTATTTTATATTTTTAAATTTATTGTTTTTTTTTTTTTATTTTTTTTTTTGATTTAAATAAAAATAAAAATAAAAATCAAATCCTTTCATAATTTATGTACTATAAATAAAATTTTTTTGTAAAAAAAAAAAAAAAATTGTAAAAAAAAAACAAAAATAAATTTTAAAAAAAAAAAAAAAAAAAAAAAAAGTGTGCCCATTATATATTACAATCATTTAAATCAAAATTTTTTATAGAAAAAAAAAAAATAAAAAAAAATTTAAATTAAAAAAAATTTTTTTTTTTTTTTTTTTTCAATCATAAACCATTTCACTACAAACATCTAACGCTCTAAGCTGAAGCAATCAAAATATTTTTTAAATATAAAATCAAACATATCAGTTTACGGTTATATCATCACATCTTTTTTTTTTTTTTTTTTATATATATATAAAATATTTTTAAATAATTTTATTTTTTTTTTATTTTTTTTTTTTAACAACTAATTAATATAATATTAATAATAATAATAATAATAATAATTAATAATAAAAATAATAATAAAAGTAATTTATCTTTTTTATTCACATCATTCAATAATTTTTATTGTGTAACTTGTAGTAGTATAATTTTTTTTTTTTTATATATCTTATCTTTTTAAAGAAATTTTTTTATTAATATTATTTATTAAAAAAAAAAAAAAACAAACAAATTATTGTATTTTTATTATTATTATAAGTTCGACTTTTTTTTTAAAAGAAAAAAAAAAAAATTTTATTTATTTATTTAATTTTATATATCTGCTGTTTTTTTTTTTTTTTTAAAAAAATTTTAAAAAAAATTTCTTTTTTTTTACCTTTTTTTTTGTCAAAATACACACTCAACAAGCAACAATACTACCATTTATAATAATACATTTCAAACATCTCAAACTTTCACTTTTTTATATTTTTTTATAATTATTAATAATATAATTTTTTTTTTTTTGGTCATTTTTAAACCTGTACATCATTATTTTAAATTAATCAACTACCAAAAAAATCACTATTTTTTAACAAAAACAGACAGAATACTATAAATCAAAACAGATAATTGGTTAACCCACCTTCTTTTTAAAGATTAATTCAAAATAAATCAACAAAAAAATATAAAAAATATAAAAAAAAAAAAAATTAAAATATCAAAAAAAATTAATTTAATTAAAAAAAGTTGAATTTAAAAAAAAAAACAAATTAATTTACAAAAAAAAAAAATCATTAACCAACTCTCGCATAATTTTACAATTACTATATAAATCAATAATAACAATAAAAACAAATAATTTTTTGCACATAAAAAAAACAATAAGAAAACTATATAAAAAAAAAGGAAAAAAAGTAACCATTTTAAAAAAAAAAAAATCGATAATCATATATATATATATATAAAGGAGGAGATAGTATACCCACACATTCAAAGAATGAATCATCAATATATACCATCTCCACTTTATGGCGATCAAAACTCTGGTGTACACAATGTAAATAAAAGTCTTCACAATTTGAACATAAACAACAGTGGAAATAACAATTATAATTATAGCAATAATAATTATAACAATATAAATTTTAGCAATAGCAATAGCAATAGCAATAGCAATAGCAATAGCAATAGCAATAGCAATAATAATAATAATAATAATAATAATAATAATAATAATAATAATATAAATAATATAAATATAAATAATAATAATAATAATAATAATAATAATAATAATAATAATAATAATAATAATAATAATAACAATAATAATAATAATAATAATAATAATAATAATAATAATAATAATATAAATAATAATAATAATAATAATAATAATAATAATAATAATAATAATAATAATAATAATAATAATAGTAATAATAATAATATAAATAATAATATCAATAATAATATAAATAATAATATCAATAATAATAATAATAATAATAATGTAAATAATAGTAATAATAATAATAATAATAATAATAATAATAATAATAATAATAATAATAGTAATAATAATAATAATAATATAAATAATAATAATAATAATAATAATAATAATAATAATAATAATAGTAATATAAATAATCAATATCATCAAAATCATTATGATCAATATAGTGATAACAATTGTAATAATAGTAATAATAATATAAACAATATTAATAATAATAATAATAATAATAATAATAATAATAATAATAATAATATAAGTAATAACAATAATTTATTGAAGATACCCCTATTAAATATTTCACCAAATGGTGGCAGCAATGGAATTTCTAATGGTAATGGTGTAAATAAAATATTTTCAAAGTTAGATTTATCAAAAGTGCCAAATTCTTATCAACTAGCACTCAATAGTTCAATGCCAAATTCTCCAACATCTTCAAATATATCTCCATCAACACCAACCTCAATGGCTTTGAATTTATCATCATTAAAATCGATTTTAGATTCACCACCAGCTGCCCCTGCTCATTCAGCTTCTTCATCTCACAATGATCATCGTTCTTTAAATTTAAATGGAAATCATCATAACAACAGCAACAGCAACAGCAATGTAAATAATAACAACAACAATAATAATAATATAAACAATAATGGTAATATTGGCGTTAATGGTAGTAGTAGCAGTAATAGTTCCTCGCCATCGATTGGATTTAGTATTCCATTATTACAATTGAAACAAATTGGAGTTAGTAGTCAAACCTCACCACAACAACAGCAACAACAACATAACGGTATACCATTAATAAATACAACTGAAATCCATCAAAGATCCAATCCATCCAGCGCCACCAATTCACCACGTACATTATATTATGGTAATGAATCATCTGTTGAGAATTCACCATTCACGACACCACTATCATCACCACGTGGTCCAATTTCACCCAGAGCAACAATTAATTCATCAATGTCAAACTTACAATCGAGTGTCAGAGTCGAAGAACAATGGAAAAAGATTGAATACTACGTCAATGATCTAAGTCATTTCATCTATGAATCAATTCGTAATAAAGATTATTCAAATTTATCCGAACTTAAAGAAAAAATTGATGAAGTTGTTAATACTTCAAAAGAAATTGAAATTATTCATAGTATTGCTAAATCGTATGCTATTATTAATATTTTTCCAATTTTGTTTTAAATCTCTCTTTCTCTATTAACCAAATAATAAAAAAAAAAAAAAATAGATTACCACCACAAACAAGAGCAAGAAAGAAGAGATCAACCAAAGCCGAAAAATTACAAAAAGATCTTATTGGTATTAAAAGATCATATGTAACTACTCCCAAGAGTAAAGGTACTTATTGTATATTCTGTGGTACTATGGAAACTCCTGAATGGAGAAAAGGTCCAGGCGGTCATAAAACGTATGTTGATTATTTTTAAAACTTTTTAATGAAACATGTTAAAAAAAAAAAAAAAATCCTTAAACTAATTAACGATAATTTCATTTTAATTAGATTGTGTAATGCATGTGGTTTACATTATGCTAAAAATATTAAAAAAGAGAACCAAAATAATGGTGGTTCTCCAAGTAATCCTCAACAAAATAATGTAACCACTACAACAACTACAACTTCAACATCCACTAATTCTCCAAATCCAAATGGAAATAACTTTTCTCCAGAAAGTGCGATGAGTGTTTCGAAATTAATAAGCGATTAACCTCCCTCTTCTTCATCTCCATCATTACACAACCTTCCAAATCATTGTACCATTCAATATATTTGTATATATAAATATATAAAATGTGTATATTTTTTTTCTTTATTTTTTTTTTTTTTTTTTTTTTTTTTTGATTTAAACTTGCTTTCCCAAAAAAAAAATTAAAAAAAGGATAAAAAAAAATTAAAAAAAAAAAAAAATAATCTGTTAAATAAATACCAAAACCTTTTTTCTGTGACCAAAAAAAAAAAAAAAAAAAAAAAAAAAAAAAACTATATTTCTTTGTAATTGGTTTTGAGTTTCAAACCAAATAAAATTTTAAAGACAAAAAAGAAAAGATTCATGGCTTAAACTTTTTTTAAAAAAAAAAAAAAAAGAAACTTGATCCCCCATTTAACCATTAACATATTCAAATAAATGAACGTTCACCTTTCCCGTTTGGAAAATTTTAAAAGCACATCCACTCCACTCCACACACACACAACAATTTATTCTAAAAATAACAATTTTGAAAGGTTTATTTTGTCTTTTTATCAACCAATATTTTTTATAGTTTCAAGTAAAAACAAATTCCCAATATTGTATGAAGGATGCATATCCTTTTTTTTTTTTTATTTTTCATTTTTTTAAAACTTAATTTTTTTTTTTTCTATTTTTTTTTTCATTTTTTTTTTTTTTTTTTTTTTTTTTTTTTTTTTAAGATTTGTGTGAAATTGGATTTTTATTTTTTAATACTTTTACCAACGAAAAAAATCAAAATTGAAAAATTTAATTGAATTTTCAATATACTTATTGCATCATTCATATTCTTAATAACGATTGCTCAATAGAACGAGTTTTGATTTTTTGCTTTATCATGCCACATGTGCATTTTTATAATAAAATGTGTGGTGTGATATTCATTTATTTTTGTAATTTATTGCTCAATAAAATTGCGAGTTTTTAATTTATATGCACATAAATAATAATAATAATAAAAAAAAAAAAAAAAAAAAAAAAGAACAGATCTGTTTCAACGAGTTTTTCGGAAATGGGGTTTTTTTTTTTTTTTGTTAATCTTGGGAATGAATTCAGATAAATTAGCTATTTCTTTTTTTGAAATTTTTAAAAAAAAAAAAAAAGAGTTTCTCATAGTGATCGGTTAATAAAAAAATAAACTAACATGTGGATTTTGATAATTAATATATATATATATATTATATGTATATTTAAATATATAAATGTAAATAAATGTAAATAAATATTATTTTTTTTTTTGAATGTAAAACATGTTTAATTAATTAATAGAAAAAAAAAATCGTAATCAATCACCAAAGTGTCAAATTTTTTAATTTAAAAAAATAACCACCCTTGGGTTCTATTATAATGTTGTGATTTTTTTTTTTTTTTTTTTTTTTTTTTTTTTTTTTTTTTTTTTTTTTTTAAAAAAGTGGAAAGATTTTTTATTGGATATGAAATAATATCATACGATAAATGCCCCCATTTTTTTTTTTTTTTTTTTTTTTTCTTAAAACTAACAATTAACATTTTAATTATTGCACTGTTGTTATCGTAATTTATTTTTATATTTATATTTAAAATAAAGAAAAAAAAAAAAAACACCATAACCAAAATTATAAAGAAAACGATCAAATTTTATTTTATTTTATTTTTTTTTTTTTTTTCATAAAAATTTTCTTTAATAATAAAAAGTCTGCATAGATTCACAGCTCCGGATTTGGAAAGAGAATCTTTTTTTTTTTCAGTTTTTTTTTTCAACAAAAATATTGATTTTTTTTAAAATCAAAAAAAAAAAAAAAAAAAAAAAAAAAATTAAAAAATTAAAAAATTATTTTTTGAAAAAAAAAAAAACTTGAAATTTTTTTTTTTTTTTTATGAATATCGACACACCCACTTTTTGATAGTTAAAAGAAATATTATACATTAAAAAAAAAAAAAAAAATTAATTATAAACACAATAAAAATATAATAGTAATCAAAATTATTTGATTTTTTTCAATAAAAAAATAAAATAAAATACTCAACGAATATATAACAAAAAAATAAATAAAAATAAAAAAAAAATTGTTTTTTTCAAAAATAAATAAAAAAAAAATAAAAAAAAATAAAAAAAAAAAAAATAAAAAAAGATAAATATTAGGATCGAATTTTTTTTTTTTTTTTTTAACACAAATAAACTGCAAATAATACAATAAAAAAAGCAAAAACTCAATTTAAATTAATAATTAATAAAAATAAAATAAAATAAAATAAAATAAAATAAAATAAAATAAAATAAAATAAAATAAAATAAAATAAAATAAAATAAAATAAAATAAAATAAAATAATAAATAAAAAAAATATCCACATAAAAAATAAAATAAAATAACTTAAAAAAATAAATAAAAAAATAAAAAATAATTTTAAAAAAATAAAAATAAAAAAAAAACAAATAAAAAAAAAAATTAAAATAAAATAAAAAAACACAAGGAAAAAAAAAAAAATGTTATTAAAAGAGATTATAAGGGAGGAATTAGAAGAGGATTATTACAACTACTATAATAACCTTGGCGAATATTCCGACACAAGCAAAGGTGACAATGTTAAAGAAATTTCAAATAATGAAAATAATGTCAAAAACAACGATGGTTTTTCTATTTTAACATCATACAATAATAATAATAATAATAATAATAATAATAATAATAATAATAATAATAATAATAATAATAATAATAATAATAATAATAATAACAACAATAATAACAACAATAATAATAATAAAAATAATAATAAAAATAATAATAGTAATAATAATAATAATAATAATCTTTTTGTGAACCATAGTTCAATTCTTAGAAGTAGCTCATCGCCATCAACATCAGAGTCAGAGGATTACAACAGCAACAATAGTAGCATCATTAATGATTTAACATCATCATCTTCTTCAATAGCATCACCAATTCAATTGGTCAACACATCAACACCCCATGGATATTCACCATATAATAGAAATCATAAAGGTATAAAGATATCACCGAATAATAAACAGGTTTCATCACCAGGTTTATTGGGATCAACGATGGTCTCTACTTCATTAATAATGGGTGCATCTAATATGAATAATAATAATGTTAATAATAATGTTAATAATAATGTTAATAATAATGTTAATAATAATAATAATAATAATAATAATAATAATAATAATAATCATAATAATAATAATAATAATAATCATAATAACAGCAACAACAATACCATTAATGGATTTAATTTTAATAACAATCTTAATAATTTGGCTAGTATAAATAATAATTTAAATAATTACAATAATAACATGAATATCAATAATCACCATCAATACAACCACTACAACAACCACAATAATAATAACAATAACAATAATAGCCACATCCACCTCCATAATAATAGTGACAACAATCATAATATAAATTTCTCAAATAATGGTAATATATTCAGTTCTAATCCATCAAATTATAACAATAACAATAACAATAATAATAATAATAATAATAATAATAATAATAATAATAATAATAATAATAATAATAATAATAATAATAATAATAATAATAATAATAATAATAATAATAATAATAATAATAATAGTAATAATAATAATAATATCAATAATAATAATAATAATAGCAATAATAATAATAATAACATTAATAGTAATAGTAATATCAATAACACATACAATAATAAACAACAAATTAGTGGGAGCATTGTGGCTAAAGATGATTTAGAGTATTTGAAAGAATCTTGGAAAAAAGTAGGTTTTATTCTTATTTTTTATAAAAAAAAAAAAACACCCCAATATTAATTTTATTTTTTTATAATAATTTTTCAGATAAAAGAGATTAGTAACGATTTTATAAAACTCTCAAAGTTGGCAACAAAATCAGATTTGCAATCAATTGATTTAATACCTGAACTTAGAACAAAGGTATTGGACCTCAATAATTTATTACACACTATTGAAGAAAAAGGTGAACTATTAAGAACTGATGAAAGACAGCAAAAGAAGAGAATGGAATCTGACAAAAATGCAGAAAAAAGGGTAGGTTTTTTTTTAAGAACAGCGACAAGCCAATTTTTTTTTTTTTTTTTTGTTCAAAAACTCGTTGTGATTCTTTAATTTCGAACCGTCAACTATTTGTTATTTTTTTTTTTTTATGACACCCATCAATTTTAAATTTAATTGAAAATTTTTGTGCAACCAATCACGCAAAAAAAAAAAAAGATTTTTTTTGTTTTTTTTTTCTCAAATCTGAATTGAATCTAATAATCCAATTTTTTTTTTTTTCTTCAATCAATTTCAAATAATTTAAAATCATTAAAAAAATTATAGGAAAAAAGAAGAGAGGCTTCTAGATTACTTAACAATGTTTGTAGAAATTGTAAAACAACTGAAACCCCAGAATGGAGAAAAGGCCCAGATGGTACCAAGAGTTTGTGTAATGCGTGTGGTTTACATTATGCCAAAAATGTGAAAAGAGAAGCTGCTGGTGGTTTACACCATTTGAATGAAACCGGTAAAAAGGTTGATTTAACTTTGATTTTAAATTAAGAGAGTTGGTTAGAGAAGAAAGAGGTTTAGAGGAAACAAGGGGAGTATCAATTTAAATAATTTTTAATTCTTCCTTGCTCACTAGGTGTATATATGCTGCCGAATTTTAATATATATAAAAAAAATCAAATGAAAGAAATAATTTGCAAAAAAAAAAAAAAAATCAAACAAAAAAATAAGAAAAAAAAAAAAAAAGAAATTTACGATTAAAATCCAAGGATTAGTTTTATTACCATTCTTTGTTAAATTTTTATCATATTTTGGTTTAAAAAAAAAAAAAAAAAAGAAACCAATAAATTATTTCTTTCACATAATTCTCAAAACAATTTATTTTACAAAAAAAAAAAAAAAAAAATAGAAAAAAAAAATAGTAAATCTTAAGTTATTTATTTTTCTTTTTAAAAGTAATAAAAAATGAATAACTTAAATGATTTACTATTTTTTTTAAATCTAAAATGTAAATCAAGCTTTATTTTACCCATAAAAAAAAAAAAAATAGAAAAAAAAAAAAAATATGGCATAGTTACTAATTAGTTTTCCATTTACCCGTTATGTACATTTTTTTTTTTTTTTTTTTTTTTTTAAATAGATATTAAGTGTGGGAATTAATTTTAAATTTTTTAAATTCATTGTTTTATATATATATATCTTTATTTTTTTTTTTTTTTAAAGAGTGGTTAGTGTTGTGTTATTGTGGGTGGGTTATGTAATTTAACTCTTTAAATTAGAAATTGGATTCCCACTATATTGTGATCGCCATATATAGTGTAAGGAAGGTTTCCATTAAAGTATTTTTTGTTTTAAAAATAAATTTTTTTTTTTTCATTACTTTTATAATTTAAAATTATTCAAAAATTGTTATTTTACTCATTATCCCATTTCCAATTTTTTTTTTTATTCTTCTCCCTACTTATATATTATTTTTATGAATAATTAATATGCAAAAAGTTTTCTAAAAAAAAAAAATAAAAAAAAAAAACATAGAAAAGAACATTACCAAACTTTTTATTTATTTCTCTCCTATTTAAAATAATTTTTTTTTATAAGAAAATTTATAAAAAAAAAAAAAAAAAAAAAATAAGATAAATAATTATAAAAATAAACGTCAATCTTAATAAAATATTTAAACCAAAAAAAAAAAAAAAAAAAAAAATAAAATAATATAAATAATTATTAAATTAATAAAAAAAAATTTTAAAAAAAGAAAATCAATTAAAATAATACCACAAACTAAAAATGTCTATTTTAAGTAAGTTTTTTTTTTTTTTTTTTAATTAATTTTTGAAATTTCTTATTTTATTAATTTTAAATAAAAAATAGAATCTTTAACATCCCTTGGAAAAATATCGGTCAACCAAAATCAAAAAATCAATACTGACTCAAAAAATGGTCATTTAAGCTTTGAAACAGAAAATAATACTTCAAGATGGAGAGTTCCAACATATACAATTTTATATAACATGAAATATAGACTCGTAGCCTATTGTTAAAAAATAAAATGTAAAAGCAAAAATAAAAAAAAAAAAAATATCGTTGGTAATATTTTTAAAAAAATAATTTCTGGTTAAAATGAGAAATTATTGTGTGCAGGTGAGAGTGAGTATATCATAAGATAAACCTAAATTTTTATTTTCATTTTTTTTTCCATTGTTAAAAAAAATAAAAAAACATCAAGTTTTAAAAAGTTTATGTTACATAATAAATATATAGATATATGTATATCTCTCTTTTTTTTTTATTTTTTTTTATTATTGTTATTATTTTAAAATTTTTTTTTTTTTTTTTTTTTTTTAAGCTTTAACTCTTGAAGAGGTACCAGAATTTTGAGTGATAGTTTTTGTAACGATTTCAGAAGATAATTCAGAAGGAGAGGAAACATGTAAATCAACATGATATGGATGGAATAATTGTTTAACAGTACCAGAGTGAGTACCAAGTTTGGCTCTAAACATACGATTGATGTCTTCACCAACGAAATCGATGAAAGCAAATTTGATGGTATCAGAGAGATCGAATCTTTCAACCTCACGTACTAAACCGTAGGCAACAATTTTTGAATTTAAATGACCTACCAATTCATCAGCACCACCACTACCCTTTGCAATAACTTGTAAGGTTGTATCGTTTTTATAGCCTATTAAACACCAATTGGTATCAGTACTATCTGATCTAACATCTTTAATTGTATCTTTAACTTGTTGTTCATTATCGAAACCAATGGTTGAACCACTCGATTTTGGTACTGCTGATGGTGTTGTAAATTTACTACCGGCACCTGAAAATGATCTACCGGTTGTATTTGAACCTTGAGTTGATGCACTAGATGAACTATAGCTAGATGTCATACGGCCACCATGCGATTGAACATCACCACTCAATACCATCGATGCTTTACCTGATGCTTTTGCAACGGTTTCTTCAACAATCTCTTTGGAAATTTCAGATTTAACTGTACATTTAATATCAACATGATATGGTGTAACGAGTTGATTTACAAATCCAGTATGAGTACCTAAACGTGCTCTTAACATTCTTGGGATATCTAAATAAAATAAGGAATTAATATTTTTATTATTATTTTTTTATTTATGTATTCCAAAAAAAAAAACAAAAAAAATAAAAAATTAAATTTACCTTCACCAATCCAATTAATATAAGCAAATTTGATAGTATCACTGTTATCAATTTTTTCAACGATACGAACTAAACCATAAGCAACTAAATTATCATTTAAATTTGAGATGAGTTCATTGACACCACCATTACCTTTACCCAAGAGAATGATAGTATTAGAGTTACCACCTTCATAACCAAAAAGTACCCAATCAATATCATTTTCATCGGATCTAAATTCTTTTAAAGCTTCACGAATGGTTGGTTCATCACCTAACTTAATGGCATCTTTGGAAGTGGATGATGATGATGGTGATGAAACTGAACCATAGGTAGATCTTCTGAAAGAGTTTGTTGGAGAAGTAGTTGATTTTGAAGCACCAGTTTTAGCACCATTTTCATCTAAAACCTTTGAACCTGTACCAGAGATATCTTGAATCTTATTCAATACGATATCGTCAGAGATTTCATTTTTGGAAGTAATTAAGAAATCACATTGGAATGCACCAAAGAAATCTTTGACACTACCAATGGTAACAGAGATCTTACCCTTTTGAAGGATACCAACTTTCTCACCAATGAAATTAATGAATGCAAATTTAACGGTTTCACTATCGTCTATTCTATCAATCTTTCTAACTAATGCAAATCCAACCATATCATCTTGTAAATATTCTACTAATTCTGCTACACCACCATTACCAAAACCAGCCAATTTTATCTTTTGTGATTTTGGTGATTCAAATGATAATAATACCCAATCAGTTGGATTTGAATCTTTTTTTAAATCTGCAACTGCTGATTTACATGCTGAATCATCGACAAATTGTAAACTCATTCTTTTAAAAATTTTATAAATCTAAAATTTTTTTTTTTTTTTTTCAAAGTAGGTTTATTTTTATAAAAAAATATTATAATATATATTAATTAATATTTTGGAAATAGTAATTTTTAATAAATATATGACAAATGAAATAAAAAAAAAAAAAAAACAAAAATTAAAAAAGAAAAAAAAAAAGAAAAAAAAAAAAAATTAATAAAAAAATAAAATAAAATAAATTTAATGTGGGGGGGTGTGATAAAAATAACTGAAATATTAAACTAGTTCAGTTTTTAAATGTTGTAATAATATTAAATAGTAAAAAAAAAAAAAAAAAAAAAAAAAAAAAAAACGCGGTTATAAAAAATATACAGTCCCCAAATAAATTTATTATAATATCTTCTTTTTTTTTTATTTTTTAATTTATTATTTTTATTTATTTATTATTATTATTATTTTTTTTATAACAAATTACGACCAATATACATATATCTCTTATTTTATATCTTTTTTTTACCTTTTTGTAGTGTTTTTGATAAATTAAAATGAAAAAAAAAAATAAAAAAAAATAAAAAAATAAATAAAAAAATAAATAAAAAAATAAAATTTTTTTCAGAAAAAAAAAAATCAATTTTCAAATAAAAATGGGTTTGGTGGTTATTTTCATATGAAAGCGGCCCATTTTGTTGAAGTGTATTTTTAATTTTATTTATTTTATTTTGTTTTTATTTTTATTTTATTTTTTATTTATTTTATTTTATTTTAATTTAATTTAATTTAATTTATTTTATTTCATATTATTTTATTTTATTTTATTATATTTTATGTTTTTTTATTGTTTGGTTTCATCATCAATAAAATTATTAATGAAGTTATGACAATTATCAATATTAAGATAGTATTTTACGATGTGGTTTGCATTTGAATCGATTGCTTTTGAAAGGGCATCTATAGTGATTTTATATTGATTTGGATAGCATGATAGAATTAGATCACACAATTCCACATTACCTCTAATATAGGAATCTATGAATATGTCATTACATTCTCTATTTTCAAGATTTCTTTTTGAATCTAATGAAATTAAGTGTTCATTAACTAATTGTCTCAAAAGTTTTTGCATATTTGGCTTATTTAATAATGACTCTAAATTTTTTTTTCTTTGACTTGGTTTTAAATTTTCATATGGAGAATCAATACTATTATCACCATAATCCGTCATATCATTATTGTCATCATCATCGTCATCATCATCATCATCATCATCATCATCATCATCATCATCATCATCATCATCGTCATCATTATCATCATCATCATTATCATAGTTATTATCGTTTTCATATTCTTGAAAATTTTCCAGCGCACTTGGATTTGGATTTATATATCTATAAATTTCAGAGATTAGTTCTTTGAGAAATATTTGTTTTTTTGGAGTATTATTATCACCATTTTCAAACACCATAAAATAGTAGAGACTTTTTCTTAATACTTTTTTAATTAAATAATTCATAATTTCTATTGTGAATTTATTTTGCATTTGATCGAGAGCTTTTAGTTTGAAAGATTTTATATTTGTTGAAACTAAATCGTTGTAATTCTCCCACATAAATTTTAGATTTTCATAACTATTAAATATATTATCACTATTATAATAATCACTATACAAAAGATTATCATTAATATATATATCCCCATTGAAATTATCTAGAAGAAATTTAGAAATTTCAAATTTATGAGTATGCATTGAATTTTCAAATAATCTATGAATGAAATCATTTGAATAATAATTGATTTGAATAAGTTTCTTAATTTCATGAATTTTCATTATTTTACATGAACAAAATAAAACAAAATTTGATAGTCTTAATTGATTAATAGTTTTCAATGGTATAAACCATTTAGTGTTTTCATTATCACTATTAAGACCACGACCATGACCAATTTCCCATTCATTTGAAAACTTTGAATAGTTTGGAGGTTGAAAAGCTTTAAATTCACTACCACTACCATTATCTTCAAAAAATTTGTTTTCAGATGATTTTTTTATTAAATTAGATGGAGAATTATAAGTAAATTGTTCATTGTAATGATTTTTAAAATTCAGAGTATTTAGTTGTATCCATTCTAAATGTTTAAAGAATAAGTCAATCCTTTTGATTTCTAATAGAAATTGTAAATCAGAGTTTAATGATTCAACGAAGAAATGAGATTCATTGGTTTCGATTTCATTTTTTTTACATATATTAGTTGATAATGCTTCAATTAATTTATTAATAATATCAATGAATGAACCTTGATCTTTATGATTATCATGTTTTCCTATTACATATTCAAATGTGAAATCATTTTGATTTAAATATTTAAATAAGTTTAAACCTTTAAATATATTATATTTTTCTTTGCTCACTTTTCCATATAGAGATTCACAATCTTCAACATTACAAAAACTAGTTATAAATTCCGATAGACCAGGTCTTTCTAATATATATTTTGAGAATTTTGGAGATCTAATATGAAGATAAAAGAAACAATAATATAAATTATGTTCAATTGGTATTGAATATTGAAAACATAAATTATAGATATATCTAACTTGATCAATTTTTACACCTTCAATTTGTAATAAAATTCTAAAGAAATAATTTATAATCTTTATTAGATTATCTCTACCTTTAATAACATCTTCATCGCTATCATCATTATTATTGTTTTTAAATTTCATTAAAAATAATTGAATGATTTCAATGAAATAATCGATATCAATAAAACCATCATCATGTTGATAATAGATAATTGATATTTCTGAATCAATAAAGTTTGTACTTGTTTCAAATTCACAACTTTCTAGAATATCTTCTTGTGGAATTGTTGAAATTGAGTTGATACTATTAATAAAAAGTTCTAATGATATTAAACTTAATGCATAGATATATATCATTAATCTATTATTGACATCAGTTTGTTCAAATGATTGTAGATTTAATTTAAAAAAATTAGATGAAGGAATTGTAATATTCTTTGTAAAATGTCTAAGGAATAAACATAATGTTTTACAACCACCAAAACTTTTAAAACCACTATCATTTAAATAATTTAAAATTTTAATACCATCTTCATTTGTCATTTTTGAAAATCCATTCTTTAATATTTTACATTCATCAATATCAATATCAATTAATAATTTTAATGAGTCTAATTTTATTAAATTTTCAATATCACAGTTTACAATTGAATTAATATATGATTGATTTTGTTTGAAATTCATTAATTTATTTTCATTGTCGTTAGCTTTTATTTCTATGATTTGATTTTCTTCATTTTCAATAACTATACAATTATATTTAGTTTCAAATGATTTTATAAATTTTTTATTTTCTAATTCGAGTTTTATATTTTTAATTATAAATTCTAGTAATGATTTCTTATCATCTTTTATTTCATGGTTTATTTGATGTTCTTGAAATTTAGTTTTAATATCTTCGGTTGCATAATATTTTAAATATAACTTTAAATACATGATTATATGATCAAATGAATGATTTACTGAAAGTTTGAATGGAATTTTATCACTTTTTTGAGTAGGTGGTGAATAAATCAAATTCAAATCAATTAGTTTAAATAATATTTCATTAAAATTTAAAACAAAGTATTTTATAAATCCATTTATATGAACGAATTGAAAACTTTCGCAATTATTAGAAGTTATAGTAGATGCTGAATGATACCTTGAATCTAAAGGTAGTGGTTCTGTAGGTTGATGTTGTGGTATTGTGTAGAGTATTTTTGGATTATCTAATATAAGCTTTAGGAAATCCATTTTACGTTTACGACATATCTGTACATTTATAGATCTATTTCTAAATTGTTGAGTTATAAAATCTAAAGAATGATTTTTAATATTTAAATAACGTGTTGAATTCATTAATTCTTCAAGTGTTGATACATTTTGACATTTCATAAATGCTAATTCAAATGATGATGGATAAACTATTAAATTGTATGGCTCATTTGTTAATATTCTAAGTGCCTCAATATTATCATATATAATTGCCATTTTGGTTAAATCACAGCATTCAAATTGTTTTCTTTTATTCTTTAAAAGTAATTCTAAAATTTCTATCAATTGTTGATTCTCTATAACTTTTTCAATTTCGTATTGTTTTTTTTTTAAAATTTCTTTTTCATTATTTCTATCAATAATCATTTCATTATCATAATAATTATAATTAAATAATTTAAAGAATGATTTGACTGAACTTTTATTAAATTGAATGTAATCACCAATTTTAATTTTATCTTTTATTATTGAATATAGTTTATTGTTTATCATTTGATCAAATGAATAGGTTTCTTTAATGCTACACCTATTATCTATATTGATTTGTATTGGATCAAAATATTGAACCCATTCTGTATTTTGAACACTTTTAAATATTTCATTAAATAGAAATTTATTTCTAAAAATTTTCCAAAATAATATTTCTTTGAATGAAATTATGTCATCCATTTATTGTTATTTTTTTTTAATTTATTTTAAAAAAAATAAAATAAAAAAAAAAATTTGAAAATATGTTTATGAAAATATAAAAAAAAAAATAAAAAA
The DNA here is from genome assembly GCA_036169595.1 of Dictyostelium firmibasis. Lineage (NCBI taxonomy): Eukaryota > Evosea > Eumycetozoa > Dictyosteliales > Dictyosteliaceae > Dictyostelium > Dictyostelium firmibasis. Next base: position 4,186,514 of record CM069768.1, read on the forward strand.
AAAAAATAAAAAAAAATAAAAATTAAAATATAAAAAAGGTGCAAAGTTCCTATAGTTAAGAAACAGTTAAAATTAAAAATAACTATGTTTATTTAACAGGGTTTCTTTTATTTTATAAATTTTTTTTAGCTGTTTTTAACATCAAATTTTATAATTATTATTTTTATTGTGTATTTTAATCTTAAGTAAAAAAAAAAAAAAAAAAAAAAATAAACATAGTTTAAAAAATAAATTATTTTATTTTATTTTTATTTTTAAATGTTTTTAATTATTGGCAATATGAAAAATAAGGATTTTCGGTTGTGCATGGTTTTTCTTCTACTTATATGTATCCACCCGAACAAGTTGTTATAAACTGGTTCAGTAGAGTTACATGCATAGAGTATAGAGTATTCACTTGATCGATACAATTATTCAAAAAAATATATCCAATATCTCTAATATTCTTCTTCCAAGTTGGATTATCTTTTGTTTTAACTAAGACTAATACATCTGATAGGGGGGGGGGGGGGGGGGTTTATCCATTGATTCCACACAAGTTTCCATTAAATGACCATTACAACCAGTTGGTATTGAAGAGTATTGTTTTTTCCAGAACAACCTATATATTGGAAAAAGAAAATTAAAAAAAAATAAATTATTATAAATTTTAAAGGTGTTTTTTTTTTTTTTTAAAAATAAACTGTGTCACAATTAAAATAGGTATTAATATTTTTTTTTTTTTTTTTTTTTTTTTTTTTTTAAAAAATTTTATTTATTTTAGTAATTAGGTTTTTTAACAGCCAAAACAATATCTTTTGCTCTCATTAATAATAAGAGATGTCTTCTCTTTTTAATTAAAATAATGATTGCAACAATACAAATACTTGTAAAAACAGTGACACCAACGATGATACCAGCCAATTGACCATTAGTCAATGATGATGATGAATTTGAACAAATTGAATTCTCACCTGATAAAGATTTATCATCAACCAATACAGAAAAATCAGGATCAAGTGTAGCGCTATACCTATAGAATGGAATTGTAATACCAATGAATGATTGTGATGATGATGAACTCTTTAATGGATTCATATATTGATCTAATTGTTGATTTTCAATTGATGTTGTTTGTGAATCAATGATTGCTCTTTTTATAAATCTACCATATAATGAATGATCATCTACTTGAATTTTAACATAATTTGAATTATCACCAGAATTTGTATCACCAAATTCAGAGTTTGAACAAACATCTTTAGTTTTACTTGAATCAATTGATGCTGATAAAACCAATTGAAGATTATTTAATTTACTCTTAAAATTATAACCACCAATTTCAATAGTATATTTTACTGTAGATGGATTCATTGTTAATTGTTGATTAGCAAATTTGATGGTAGTTTGATTTGGGAACCATTGAATATTTACTAAAATATTAGTAGTTGTTGAATTTAAAGGTGAGGTTGTAGTTGATGGAACTGTAATATTTGTAAAGTATTGATGTTGATTTGAATTGATTTCACTATAAATCCATTTTTCAAATTTAAATTCATTTACAACATCACCTTGAAAACTTAATTCTCTTAATGATACTAATGATACTAATGATTTGAATAAAATGTTTGAAGAGTTACTATTAGTTTCACCATTACCTAGTACTGGTAGTTCTGATGATGGATTTGATGAATTTAATTTTGGTGGTGGTATTACTACAACCATTGAAGTACAACCTAATCCAATCCATGGTGGATAACATACACATCCTTGTAAACCATTACAATAACCATGATCTAAACCACCACACACTGGAGATCCTATACATTTTTGTGGTGGATTTGTTGGTGGAGGTTTATTTGGATCTACATAATCATAAACATAAACATCAGGATTAACTATATAGATGTTTGAATTATAACCTCCTCTTGATGGTATAATTTGAATAGTAAATGGTTTATTGGTTGCTTTAATACTAGATATTAAAAATACACTATCAAAAAGTGAACCACTAATTGGTGTTAAACTATCGGGTGTTAATGAAGTATCAGAATAATTAACAAAAATATAATTAATATTTGAAAATCCTCTACCCATTATCCAAAGATCACCACCATTGGATTTTATTGAACTTGTATTTGTAATTTCTAAATTCCAATAGATTTTCATTGATGTAAATGAATAATTAAAGCCCTTGTTAATTAATTGATCATAAGTGAAACCAGAATAATAACCACCATTATTTATAAAACCATAAACTGTGAATATAACATCATTGTTACAAGCAAACCCAAAAGGTACCTTCATTTCACATCTATACTTTGCATTGGTTGAATTGATTGAAATTATTTTTGAAATACATTCAATAACTTCAATATGATAAGAGGTTGCATAAACTATTGGATATTGATCATACTTTAAACCACTTTCAATATCCTGTGCTTCAAAATTAAATATTAAAGTTTGATTTGAATTTAATGAGTTAATCATATTAAATGATGTTAAAATTGGTGGTGTTTCATCTAAAAAGTTATCACATTGCTGTAAATTATAAAAGACTATATTTGGATTATCTAAATAATTAATAAATGGTGTTTTAGGTGAATCATATTTATAACCACCCAATCTTGAATAAATTGCTCTATTTAATTGTGTATCAAATAGATTTACATCGGTTATCAAATAGTTTTGAGAGGCACAAACATTTGTTTTTAAATTTATTAATATTGCATATTTTCCTCTAAATCTATCACCACTAATTAAATTACTTAATGATAAATTAAATCTGTAAGTTGAACTATCTAAATCACCTCTAACAATAATTTCACCATGATCGAATCCATTGATTGGATCTTCTATATAAAATTCCCATCCAAATGTTGTACTATTAACTGTTTTATTTTTAAATTCACTAAATATTGGTCCATAACTATCTAAATCTATTATTAAAATCAACCATTAGTTTTTTTTTAATGTCATTGGAAATTTTTATCTTTATATTAAATACTTACAATTTGAGTTTACAAAAAGTTGTGATGAATTTGAAAGCAACGAATTATCAATTGAATAATATTGATTAAATGAAATAACGTATGGTATTACACCAGATAAAGTATTTGCTGGTATAATAAATTCAATTTGTAACATACCCATTACCTTATTCCATTTTGAAAAGTATTTACCAACTTGGTCCATTGAAAATATGTAAGTAGACACAGGATCTAAAAGTTGAAGAGAAACAATTGGAGGATTTTGAGAATCATATCCAACAATTTTGAAATACATTATATTTGAAACTGATTTATTTGTAATATTAACATTATTATATAAAAAGGAAATATCTGTTATTGATTTTGAATCATATGCTAAAAATTATAATAATAATAATAATAATAATAATAATAATAATAATAATAATAATAATAATAATAATAATAATAATAATAATAATAATAATAATAATAATAATAATAATAATAATAATAATAATAATAATAATAATAATAATAATAATAATAATAATAATAATAATAACAATAATAATAATAATAATAATAATAATAATAATAATAATAATAATAATAATAATAATAATAATAATAACAATAATAATAATAATAATAACAATAATAATAATAATAATAATAATAATAATAATAATAATAATAATAATAATAATAATAATAATAATAATAATAATAATAATAATAATAATAATAATAATAATAATAATAATAATAATAATAATAATAATAATAATAATAATAAAGTATATTAGTTAAATAATTTTTTTTTATTGTTAAATAAAATAATTACCTTTAAAAGTTGGGAAGATTATTCTTTTGTTTGGAAGTAAAGAAAAAAAATCATTATTTTGAAAAATTTTTACATTATTTAAACCCGAGGTAATAGAAATTGAGTTAATGTATTGTTTATAATCCCAAATAATTTCAAAAACACTATTAATAATATCACCTGATGCTAGCTTATCATATCTATAAATTTTATCATTTATGGTAATACTAAGTAAACCATTGTTATTGCTATTTAAAACACTTAGTCTTAAAAGATAATTAAAATCATATAAATGAAATATTTCAAAATCTTTAAGAACCGACGCATTGCTATCTATAATTTTAAAACCATGAAAAAAAAAGTTAAAAACATATTCCATAAATATTATTATTATTATTATTATTATTATTATTATTATTATTATTATTATTATTATTATTATTATTATTATTATTATTATTATTATTATTATTATTATTATTATTATTATTATTATTATTATTTCCGTTTTGTTATTATTATTATTATAAATACAAACATTGATTATCAGGAACATATAGAGGTATTGTTGCAGTCAATTGAGAAGAGTAGCCATTTATTGGATTAATTGAAAACACAGCTGAGTCAAAATTAGTAGAATTTTGTTGTAATATAAATGATGCACTAAAAGTAAAATTCTTATTTGACCCACCAGTGAATCCAAATGGCCATTGACTTATAAAACTAGGTGATTGGAATGAAATTTCATATTGATTTAAATCATAACTTTGATATCCTTTAAATGATACAGAGAATATTTTTGATTTACCAATTAAAATAAAATCTGAAACATTTCCCGATGATGGTATTGAATTCACTAAAAAACCTAATTATTGAGAAAAAAGATTAGTAAAAGAGATTATATCTAGGGGAAAAAAAAAAATTCAACTTACTTTTCGTATTTGTGGTAACATTATATATTAAATTTATATTGTTACCTTGTTGAGCATATATACTACCAATATCAATTCCACCAGAAACTGGTAAAATACCAATTAGTGTATAATTCCCTTTTGAACCATAGGATATTACTGGAGGACTTCTTTGATATTTATCAAAAAATATTAAAGGATAATCATTGGAGTTTACAGTTAAGGAGTATAAAGGAAATTGATTATATCCAAATCTTGTAATATTAATTTGATTTGGATAAAGTGTAAAAGAACTTAAACTACCAGTAAATGCTGAAAATATATATATTAGAAATAAAGAAATTAGAAACATGATTTTAATAAAGTTATTAATGAATTTACATACATTTATATATAGAGGGTATCATAATATAAAAAGTTTTATCAGAAAACCATATCGTTAAGTTTAAAGGATTTGTAGCAACTAAAAAAGGAGTCTGAAAATTTAAAATATAGTAGTTATTTGAACCTTTATCAAATAAATAACCATAGTTTGTTGAAATAACACAACTATTATTTAATCCATTAATTTTTAATACACCCATATTAATAGTAAAAGGGTTGAATGATCTTATACTTGGTATAAAATCAAATTGTAATAAACTTGTATCTATTTCTATTTGTTTATTTTTTTCTCATTAATAAAAGATTAAAGAAAACATTAAGTAAAAAAAAACCAATAAAAAAAAAAAGTTTACTTACTATTACACGTAAATGTAGTTTGTAAAGAGCCTATATATTTTTGATAGAATTCATAACCATCCCAATATGTCAGGTTTGAATAGATTGTGTATGTATGAGTTCCAATTGGTATTAGGAAAGTTTGAAAGCTATAAACTTTACATGTCGAATTGGAGAGAGGTGATGAAAAAATATTATATAGAAATAAATCGTTTGAATAAATAGGAGATATTATATATAAGGGTTCATATGTTGAAACTATCTGAATATCCATTTGAAAACTACAAAAACTGTCATCAGATTGTAGTGGTGATAAATCTTTACTTCCAACACTAATATCTGTTAATGTTAAAGTTTGGCAATTTATTATACTAAAAACATTAAATAACATAAATAATAAAACAATAATTTTTAAATTATTCATTTTATTAATTATTTTGTTATTTATTATTATTTTTTTATATTTTTTATTATTTTAATTTTTTTTATTTTTTTTTTTTAAATTTTAATTTTAATTTTATTTTATTTTTATAAATAATTTATTTTATAAGAAATTTTTTTTTTTTATTATTATTATTATTATTTTTTTTATAATGTATGTCATTCAAAATTTAAAACCTGTAAAAAAAAAAAAAAAATAAATAAATGAATTTTTTGATTTATAAAAAAAAGAATACGGTTCTTAAAAAAACATTTTTTTTAATAAAATTTTAAAAATATCTCCTAAGATATTTTATTTGGTTTTTTTTTATATTATACCAATTTTTTGGTATTGTTAATTTTCTTTGCAATTTTCAATTTTTTTTATTTTTTGATTCTTTGCACATTCTACGCAAAGATAAAAAATAAAAAAATAAAAAAAAATTCTGACTACCTAAAAATTTATTTAATTTTTTTATATTTTTCAAAGAATAAAGAAAAAAAGATGAGAAAATAATTAAAAAAAAAAAAAAAATTAATAAATCTGATGGAAAAAAAAAGAATATATTAATTATAATTATTTTTTGGTAATTATTTTTTTTTATTTTTTTTATTTTTTTATTTTTAGAGTTCTATGTCTTTTGCTCCCATTAATTAATAATGTATGTTTTCTTTTTTTTTTTTATTTTTTATTTTTTTTATTTTCAATTGGTGTTGTTTGTGAATCAAATGATTGCTCTTTTTATAAACCAATTAATCAAACTTTCTCTTTGAGATCTTTGTCAAAGACAATCAATCGGGTTTAAAGTATGATATCCAATAGTATATTTAACAAGTGAATATTTAGAAGTGATTCAATATCTATCCAAAATTAGTAATAACAAATGCATCTCTAACCGATCGATAATATCGAATGAATCAACAATTGGTGATGTTGAATCTAGATCGGTTCCACAATCTTTTAAGAACATTAAAATTTGAATTCAAAAAAAAAAAAAAAAAAAATTAATAAATAATATTATTGTGAGAAAAAAAAAAAAAAACACCTAATAGTACATACCATTTATAACTGAATCTATTGCAAATGATAAATCCATTACTATTTAAAAGTTTAATTGAAACATTAACTAGTAAATATTGTTATTGATGAAGAGTTTGATTTTACAAAAAAAAAAAAAAAAGTAAAATCACCAAAAGGTGCACTTGGGATAATAAATTCGGTAATAAATAATGTATCATTGAACTAAAGTTGAATCTTGAGGTGGACGTTTCATTATCAAAAATACCATTTATCATTCTTCCACCTTAATAGGTTCCAAAAACTGTTAGTAGGTAAAAAAGAACCTGCAAATATTTGGTGATTATATTTCTGGGTTTTTTATGCAGATTGAATCATCTGAAATTATTTCAACATTTTTTATTTGACATTGAACAAAATGAATAATATTTTCATTTTAGTGATTTTTATTATTTTCTTAACATTTAAGAGAGATTATAAAAAAATAAATAGAAAAAAAAATTATCAAATGTTGTTTTATAAAGAACATTTCAAAATATCTGATAATTTGATTTATGTAAGAAAAAAATTAACAATTACATTGAATCCAAAAAAAATCAGATTGCTATGAACAAACGTGGTTTTTTTTATTTTTTATTTTGAAAAAAATCTTCAAAAAATTAAAAAAAAAAAATTTTTCAAAAGACATTAAAAAAAAAAAATAAAAAAATAAAGAATAAAAAATAAAAAAAAAATAAATATTCCATTTTTATATTTTATTTTATTTTATTTTGAATATTAAAATTTTTTTTTTTTTTTTTTTTTTAATTATTGCAAACTGTGATAAAATTGAAATTTTTTCTACAATAATTTTCATCTGTGTCTGGATCTTCTATAACTATACCTAAATCGGTGCAGTTTTCATCCCTATACAAGTTAGAGGTTGTTGATGTTGAATTACAAGAGAGTTCAATTGCGACTAAAGATGCTAATCCTGGTCCAACACTACACATATTTAATAATCTATAATTAATAGAAACGAATGAATTCTTGAAATCACCATTACATTCGCCAGTGTAAGTAATTCCTAAAACAGTATTATTTGGAATAAAAAGATCTTCAGCTAAAGCGAATTGAGATTTAATTTGAAAACCTTGTCTACATCCTCCATAACATTGACTTGGAGTTAATAAATGAGTACTAATTGGTGAACCTATAATTTATATTTAAAATTTTTATTAAAAAATTATTTTTATGTTAATAAGTTATTATTAAGTTTTATTATATTATTATTATTATTATTATTTTTTTTTTTTTTTTTTTTTTTTTTTTTTTTTTTTTTTTTTTTTTTTTTCCTTACCTTCACACTTTTCATTGGAATCATCAAAAGTTAATCTTGCAATTTTACCATCATGGCTTTTAAATATAGTTGGTGACCATTCAAAAAGTAAGCAAGTATCAATTTTAAAGATATTACCACTTGATGCAGTTGTGACTGGACATGATTCTGTGTCTGTTAAATCAAGACTTGAATCTGAAGAACTCCAAGATGATAGTGACCCCCAATCAGATGAATCAGAACTTGATGATTCATGACCAGAATCATCAGAATTTGTTGAACAATTTGTATGGCCATATGTAAATACTTCCATTAATACATATTGTGAATTTATTAAACCTACAATAGCTGATAATACCAAAAGAACAAGAATGAGTCTCATATTTAATAAATTTTTTTTTTTTTATTTATTTATAAATATATATATATATAGTTTGGATAAAAATGATTTTGAAAAATAAAATAAATTTTTATAAAAAAGTGACGTCAAATTTTGGTTTTTAAATAAAATTTTTTTAAAAAAAAAACCCAAATAAAAAAAAAAATTAAAATTAAAATAAAAATTAATCATCATCAGATTTTTTGAATGATTTTTCTAAAAGATTTTTTCAAGATATTTTTAAAAAAAAAATTATAAAATTTTATTTTTTAAAATTTTATTTTGTATGGCAAGAGAAAATGTTGATTTTCCTTTTAGATGATAGTATTGATGACCTCGACAGCCAAAAAAAAAAAAAAAAAAAAAAAAAATATCTTACACCAAACCAATTTTCAATTTAATATTTAAATTTAATTTTAATAAATTTTGTCTTTAAAATATCTTTTTTATTATATTATTTTATTTTATTTTTTTTATTTTTTTTTTTTTTAAAAAAAAAATGACGTCAAATATTTTGATTTTTTGAGGTTGTATTTTTGATTGGATAGTTTGTTAATAATAAAATGTTTAAATTCTGAAGAAAATTTTTAGAAATAATAAAAAAAAAAATGGACTTGAATTTTTGAGTAAAAAACCATTAAAAATTAAATTTATTCGAGTTTACAGGTAGTTTGTTTTCGGTTAAACAAATTTAGTTGTAGCAATCTTCAATGGTGTTATAATCACCGCATTGGTTGAGCATTGGCTCACTAATTGTGTAAACTGAACTACCACTGCAGCTATCACCTTCAAAGATTTGAATACTTGAAGCAGTTGAGTTACAAGAGATTTCAAATGAAAAGGTACCTTGTGAAGAGGCAACATTACCATTGCAGGTATTCAAATATTTGTAATAAATTGAAATGAACGAATTTTTGTAATTTCCATTGCAATCACCAGTGTAAAAAGCTTCTAAAATGGTATTGGTGGTTGGAATAACTGGATTTGAAACTGCTGATAATTGGAATGTAATACCAACACCTTGGTTACATCCACTATAACAATCACCACTAGTTGCAGTAATTGTATCAACTGGTGTACCTATTTATTTTTAAAAATAATAAAAAAAAAAAAAAAAAAACAATAATTTATTAGTAATTATAATAGTAAATAATATTTATATATTTAATAATTTACCTTGACAATTATCATCGGATCGATTATAAATTGTTTGAACAATACTATCACCACTAACGGTATAGATTGATGGAAAATTTTCATTATAGTAGAAGCAAACACCTTCTTTAACTATTTGGCCACCAATTGAAGATGATGGACAAGCTTCACTAGAAGATTGAGATGATCCTAAAAATCTTAATGACTCTGAAGAACTCCATGATGATTGAGAACCCCATGATGATTGTGAACCCCATGATGATTGTGAACCCCATGATGATTGCGAACCCCATGATGATTGAGATTGTGAACCCCATGATGATTGAGATTGTGAATCTAATGATGATTGAGATGAATCGAATGATGATTGAGATGATTCAGAACCAGCGCAAGTGGCACCTTGGTAATCGAATTGTTCAATCAATACATATTGTGAATTGATAATTCCTGCAAATGCTGATAATAATAAAAGAACACTACTAATTCTCATTTTATTTGTTTAAAATTTATATTATTTAAAGAGCGAAAAAAGATAAAATAAAATTAATTTTGAAGTGGAAAAAAAAAAATTAATTTTGAAGTGGAAAAAAAAAAAAAAAAAAAAAAAAAAAAAAAAAAAATTTTAAATAACAAGATATTTTAAAAAGTGGGAATTTGAGGTCGACAAAATAATATCCTTTAAACTTTTTTTTTTTTTTTTTTTTACCACTCATCAAAAAACTCTTTTTAAAATAATGTATCTAAAATAATTTCTTAAAATTTTAAAAAAAACTAGTATTGGGCAAAAAATTTTAAGATAATCATAAGATTTTAATAGCTAAAAAAATATAAAAAAAATTATAGGAAAAGGTATGGAATTAGAAAAAAAAAAAAAAATATCCTTTTCTTATCAAAAACACAACCAATAACTTTTTTTTTTTTTTTTTTTCCAAAAAAAAATTATTTCTTACAAAGAAGATGAGGCTCGTATTTATTTTAATTACTTTTAGTTATTATATACTGTTTTAATTAAAATTAATATTAAATGTTTTTTAAAAATTTCTTTACCTAAAAAAAAAAATTAAAAAAATTGAATATATAATACAAATAAAGTATGAGATATCAACTATTTTTTTTTTTATAATAATAATTAAAAAGCAGACAAAAAAATACTTTTTTATAATCAAATAAAATGTGTGGTGTGGTTAATTAATAATACTTGAAAAAAAAAAAATAAAAAAATAAAAAAAAAAAAAGAAATAAAAAAAATAAAATATATAATTTTAGTTTTTAATTTTTTTTTTTTATTTTATTTTTTTTTTATTTTTTTTTTATTTTTTTTTTTTTTTTCACCTCGTTTTGAAATTTCATAAAAATCATTATTTTTTTTATTTGTTTTTTTAATATTGTTTTAAATACCGTTTCAAACAATTAAGTTGTACAAGTTAGGTAGGAAAAAAAAAAAAAAGAGAAAATGGAAGATTTATTATCATTATCAAAAGGTATTCCCCTTGATCCATTACCAGAACATCCAGGTTTAGACTCAACTGTACCACATCCACCAGGTCGTCCAATTAATTTAACATTAAATGAAAAAAAGGTAATTTTAATTTTTAATTAAAAACTCATATTTATTTATTTTTAATGATAATTATAATAATAATTATAATTAAAAAATCCTAACACTTTTTTTTTTTTTACCGACCCCTTCCTTTTTTTTTCAAAAAAAAAATTATTGCGTCTTAAAATATGTATATATATTTATAAATTAGTTAGCAATTAAAAATTCATTAAGATATTTCCCAAGTTCATTACATTCAATTTTAGCAGTAGAATTTTTAGAGGAATTAAATAAGTATGGACACATTTATATGTATAGATTTAGACCAATACATTACGAGATGAAAGCATATCCAATTGAATATTATCCAGCAAAATCTAAACAAGCAGCATCAATAATGTTAATGATTATGAACAATTTAGATAGAGAGGTAGCACAATTCCCAAATGAGTTAGTAACCTATGGTGGTAATGGTAGTGTTTTTCAAAATTGGGCACAATTTCATTTAGCTATGAAATATCTTTCAGAGATGACAGATCAACAAACACTCACAATGTACAGTGGTCATCCTATGGGATTGTTCCCATCTAATGAGAGTTCACCACGTGTGGTAGTCACCAATGGTATGGTGATTCCAAATTACTCTTCACATAAAGACTATGAACGTATGTATGCTCAAGGTGTTTCACAATATGGTCAAATGACAGCTGGTAGCTATTGTTATATTGGTCCACAAGGTATTGTGCATGGTACCACTATTACATTATTAAATGCTGGTAGAAAGTATTTAGGTGTTGAAACACTCATTGGTAAAGTATTTGTTTCATCAGGTTTAGGTGGTATGAGTGGTGCTCAAACAAAGGCAGCCTACATTTGTGGTGCAATTTGTATCGTTGCAGAAGTTAGTCCTGCTGCCGTTAAAAAGAGACACGCTCAAAATTGGGTTATGGAAGTCTATTCAGAGTTGGATGAGTTACTCGCTCGTGTAAGACTCGCTCTTAAAGAGAAGAAACCACTCTCAATCGCCTATCAAGGTAATATCGTTACACTCTGGGAGAGATTAGTCGAAGAAAAGGATATTCAAATCGATTTGGGTTCAGATCAAACCTCATTACATAATCCATACAATGGTGGTTATTATCCAGTACAATGTTCATTCGAGGAATCCAATCGTCTTATGGTTCAAGAGCCTGTAAAATTCAAAGAAATGGTTCAAGAAACCTTGAGAAGACATACTAAAGCAATTAATACACTCTCTACTCGTGGTATGAAATTCTGGGATTATGGTAATTCATTCCTCTTAGAGGCATCAAGAGCAAAGGCCGATATCATCAAACCAAACACCGATGGTAAAGAGTTCATCTATCCATCCTATGTTCAAGATATTATGGGTGATATCTTTTCATTAGGTTTTGGACCATTCCGTTGGGTTTGTACAAGTGGTGATCCAAAAGATTTAGAGACTACTGATCGTATTGCCAAAGAGTTAATCGAAAGACTAAGAAGTCAGCCAGGTGTTCCAAAGAATGTACAACAACAATTCAACGATAATCATCTTTGGATCAGTCAAGCAGGCGAACATAAATTGGTAGTTGGTTCACAAGCTCGTATCCTCTACAGTGATTGTATCGGTCGTTCAGAGTTGGCTGTAGCTTTCAATAATGCAGTTGCTGATGGTACTTTATCTGCTCCAGTCGTTATTAGTAGAGATCATCACGATGTCTCTGGTACTGATGCACCATGGAGAGAAACCTCAAACATTAAAGATGGCTCACAATTCTGTGCTGATATGGCCATTCACAATGTTATCGGTGATTCATTTAGAGGTGCAACATGGGTTGCAATTCACAATGGTGGTGGAACAGGTTTTGGTGAAGCTATCAATGGTGGTTTTGGTCTCTTTTTATGTGGTAGTAAATTACAAGAAGACAAAGCAAGAATGATGTTAAATTGGGATGTCAATAATGGTATTGCTCGTCGTTCTTGGTCTTACAATGATAATGCTGAAAATACAATCAAAAGAGCAATGGAATTGGATTCCTCTTTAAAAGTTACAATTCCAAATCATACAAGTGAAGATTTAATTAATTCTTTAAATTTTTAAAAATATATTTTTCTTGGTTTTTTTTTTTTATTAATAAAAAAATTTTAATTTAATTTCAATAAAAGATATGCAGAAAATAATAAAACTATAAAATTATAATCAAATAAATGGTTTAAATTTTTAACACATTTAAAAGTGGAAAAAAATAGAAATTTAGGGAACAAAAATAAAATAAATTTTTATATTCACCCAACCTATTTTTTAAAAAAAATAAAACTTTTGTTTGAAATTATTAATAAATATTATAATGATAGTTTAATTTTTTTTTTTTATTATTTTATTAAAAAATATTTTTTAAAAAAAATATATAATATAAAAATATTTTTATGATTAATCTCAAAAAATCACCACTATTATAATAATAAATTCAATTTATTTTATAAAAGTTATAGTTAAAAAGTTGATCAATTGTTCGAACATCAAAAAACAATTTTATTGTAATAAAATATCAATGAGTTTTTAAAACTGATTGAAATTTATTGTTTTTTGGTTTATAAGGGATTAAAATCATTATCAACTCAAAAAATTCTAACAAGATTTAAAGACATAAAAATAATTTAATTTAACTTCATTATTCAGATGAAATTAAGATAAATTTTTTTTATTTTTGGTAATAATAATATTAATAATAATAATAATAATAATAATAATAATAATAATAATAATAATAATAATAATAATAATAATAATAATAATAATAATAATAATAATAATAATAATAATAATAATAATAATAATAATAATAATAATAATAATAATAATAATAATAATAATAATAATAATAATAATAATAATAATAATAATAATAATAATAATAATAATAATAATAATAATAATAATAATAATAATAATAATAATAATAATAATAATCTTTTTGTGAGCCATATTTGAATTCATTAGAAGCAAAAGGAAAAAAAAAAAAAAAAAAGGTACTCTGGATTATTGTTGTGTATACCTCTAATCTTTAAAATATTTTTGTCAGTCAATTAATTTTTTCCCATACACAACTTACCACCAACACAAAAAAAAAAAAAAAAAAACTAATTTAATAAAAATAATAAAAATAATAATAATAATAATAATAATAATAATAAAAATAATATTAAAATTAAAGAATCTGTTTAAAATTTATAAGATACATATTAAATATAAAAAAAACAAAAAAAAAACAACTTTTTGAAAAAATGGTGATCTTTGGAAAAAGATTAAAAAGTTTGACGTTAAAAAGTAAAAAACAGTTTTAATTAAAATTTTAACTTTTTTTTTTTTATAAAATGTTTAGATGATTAATCATAATCTTGTGATTAATTAATTTCTTTTTTTAATTCAAACTGCCACGTGTTTTTTAACATTTAAAAATATCTTATTTTTTTTTATTTTTTTTTTTTAAAAAAAAAAGATTTTAAAACAAAAATCTTTTTTTTTTTTTATATTTTTATCAAACATTTTATTAATTTAAAAAATTTAAAATATTTTATTTTTTTGAAAAAAATTCAAATATAATGGATAACAATTTAATTAATACAATAACCTCTTCAGCAACAATTAAAAAGGATAGAATTGAATATTGGAAAAATGAAATCAACTTGGATGACTCATTTATTCCACACAAAAACAATCAACCAAATAATATTAATAATAATAATAATAATAGTGATGAAAAAAGAGTATTTCTGTCAGGTGCAACGGGATTTCTTGGTGCATATTTACTTGCTCATTTATTAAAATTACCAAATTGTACAATTGTATATTGTTTATTAAGAAATAAAAAAAAATTAGGTAATCCAATTGATGATATTTTGAATAATTTAAAACAACATAAATTATATGATCAAATTACACCAAACCAATTATTAAAGATTGAAGTTGTTGGTGGTGATTTAAGAAAACCAAAATTTGGAATTTCAATTTTTGATTACTCAGATTTAGCCAATGATATTAATTTAATTATAAATTCTGCAGCAAATATCAATTTACAATTAAATTATGAAAAGATGAAAACAATAAATGTTAATGGTATTAGAGAAATGATTAAATTATCAATCAGTGTTCAACCACCAATTAAAATGGTATTTATTTCATCATTTTCAGTATTTAATAATCATATATTAAAAGAAGGTGAAAGATTCGATGAACAAATTCAATTACCATTGATTGATAACCTTGAAAAAGAGTCATGTGGTTATATTCAAAGTAAAATCGTATCAGAATATCTATTAATGAATGCCTCCAATAAGTTTAATATACCAGCAATGATAATTAGATCACCAGTTTTATTTATTAATCCTTATACAAGTATTGGTGCTCATGATTTATTTCAAACACTTTTTCTCTCAAGTCATGAAATTGGTTTTTATCCAACCCTTGACATCAATGTTTTAGTCTCCCCAATTACTTGGGCATCTGAAAATATTATAAAAGTTATTTTAAATGAAAATTGTTGGAAATCATCAAAATCACCATTATCAAAAACGACTTCAATCTATAATATAAATGGTGAAATTCAAAGATTTGATATATTATTTGATGCAACACTTAAAAAACAATTTGGTTGTAAAGAGATGCCATTTTATGAATGGTGTAATAAAGTTTATAATTCAAATCTCGTTGCATGTAAAAGATATTGCCAATTAAGAACAAATGATTTTTTAATGTTGTTTAAAATTGATAAAAGCCTAGGTGTTTCTAAAAATACAAAATCATTATTACAATCATTGGGTTCATATGGAGGTAATCATTTTGATTTAAATTCAAGTGGTGTTAATGAAGAAATGATACTCAGTTCAATTTCTTACAACAACAAAAAAACATCATCCAAACTTTAAAATGAAATTTCTTGGTTGATTATTATTTTTTAGTGATTTATTAATATCATTAATACTCCCTGTCTCTCCCCCTATTTATAATACATTTTAGTTTATTTGAATAAAGAAGAAAAAAAAAAAAATTTGTTTTACAATTCCATTATTTATTTATTTATTTCTTTTCTTTTTCAAATAATAATTTTAGTCATAGTGATCACTATGATTACTATTGTTGATGTTATTATTATTTTGTTGAGAAGTAATAATTGGAGAATTAGAATAACTACGATTATTTGCATTAACCATTGGTGATGAAGTTGTGGACGAGTAACAATTGTTTACATAACCACCATTAGAATTTATACCATTTGTTAAATCGAAATGGTTTGATTTTAAAAGTGAAACAACTTTTGAGAAAACCTTTTCAGCTGCGTCTTTACCCCACATGAAATCCAAATGTTCATAGGATGGCTCCTCATGAACCATGATGACTCTGTCACGAGGTAAATGAGAGAGTAATGCCTTGGTATTTGGAAGATTATCACTACCACCATAGAATAGAGCGCACTTTGTGAGTATTTGAGATGGATGATAACCAGGAATTACACGACCATGATAACGATGAGGTTTCTTTGAGTCCTCATTTGGAGTGATACCCAAAAGAATGTCATCAAACATTTGGAAACGATTGGTTTGAATGATTTGGAACCAATGAACGACAGATTTCACAGAGGTGTATGAAAAGATATGTGAGTACAACATTTTCTTCTCCTCTTGAGAGATATTCTCTGTACACCAACCAAAAAGGAATTTAACTGATGTATCAATGAGACGAACAAATACATCTTTTGGTAGGAAATTTCTCCAAAAGATAGTACTTGGTAACATTGATTTCTTTCCAAAGAGAAGAAAGATAAAATCAGGTCTACTTCTAGCCAAACTATCGATCATTGGATTACTGAATCCTTTGACGGTTGCAACGGGTGCTAATGCAATGAAAAGATTGATTTTCTTGGAAATTATGGTATTGGTCGAAAGTGCTGCCCAACCTTGTGCTGTACCTTGTGAGAAACCAATGTAAGAGATCGATGGTGCACCTGTACGCTCACAAATGAAATTTACAATCGATGGATAATCATAACGTACCAACTCATCCAATGACCAATTCCAAAATCCTTCTTGATTTGGTGTGAAGTTTGTATGCTTAAAACTATACTTATTTCCACGATTATTACCTAACCAAACATCAAATCCTGCATCTGCCAATATAAATGGTAATGAATCCTTTGGATCGCTTCTACATAACCATGCCTCTGATGTTTGCATAAATCCATGCATAATAACTACAACTGGTTTACCATTATAAATTGATAAATTTGATGTTGATGATGCTGATGACATCATTTCTGATATATTATTACTATTACCTGTTGTTGTTGTTGTTGTTGTTGTTGCCGCTGTTGATGATGTATTTGCATTTGAATTATGAATTTCTTGATCAATATCAACGTGTTGTTGTAATTTTTGTACTAATTTATTTTTACGATTATTAATTGTCGATGATGTATTATTATTATTATTTATTGTCGATTTACTTCTCCCACTATTATTATTATTATTATTTACATGTGATCTTGGAGAAGTTGGTGGTGAATCAGGTGGTGTATTAAATTGTTTTGGTCCTGTTATTCTATGAAGTCCTAGTATGAAACCATCTGGTGTCGTTACGAAATGTTCCTCAACTGGGTATCCTCTTGCTGTGATCATTTCAATTGCATCACGTTCTAAATCTTTTTCAGATTCACTAGCTTCTTTTGATACAGGTTTACTAAAGCTAATATTATCGAAATAATATCTAAATGGTACAAATCCAAATATTGTCGTTACAAAGAATCTTGTAATTCTCTCTACAATCAATATTGTTAATGTCAAATATAATTGACTCCATCTCCATATAGTTCTTAAAATACTAACAATAATTAATCCCATTATTAATAGGTTGTTTTTTTTCTTTTTTTTTTTTTTACTCTATATTTTTTATTTTTCTTTGTTTTTTTTTTTTACTCTTTTTTAATTTATTTTTTTTATTTTTTTTTATTTTTGAAAAATAAATTAATAATTTATACAATAAAAAGACTTTTTTTTATTTTTTAATATTTTTTTTATTTTTTTTTATTTTTTTGTTTTTTTTTTTAATAATTAAAATTTTTAAAAATAAAATATAAAAAAATAATAAATTATTATTATTATTATTATTATTATTATTATTATTATTATTATTATTATTATTATTATTATTATTATTATTATTATTATTATTATTATTATTATTATTATTATTATTATTATTATTATTATTATTATTATTATTATTATTATTATTATTATTATTATTATTATCTTACGATAAAAAAAAATATATTTACTTTGTTGTATATATTTCAGAAAGTTTTTATTGATTTTTATTTAATTAAAAAAAATATTTTAAAAAAAATATTATCAGGTTTTTAAATTTTTTTTTTTTTTTTTTTTTTTTTTTTTTAAAAAAAAATATTAAAATAATGGGTATTTTGTAAATGTGTGTTTAGTGTGTGGGGTTTTTTTTTTTTTTTAAAAAAAAAAACTAATGATACAAATTCAAATAATTATTAGATTTATTTGATTTAAATTTTATTTTTAGAATGAAAAAAATATTCAATTAATATGATGAATTTCACACATAAATGTGGTATTTTTACAAAAAAAATAAAATAAAATAAAAATAAATAAAATAAAATTATTATTATTATTTGAATGTTGGTGTGACAAAAATGAAAATTAAAAAAAAAAAAAAAAAAAAAAAAAAAAAAAAAAAAAAAAAAAAAAAAAAAAAAAAAAATAAATTTTTAAAAAAATGGGAAGAAAAAAAAAAAAAATAAACAAAAATAAACAAAAAAAAAAAAAAAAAAAAAGACTTAACTGAACGAACTTTAGTTGTCTATGAATTAAAAGAAATCAATTTGTGGTGAAATTTGGTAGTTAAAACTCAACTTTTATAAAAATAAAAAAAATAAAATAAAATAAATAGAAATTAAAAAGAAATAACTGACATTTACAAAACTATTGGCACATTAAGTTTTTTTTTTCTTTTTTATTATTTTTTTTTTTTTTTTTTTTTTTTTTTTTTTCATATGAAAAAAAAAACAAATTATAAAGAGTTCCTTTTTCTGACAGCATAAAAAAAAATTTTATTTCAGTTTAAAAAAAAGATGAAGTTTTGCTTAAAGTTGAATCGATGCAAACATTGAAAACCATTGATTCTTTCAAAGATATTGGATTTTGAAAAACTATCTTTAGAAATTAACTAATTAAAAAATAATTTTTCAAACAACGCCAAAGAGATATGTGAAAGAAAGGAATGGATAAAAAAAATGATAGGAAACGAAAGCCAAAATCATCATATATAAAGGAATTTTATTTATTGAAATCCTTATATAACATATTTTTACTTTATGTTAACATAATTACAATCTAGATTTTTTTTTTTTTCTTTAATTTTTATAATGGTAATGAAGTGTACCTGTGATGATTGAGATATGTCTGTAAGAAACCAACAAGTCATTGCCCATCACTGAACTTTCTACTTTACTATTTCAAACCCAAAAACACATTAAACTGTTTTTGAAGGCCACCAGGAAAGGAAGCATAGCAAGATCCAACTGATTTTTATGAATGAAATATTATTCGTGCTAATACTATCTCAATTAACAAATAGATTGTGGGAGTTTTTTTTTTTTTAAAAAAATCATGATGTGTTTTCGGTAATTTTTTTTTTTGTATTTTTTTTTTTAAAAAAAAAAAAAACGAGACTGCCATTTTTAAAGTTTTGGCACCATTTCATTTAAAATATTATTTTTATTTTATTAATTTATTTATTGGAAATTTGATTATTAAATAAACGTAATAAATTTCTTTCCAACATTGCTATTGTAACTTTACCAATTGTTGGAACTAAAATTGATTTCTCTTGAATTGATTCTTCAACATTTAAACAACCAGCGAAATTTATAACGATAGTACCATCTTGAATTAGATCAGAGTTTACTTTATAGTTTGGAGAGGGTACACCTAAAATTAGAATATCAGATTTTGATATTGCTTCCTCACGTGTTACAGTTGTTTCAGACATTTTAATTGTACCATGTCTTTTACCTGCTTGAAATATAATGATGCCATTGATATCGATTGAATAAACTATGGCACCATCATTTGCCAACATTGCTGCTAATGGACGACCAACAATTTCACTACGATTAATGATTGTAACTGTTTTGCCTTTTAAATGTTCTCCCATAGTTAATGACTTATCGTAGATACCTAAATTATCGATAATCTTTACCATTGCCAATGGTGTACATGGTATAACACATTTTTTAGTGGCTGTCTCACCATCCATATAACGAATATTATGATATAGATTGAAACGATTGGTAGTAGATAATCCTTCGACATCTTTAGTTGGACTAACTACATCTTGTATATAAGAATCCATCATACCTCCAAATACTGGATAATAAACAAGAATACCATGTACACATGGATCATTGTTTGCCTCTATAATTAAATCCTCCAAATCAACTCTCTCAACTCTTTTCAATAAAAACTCAATACCATCTTTTTGACATGCTAATTTAGTCCATTTAGAATAATCTATTGCTCCTTGATCATCACTTGTTAAAAATGCTACAACTCTTTATTATTAAAATTAAAAATAATTTAATTATTTGTTAATTTGGGAAAAAAAAAAAAAATAATGAAATAAAATAAAATAAAAAAAAACCGACCAAGATGATCATTTCTTTTTTTATTTTTTTTATTTTTTTTTTTTTTTTTTTATTTTTTGAAGATCAAATAGTTTTTTTTTTAAAAAAAAAAAAAATAATTAATTACCTTGGTTTCCAACAATTTTTTGTAATTTGTTGTTTAACTTCTTCTCTAAAAAAATTTGCAATTGGTGTAACATCAACTTTTCCTTTTTTAGCTTGCATAATTTCTTTATATTCTTCCATTTTTTTTTCTTTTTTTTTTTTTTTGTGGTTTTATTTGGATTATTAACGAAATATTTACAGATAATAAATTATTATTATTACTTTTTTTTTATGAAGTTAAAATTTTAAATGTGGTGTGGTGGTTTTTTTTTTATGATAATGAAAAAAATTAATAAAATAAAACATTAAACAAAAAAAAAAAAAATAAAATAAAAAAAAAAAAAAAATAAAATAAAATAAAAAGTAAAAAATGTAATTTAGGCGAAATCGGTGTATGTAAAAAAACTAAAAATAAAATTTCGAATTCTCGCCTTTTCACAGATAAAATAGATAGTTAATCACTTGATATTATTTTTATTTTTATTTTTTCATATATTTAATTATTAATTTTTTTTTTTTTTTTTTTTAAAACCAATAACAAATAAAAAAAAAAAAATAAAAAAAAAATTAATGCCTCAAAAAAAAAAAAAAATTAAAAATGGCTTTTTCAACCTAATGTATCAATTTTGGAAACTAATCTCCTCTTTTTTGAATTAACATTATTTTATTCTTTTTTTAGTACTTATTTTACTTATTTTAAAAAAGAGTTTAGAAAACAAAAAATAAATTTGTAAATTTTTTTTTTGTTTATAATTTTTTTTTTTTTATAATAGTAATAATTAATATCTAAAATGAAACCACTTATTCAAATCGAATTTTTAACCCTAAATATTTTTTTTCTTTTTTTTTTTTTTTTTTTTTATTCTAAACCAATTTTAGAGAAAAAAAAAAAAGGTTGTTGGGATTTTTTCAAATAATCCAAAAGGTTGCAATTTAATTTTTTTTAATTTTTAATTTTTAATTTTTTTTTTTTATTTTTTTAATTACCAAAACATTTTTTTTTCATTTATTCGCGAAAAAAAAAAATAAAATAAAAAAAAAGAATAAAATAAAAAAAAAGAATAAAATAAAATCTTTCCCACATAATCATTAAAAAAAAAAAAAAATAAAGTTATTGTATAATTAAATATTTAATAAATAATGATAGAAAATAAAGAAACTATTGAAAGAAAGGAGGGAATAGAGGTTAAAACTAGTATAGATATTAACATTAAAAATATAAAAGATGAAGAAAATGGTATAAATGCGACTATTGTAACAGAGAATATAACTCAAGAAATTAATACTGTTACTCTTGCCAATATTAATAATAATAATGATGAAAAAAATAAAGAGCTGTTGGGCAGTAGTGAAAATTCAATTACTCAATTAGAACAATTATTATCAAAAGATGAACAAACCAATAGTGATACAACACCATTAATAATAACTTCATCACCACCACCAACAACAACAACAACAACAACAACAATAATGAACAATAATGAAAATGAAGAAGATGATAACAGTTTAAAACAATTAACTAAGAAAGAGATTCTTGGTGTTCTATTAGTTGATAGTTTCTCAAATTTTTATATTCAAGATAGTATATTATTCCCACAACATCAGACGGTAGGAGTTGGAGGTGAAGAAAAAATGACGGATACAATAGTTAATGATGATATAAATACGATATCACCAACCACAATCATTGGAAATGGATATAAAGATAATGAGGTTACAAGTTTTTTAGTGAATGCATTTCATTATCTCTCAATACCAATGACAGTTTTAAATTATCTTTTGTTAACAAATAAACAATCAATTAGTTCTTCAACAGTATCAACTTCAACATCTAAACAGATATCAAAAGTATCCTCATTTAGTTCTATTCCTTCCTTATTACATACATCCCCAACACTATCAACTTCCACTTCATCCAATAATCTTTTGCATGTCGTTGATTCTTCAAACTATGAAATTTCACCACCATCTTTATCACCATTATTATCACCACAACAAACTACAATTACATCATCATCTACTTTAACAACAACCACTTTACCAATTGCTAAGCAACAACAACAGCAAAAAGAAAATATATTACCAAATAAAGTTGATAAAAATATAATAATGGAATTGGAGATGTTATATGATCATCATTATAGTATGGAAATATTTGAATACTCTAAAAAGATTTCACAAGCCCAAAATGATATCGATACAAAGAGTAAACTTTACTTTCAATATCTTTCTGATTTAACAAAGCGTTCATTGGCAATTTGCCCACCAAAATATTCAGATTTAATTACTTCATCGCCCTCTTCAAATCAATTCTATACAACTATTCGTGAATCTGTTGAATTCTTTTTAATTCAAAATTTATTTCACCAGTAAGTTTTTTTTTTTTTATCTTAATTCCTTTTAAATTTAATCTTATTAACTTTTTTGATAATAATAATAATAATAATAATAATAATAATAATAATAATAATAATAATAATAATAATAATAATAATAATAATAATAATAATAATAATAATAATAATAATAATAATAATAATAATAATAATAATAATAATAATAATAATAATAATAATAATAATAATAATAATAATAATAATAATAATAATAATAATAATAATAATAATAATAATAATAATAATAATAATAATAATAATAATAATAATAATAATAATAATAATAATAATAATAATAACAATAATGATAATAAAATCCAGTTTATTTCAAATTGATTATGATTTAGATTATCAATTTTCAAAAAGAGTTGAATCATTAAAATTTATAGAGTTATCACATTTAGGTGTTAATAATAATAATGGCGGTGGTAATCAGTTTAATAAAGAGTTATGTACAACATTATTTAAATTAAATGTTTATCAAACACCAGTTGATAAACAAAGATGTTTAGCGAGAACATTAGTAAAACTTTTAAAAATTAATGGTGGTGAAGAGTTGTTATTACCAAATTTAGTTTATTTAATACTTGTTTCAAACCCACCAAATATTTATTCAAATTATAAATTTTTGGAGAAATTTATTGATCATGAAACTCAAAATCCAATTTATGAATATTCATTCTTACTATTTTCAATGGCAATTCAATTCATTGAAAAGTTGGATCATAATCATCTTTCGATTGATCCTTTATATTTTCAATCAAAACTATTTGAATATAATCAAAAAAATAACGTAACAACTACAACAACCACCACATCAACAAATCAAACAACTACAACAACTACAACAATAATTAATAACAATGACAATAGTAATAATAATTTGGATATTTCAAATAATAATTTATCAATTCAGTTTTCAAATTTATTAATAAATGAACCATCAGATATAGATAACAATAATAACAATAACTATGAATTAAATAATTTTTTAACGGATAATGAAAATAGATTTAAAATATTTAAAGAGAATAATAGAATTCAAACAATGATTGAATTATGTAAAAATCAAATTACTGATAATGAAATTGAAGAGTTATTATTAAAGTTTATATCAATATCACTAATTAAAGAGAATCCATCGTATCATTCTTTAATTAGATATTCTTTAAAGAGATTTTTCATCTACTATTTGGGTATCGATAAGAATGTTTTCCTCTCCACAGAGATGCATACAATTGGTGCCCTACAAGATGATAATCAAACCAATGGTACTCAATCAGATCTACTACCAGATGGTAGTTTAGTAAATGCAAATAATAATAGTTCGGGTAAAGATAGAGCCATTAAAACTGCAAAGATTGCTGGTGCAGCTGTAACCGGTGCTGTTTTGGTGGGTATGACTGGTGGTTTGGCTGCACCTTTCATTGGTATGATGTTAAATTTTGTTGGTGCCGGTAGTATTGTTGCTGGTATTTCAGGTGCAACTGGTTTAAGTAGTGCTACAATGTTATCGGTTATATTTGGTGCAGCAGGTGCAAAAGTGTCTGCAGGCGCAATGATTTCTGCAACCAGTGGCATCAAAGATTATCAAATTCATAAAATTAAAAGTCAAACTTCATTGCATGCCATCATTGGTGTCTATGGTATTTGTAATGATTTGACTGGCGTTTCAGACTACTATCAAACCAAATCTGTATGGGACAGAGTTATTAGATCGGTGACCGATGACTATGGTGACATTTTTATTGTTGAATGGGAAAAGGAGGTAATGTTAAAATTGAAGCAATTGGTATCCGAATATCAAGGAACCATTGTTCAAGGCATTGTTAGATCCGCTGCAACCAATATTATCTCTCAATCTTTAGCATCAGCACTGGTACCATTATCTGTTTTGAAAGCTGCTTCGGTTTTAGATAATCCATGGTCTCTACTAAAGGATCGTTCAGAAAAAGCAGGAAAAGTATTGGCTCAACAGATTGTAGATGGCTATTTTGGAAATAGACCATTGACATTGGTTTCAACATCAATGGGCTCTAGAATGGTTTTCTATGCATTAGAGGAACTTTACAACCTATCTCTTACCAATCCAAAGATCTATTCACTCATTGAGTCCGTGGTTTTCATTGGCTCACCAATAACTTCGGATCAAAAACGTTGGAGTAAAATTTTAAAGTTAGTGAGTGGCCGTTTGGTTAATTGTTATACTCCAAATGATTTACTCTTAAAATATGTTTGTCGTTCAATCAATTGTTTATCCGATGGTATTTTACCTGCTGCTGGTGTCGCTCCAATTCATATACCCTGCTCAAGTTTGGTAATTGAAAATGTTGACCTCTCAAATCTTGTTAAAAGTCATTTGGATTATGAAAAAGAAGAAATACTTTGTAAAATTTTACAACATGTTGACATTAATAATATTAAATATTGTTTACCAAAAATTTCACCACTATACAGTGGTAAAGTTTATGATATTTAAAATTAAAAAATAAATTTGTAAATAAAGAACGATGAAACTATTTAAAAAGAATTTAATTTATTTTTTTATTTTTTTGTCGAAATAAAAAAATAAAAAATTAATTGAAAAAAAAAAAAAAAAATTTATTTTGGTGGTCATCACCATTTCGTTTTTAAATAAGGTTTTTTTTTTTTTTGATTTTGTTACTTTTTTATGGTATTATCATTATTGTTCAAATGAAATTAAATTATGACACATCATAATACTGATAATAACAACAGCAGCAACATCAACAGTAATAATAGTAATAATAATAATAATAATAATAATAATAATAATAATAATAATAATAATAATAATAATAATAATAATAATAATAATAATAATAATAATAATAATAATAATAATAATAATAATAATAATAATAATAATAATAATAATAATAATAATAATAATTATAATAATAATTATAATAATAATAATAGTGAGGGTAAAGATAATGATGTTGATAATAAATGTAATATTCACCATAATGAAATTATAAGTTTTTGTCATAATTGTAATAATATGCCACTGTGCTTGAAATGCATGTGTCATGATGATGATGATGAACAAGAAAAAACAATTAGTCATAATGGTCATAGTTTTTCATCTATATGTAATAAAAAAATAGGTTTGATTTTCAAAGATTTCAAAAATAAACAACTGACCACCTTATCAAGTTTTAAAGGTATAGATGATTTTTTAATGGAACAATTGGATGATAGTATAAGTTTACTCACTGAGAGAAACGATTCAACAATAAAGAAAATTAAAAATCAAGTTAGGCAACTTCATAATCTCCTCTCAATAGTAGAATTAGATTTAATAAAACAATGTAATAGTAATTTACAATCAAATGAAATCATTTATTTAAAAAATAAATCAGAACTAGAAAATGATAAAATAACTATAGATCATTTATTAAACAAGTATCTTAATATTAATAAAAATGAAGAATTATCAAAAGATAAATTAGTTTCAATATTAAAAGATAATCAATTATCAAATGATTTAATTTCACGAAGAAACTATAGTAAATTTAATTTATTTAATGATTTTGAAATATCATTTAATCAAGAATCAATAGAATCCTTTAATAACTCATTAAAATCAATAGCAACTATTGATAGTAAACCATTCGAGGATAGAATAGATTTTAAGCATTTAATGATTAATAAACAATTGAAGTGTAAGCATATATATATATATATATATAAAGTTAACAATACTAATTTCAATATATATTTGAAGAATACTAATTTATTTAATAAATTAAAATAAAAAAATAAAAGTAAATGATATTATTTTTAGAGTCGATAATAATGAAATAATAATACCGAATGATTATAGTAAAATATCGATTGGAAATGATTGTAGGATAGAGTTAATAAAAATACCATCTACAATAAAAGAGTTGATTATTAGTGATGGATATAAATATGAAATTGGTGAGGGAGTAATACCAAAAACCATCGAAAAACTTCACATTGGTGATATAGATAAACCATTGGAAAGTGAATCAATACCAATCAATATTAAATATTTGTATATAAAAGGTGGCTATAGATATTGTCTAAAGGGCATAATTCCAAATTCAATTCACTCCCTATACTTTGGTGCTATTTTTAAACCATTATCAAAACATTCAATTCCAGATAGTGTACGTTGGCTATACTTTTTAGATGATTTTAACCAGGTCATAACATCCAGTATGATTCCAACCAAAAATAGTTTATGTAGAACATTATTGGAATCAATTCATATTCATAATATCAAATATCCATTGAATGCATATAATAATAATAATAATAATAATAGATCAATACCTGATGGTATAAAATCCCTATGCTTTAGAGATGGTTTCAATCAAGAGATCACAAGAGAGATAATACCATCATCAGTTGAGAAACTTCATATATTCGACATTAAATCAACCATTGACTCCAATAAATTACCATCAATTAAATATCTTTACCTCTATAGTGGTTTCAATCAAACTATATCTTCCAAAACAATACCCTCTTCAGTCCATACTCTTTATCTTGGTAATATAAAATCCAACATTGAATCAATACCAGTCAATATTAAACATCTCTATCTAGATGGTGGACCTGATCAACAATTGTTACCTGGTTTAATAACAAATAATGTAGTATCATTATTTCTTTATTCTTTAAAATTTCCACTATTGATTGGATCAATACCACCCTCTGTTACATACCTTAGACTATGCAATGGCTTCAATCAACCTCTAATTTCAGGGACAATTCCGAGCTCTGTCGAAAAACTAGGATTCTATGATATCAAATACCCCCCAAAACCAGGTTCAATTCCCAATTCTGTCACTGAACTATTTCTATGTAATAGATTCTCTCATTCTATAGAGGAAAATGTTATATCAAACTCTATTTTCATTCTACATCTCTATGACATATTAAAACCTATATCCTCTCGTTCAATTCCCTCCATTAAATGGTGTTATTGTTATGATGATTTCTCTCATAAATTGGATATTGGGTTTTTACCTATCTCAATCGAAAAGTTAATTCTATATAATATAAAACAACCCCTCGAGGTTGGTTCACTATCTCATTGTACTAGAATTTCAGAGATTCAATTAAATGGCTACAATCATCCAATAACCCAATCCAACATCTTACCAAACACTTTGAAAAAATTATTTCTTTATAATCTAAAAAAAGAAATCACCACAAATTCGTTGCCTTCATCTTTAAAAGAATTACATTTATGTGATGGTTTCAATCCAAACTTATTAGACTTAACCTCAATCCCAAGTTTTATTGAAATTAATAAAACTTTTATGATGAGTTAGTTCATCAATAAAATTTTGTAAATAAATCTGTATATATTTTTAAAAATTAAAACCATTTAAATAATCTTTATTATATAAACTCTTCGGTTTCTCATTCACTTTAAAAAAAAAAATACCACAAGAATAATAAAAATGTAAAAAGATATATCCTAAAAAAAAAAGTTTGGAGGGAATATAGTGTTGTTTTAAAACTTTTATTTTTTTAAATTCATAAAACCAAAATATCAATTCGATATTGTGAATTATTTTTTTTTTTTTATATTTACAACTGTTTAATCTATTTTATTATTTTCTTTTTTTTTTTTTTTTTTTAATAAAAAAAATGATCGAATAATTATTAGATCAAAGATGGATTTAAAGGGATTTATCAATAGAGTTATTGATGAGTGGTAAAATAAATAATTATTTAATTTCATTTAATAATATTGGTTTTTTTTTTTTTTTTTTTTTTGGTTTGCTTTGGTATGGTGGTTTTTTTGGTTGGCTTTGGTTTGATTTGTTTGGTTTGCTTTGTTTGGTTTGCTTTAGTTTGCTTTAGTTTGCTTTAGTTTGCTTTAGTTTGCTTTAGTTTGCTTTAGTTTGCTTTGCTTTGATTTGCTTTGCTTTGGCTTGCTTTGCTTTGCTTTGGTGGTTAGGTGGTTTGGTTTGGTTTGGTTTGATTTGGTTTGGTTTGGTTTGATTTGGTTTGGTTTGGTTTGGTTTGGTTTGGTTTGGTTTGGTTTGGTTTGGTTTGGTTTGGTTTGGTTAAGTTTTATTTTTATTTTTTACAAATATTTGTTAATATCGCCATTACCCATTCCCATTTGTAAGAGGTTGCCGTTCATGCCAATGCTACCGATACCATTATTAATCATATTATTATGCATATTGCTAAGCATATTACCAGTATTCATATTATTCACTCCATTAATAATGTTATTATTACCATTCATATTATTCATATTATTTAAGTTAATATTATTGTGGTTGTTATTGTTACTGTTGCTGTTACTATTGCTATTGATATTGATACTATTATTACTATTACTATTAATATTACTATTACTATTACCATTACTATTACCATTTCCAATACCATTGCCATTACTATTACTATTACTATTACTATTACTATTACTATTACTATTACTATTACTATTATTGTTATTAGTATTATTACCATTAATAGTATTTAATTTTTTTCTTTTTTTTGATTGTTGTTTGTCTGATTTTTCTTCTTTTTTTCTTCTTTTTTCAATACATTTATCGATTTCTTCAATTGTACATTTTAGATAGAAAGAGTGAGGATTTAAACTATTTCTATGTCTTTCCCATTTCTCGAGGGGTATATCATTTTGGAGCAAACCCTTTACTGCTGCCTTTCCAAAAACGTCCATTTTACTTAGGGCTGATATTCTGGATGCGTTGTTCTTTTCATCATCCCAAAGAGGCATACGAAGAGCATATGGAATTGCCAAAATGACATATTGTAACAGTGTGGCCCAGCCACTCTTCTCTTTGAAATTATCACCATACTCGATCAATGCCTTTTTAAATGAAGCCAAACCACTTTTCACGCGGTTGTACGATTGGTTATCATAACAAAACTTGTTGTTTGGATAGAGTTTGTTGTATTTCTTTTGAAGGTCGTCCAATTCTTGCATGATATCGTGAAGATCGGGTGGTGGCATTGCATTTTCAAACTCTTGAATTAAATCAGGGTGTTCAACCTCTAAGAAATGTGTACACAATTGAACCAATTGTTCTTTGGTTAATGAATTTAATGAACTCTCTAATGGACTTTGGGATGTTCCATTTGTACCAGTTTTATTCTTTTGTTTATTTGAAGAAGACGATGACGACGACGATGATGATGAAGTACCATTCAATGTAGTGCTCGAGGTGGCTGATACTGTGCCATTTGTCGATGTTGTTGATGCAGATGTGGATGAAGTTTTTGATTTTTTTGATTTATTTTTTGGTGAACCAACAACCGATGATGGTGTTGTTTGGGTTGTTGGTGTTTGATCATCTGATGGGCTACTAATTGGATTATTTACATTGTTATTATTGAGGTTTGGTGATAATTGTGGTTGTGGTGGTTGTTGTTGTTGTTGTGAAGTTGATTGGTTTTGTTGTTGTTGATGTGAAGTTGATTGGTTTGTTGGTTGTATTGGAGGGATTGGAATACCACTTGAAGATGAATTAATTTGATTTGATGATTGTAATTGATGTTGTGGTTGTTGGGGTTGTTGTTGAGGTGGAATAAGTGAATGTGGCATTTCATACAATGGGGATTGTATTGAATCTGACGAAGAAACCGAACCAGACATTGACAAAACTGATGAAATGGCATTTGAGGTGTGTTGTGGAGATGGTTGAGGTGTTTGTTGTTGAGAAGTATGTTGTTGGATTTGTGGTTGGTGTTGGTGCTGTTGATGTTGGTGTTGTGGTTGGTGTTGTGGTTGGTGATGCATTTGTTGATGCATTTGCATTTGTTGATGCATTTGTTGTTGGTGATGTTGTGATATTTGATGTTGCATTTGTTGATGATATTGCTGTTGGTGAATGTGTTGTTGTTGTTGATGTTGATGTTGATGCTGATGTTGATGTTGATGTTGTTGATGTTGTTGATGTTGTTGATGTTGCTGTTGGGGTTGATGGTGATGTTGTTGATTTTGTTGATTTTGTTGATTTTGTTGGTGTTGTTGATTTTGTTGATGTTGTTGTTGTTGTTGATGTTGGTGTTGTTGATGTTGGTGTTGTTGATGTTGTTGGTGTTGTTGGTGTTGTTGTTGTTGTTGATGTTGTTGGTGTGGTTGGTGTTGTTGTTGGTGTGGTTGTTGCTGTTGGTGTGGTTGTTGGGATTGTTGGGGTGGTTGTTGTTGGGGTTGTTGTTGGGATTGTTGTTGGGGTTGTTGTTGGGATTGTTGTTGGGGTTGTTGTTGGGATTGTTGGGGTTGTTGCTGCTGTTGCTGTTGTTGTTGTTGTTGGGGTTGTTGTTGTTGTTGTTGTTGTTGTTGTTGTTGTTGTTGTTGTTGTTGTTGTTGTTGTTGTTGTTGCATTATTGGTGGTAATGAATTTGAAACTGGAGAAGAAGAAGGTGAAGGTGAGGGAATTGGAGGGGTTATTACAGAATTACTATGCATACCATTAATATCCAATAAATTTGTAAGTGAGTGATATCCTACTTGATTTGAATTATTACCAGGTTGGAAGTGAAATGTACCCAAGGATGGGTGCATTTGTCCTCCCATCTGTGGGAGTTGAAGCCCATATCCATTGTTCATCATTTAGGCTTATTTTTTTTTATTAAAAAAAAAACTTATATTTAACTTTCTTTTTTTATTATTTTCTTTTTATTTTATTGTTTTATTTTATTTTCTTTCAGTTTTGATTTCTTTTTAGTTTAAAAAAATAAATAGAACTAGACATAAAAAATAGTTTTTGTGAGTGGATAGAAATAAAAATATATTTTTTTGTGAGGGGTGTTGTTTTTTTTTTTTTTTTTTTTTTTTTGGTGGTTATCTGTGGGGTGTGTTTGTGTGGTGTATTAATATAACTAATATTATTTGTTTTTTTTTTTTTTTTTTTTTTTTTTATATTCTCTCTTTAAACCCTATGGGTATTATTTATTACAAAAACTTTTAATTAATTAATTTAATTAATTAATTTAATTTTAATTAATTATTAGTATTACTGCTTTTTTTTTATTTTTTTTTTATTTTTAATTTTTTTTAAAAAAATTTTTATTTTTGATAATATTAGATTTTAAAAAATAAATACAAAAAAAAAAGTTTTTTTTTTTTTTTTTTTTTTTTTTTTTGATAGGGGGGCCATGCCAGTAAATGAAAAAAAAATAAAAAAAAATAAAAAAAAATTAATTAATTTAAAAAAATTAAAAAAAAATAAAAAAAAATTAAAAATAAAAAAAATAAAAATAAAAAAAAAGAAAAAGAAAAAAGTTATGATATAATTATATAAATAACTAAAATAACTATTCTAAATGAAGCAATTTATATATAAATAACTAAAATCATTGATCTAATTGTGGCAATGTTTATAATAAAAAAAATACGGGTTTGGATATTTGAAAAAAAAAAAAAAAAAAAAAACCCTAAAAAATTGATCAACATGTTCTGGATTGTCCATAGCCAAAAAGTTTTTTTTTTTATCATGTTTTGTTTTTTTATTTTTTATTTTTTTTTTATTTTTTTTATTCCCAAAACATGATCAAAACAGAAAAATTAAGTGAAACTTTTATTTTTTTTTTTTTTTTTTATTTTTATTTTTTATTTTTTTATTTTTTTATTTTTTTATGCTCCCAATAAGAAAAAAAAAAAAAACAAAATGTTGGTGTGTGTTGATGCCAAAGCGTACTTACTTAAAAATCAATTTTTTTTTTTTTTTGATTATTTTTTTTTTTTTATTTTTATTTTTTTTTTTTTTTTTTTTTTTTTTTATATTATAATTTTAATTTTCTATGTTGATAGACGGTGTAAATTAAATTAAAAATTTTTTTT
Organism: Dictyostelium firmibasis; assembly: GCA_036169595.1. Classification (NCBI taxonomy): domain Eukaryota; phylum Evosea; class Eumycetozoa; order Dictyosteliales; family Dictyosteliaceae; genus Dictyostelium; species Dictyostelium firmibasis. The sequence continues at coordinate 4,219,798 of CM069768.1, forward strand.
AAAAAAAAAAAAAAAAAAACAATAATAAATTAAAAAAAAAATAAAAAAAATAAAATAATAAAAAAAAACAATTAAAAAAAAATTAAAAAAAATTAAAAATGAAATTTTAAAATTTTAAAGCCCCCCTCTCTCTCTTGTTTTGCCACTATTTTTTCACTAATTTTTTTTTTTAAAAAAAAAAAAAAAAAAAAATTAAAAATTATTTAAAAAAAAATTGTTGGCTGATCGATAATCAAACGACACCACACATGTTGTGTTTAATTATTTTAATTGTGTGTGTGTGTTTTTGTTGTAAATATTTTTTTTTTTTTTTTTTTTTTTTTTTGTTAATTTTAATAAATATGCCCCATTTATGTATTATAGTAATGGGTTATGTATGTATTATTTTAATATATACAATACATTTAAATATTATAATAATGAAACATACCAAATTTGTATTTGATTTAAAATTTTAATTTATTTTAATTCGATATTTAAATTATTTCACACACAGAAAAAACAAAAAAAAAATTTTAAAAAATAAAAAAAAAATAAAGTGACTATTCATTTTTGAAAAATTTTAATATTGGAAAATTGATAAATTCACTTAATAAAGATTGGATGAATAAGTGAGTGATACCAATTAAATGAGAAAATATAAATAAAAATTGTTTTACTTTTTTCTAAAATTATTGTTTTATTTGTTATTATTTTTTATTATTTTTTTTTTTTTTCCTAAATCATAGAATTCTTACATTTTCCCTTAAATTACCCAACAAATGAAACTAAAAACAATCGATATTAATTATAAAATATTAATTAATTAATTAAACTTTTAAAAAGTAAAAATTTTTACTAATTTTCTTATTAAAGAAACATTTATCTTCAAATTTTCATTTTTTTTTTTTCTTTTAATCTTTTATTAATTTTTTTTTTTGTTCAATAAAAGATTAATAAAAATAATATAATTCCAAAGGATTTAGTAATAGAAAATTTTCTATTGAGTTTAAAAATAATAGGTATTTATAATATCTAAATTTTACATTTTAAAAGAATCATTGGTTGTAAAATACTTTTAGTTTTTAAAATAATAATACATATAAAATTGAAATTAATTTATTGGATAGATAGTTTTTTATTATAAAACCAATATTTAAAATTTATACTTATATTAGTAATAATGGTATTTATCTTTAAAAAAAACCCGAAATTCATTGCTAAATGCAGATTTAAAAAATATTATTTAAATAAAAACAAATAAATATAAAAAAAAAAAATTTTTAATCAAATATAATTAATTTTAAATTAAAATAAAATTAAAAAACCGACTGATCGAAAACCAAATGACTTTACACCCCACTTTATTTGTATATAGATTGTAGTTATTTCTTAGTTTTAATAATTGTTTTTATTATTTTAAAATAATATTTTTATAATAATTAATAAAATTAAAATGAAATACATCATATTTGGATAATGTTTTTTGATTTAATACACGAAAAACCTTTTCGATTTTTAAAAGTTGGGGTTTAATCAAAAAAATAAAAGTAACCCTCCAAATCACCACACCAACTTTGCAAAATTTAATTATACATATTTATCAAAGAAGGGGAATATAAAAAACCAATAAATTTTTTTTTGTGCTTATTTACTAATTTTGAATTTATTTAAAAAATAATAGAGTAATCAAAAATTATTGTTAATCCTTTTCTTTTTAAAAAACTTTTAAATATTTTTTTTTTTTTTTTATATATTATAACTTTTGAATCAATTGATCTCATAACTATTGATGATACGAAATTTTTTTTTTTTTTTGTTCCAATTATTAAATAATATTGTAAATTCATTTTTAATAAACGAATTTTATTGGTTCTTTTGATGATTTTAAGTTTTCATCTCTTTTTGAGCTGCAATTTCAACAAAACCATCTCGGTTGTTTTTACAATAAAAAAAAGTGATTTTTTTTAAAAAATTTAATTTTTTTATTTTTTTTTTATTTTTTTATTTTTTTAAAATCAAAATATTAAAAAAAAAAAAAAAAATTTTTTTTTTTTTTTTAAAATCAAAATATTAAAAAAAAATAGAAAAAAAAGATAAAAAAAATAGAAAATATTAAAAAAAAAAAAAAAACCACACTTAGATAAAACTATTACGTATTAGTACATAATTAATAATATATTTTGAAACAATTACCCATTTTTTTTATTATAATAAATTTTAAAGTCTTAAAATAATAAAAAAAAAAAAATATTAAATATTTAAAATTTTAAATAAAAAATTAAAATAAAATAAAATTTCAATAAATATCTGCCGAATTTTGGTCTTTTTTTTTTTTTTTTTCTTTTATTTTCTTTTACTTTTTTACACATATGTTTCTTCAGGTAATCAAAAAACTATTTATTAATTTAATTGTAAAACCCATTAGTTTCACTGTTTTTGTTATTTTAATAGTTTTTGAAAAAATAAAATATAAAATTAGAATGTCACACATTTCATTCACAGATGAAAATTTAGAGTAAGATTTTAAAATTATAGTAATTATTTAAAAAAAAATAGCAATAAAAAAAATGTTGCTAACATTTTTTTTTTTTTTTTTTTTTTTTTAAATTTTTCTTTTAAAATTTTTTTTCTTTTTTTTTTTTTAAAAAAATTTCAAATAAAAAGTAATCAAATTGAAATTAAAGGAAATGATGAATTATTAGATGAAAATGGTTTTTTAAAAAGAAAAGGATGGTCAAGACAACCATATTTAAAGTATAACCCAGATAAACTATCAAAATTTAGAAAAGCATTTAGATTAAAGGAATGGAATTATTATTCTATTGGATCTAATAGTTTTTATTTTGCAATCGTCGCAATCGATTTGGGTTATGTATGTATTTATCAATGCTTTTTCATTGATTTTGAAAATGATATCAAAAATTCACAACAACAACAACAACAACAACAACAACAACAACAACAACAACAACAACAATTATCACCACCATCAGATTACATAATGGATGAAATTAGATTCGCAACACCATTTTCAAAAGGATTATGTTTGCCATTGGATAGTAGTGAACATGGTTGTCATACCAAATATGAATCAAAAAACTTTTCAATTGAATTTAATTCAATTTGTAGTGGTGATAACGAAAATATTGATGGACAACAACAACAACAACAAATTAAACATCATATTAAATTCTTTAGTAAAAAGAGTGATTTAGAAGGTGATTTAATATTTGATTTATCACCAAAGAGAGAATCGATTGTATTAGTCACACCAATTGGTAAGGATAATTTTTACTATAATAGAAAAACAAATTTAATTCCAGTTGGTGGTAGTTTAAAGATTAAAGGTGTTGAAGTATTAAATGGTGATAAAGATTCAATTGCTAAAGATTGTTTTGGTATTATGGATTGGGGTAGAGGTATATGGGAATACAATAGCTTTTGGTTATGGTCATCGGCTTGGGGTAAAGATGGTGATAGACCTATAGGTTTAAATTTTGGTTCTGGTTTTGGTGACCTCTCAACTCATACAGAAAATGCTGTAAATGTAGATGGTATCATTCATAAGTTAGGTCATGTAGATATAGACTACAATGAATCAAATCTATTAGAACCTTGGAAATTTGCTTGTAAACATGGTAGATTCGGTGAACAACCTCTCATTTTCACTCCTTTCAAAAAGAAATACGATAATAATGATTTCACTGTATTCATCTCAAGTTTTCATCAAATACTAGGTAGCTTTACTGGTGAGGTAATTTTAGATGATGGTAGTAGAATAAAAATAAACTTAATAGGTTTTTCTGAAGTTCACAAAGCAAGATGGTAAAAATTAAATTAAATTAAAATTAAAAAAAAAAAAAACAATAGAATATAATATTATATTTAAACCAATAAAAAAAAAAAAAAAGAAAAAAAAAAAATTTACATATATGAAAATAAAAATTTGTAATTACATATATATATATATATATATATATATATATATATATATATATATATATATATATATATATATATAATATAATACATTAATACCAAAATAACATATGAATAGTTTTATTCTCGGTTTAAAGTGAAAATAAAAAAAGATAATCCATTTTAAAAATTTTTAACTATGACATAAATTAAAAATATTCAAGTTTTCATATTTTACCAGTATTAAAAAGAAAAGTGTGATTGAAATACCAAAAAGAAGCCATTGAACAGGTTAATCAAACCAGTTATTTTTTTTGCAAGCGTTCCACAAAAAAAAAAAAAAAAAAAAAAAAAAAAAAAAAATTATTGAAAAAAATTTAGAATCTTGGGTCTGTAAAAAATTTTTTTTTTTTTTTTTTTTTTTGGGGGAAGATTTAAAAAAATTTTAAAAAATAGAATTTAAAGTAATTAAAAAAAAAAAAACAAAATAAAATAAAAAAAAAAAAAAAAAATTTAATAAAATATGGAAATTAATATTTAAAAAAAAAAAAAAAAAAATTAAAAAATTCGATCCAAGATTATTTTGAAGTTCGTGGTTAGGAGCCATAAAAAAAAAAAAATATTTATTTTTCGAAAAAAAAAAAAAAAAAAAAAAAAAAAAAAATTTTTAAAAGAGTTTCATTTGCAGCGCGCGTGTGATGATGGTCTGAAAATTAAAAAAAAAAAAAAAAAAAAAAAAAAGAGTTTAAGCTCAAGAACTTGCACTATCAAAAAAAGATTTTTAATTTTTTATGTGAAACCCCATTATAAAAAATCTCAACTAAACTTTTCTTTTAAAAAAAAAAAAAAAATTAAATTTTTTAAAAATTTTTTTTTTTTATAACAAAATTCGTGTAATAAAACACAAACGGTGTAGCCCAATGGTTTTTAAATATTAAGGAATTCACACGGTTAACCTTAGAAAATTGATTTTTTTTTTTTGTTTTTCATTTTTTTTTTTTTTTTTTTTTTTTTTTTAATTTTTTTTTTTTATTTTGATCACACCACATAATCAATATAATATCAAAAATACACATAAAATAATTTTGTTGTTGGAAATTTTTCTTTGTATTTTTAAATCTCTCTTTTTTTAAGTTCATTATTTTTTTTATTTTTTTTTATTTTTTTTTTATTTTATTTTATTTTTTTTCAACAAGATTTGTGTAAGTGTGTTTAAACCCCATTAGTAGATACTTTTTTTTTTTTTTTTTTTTTTTTTTTTGTCTCAAACATTGATTTTTTTTTTTTTTTTAAAAAGTTTGGTGGGAAAAAAAAATAAAAAAAAAAAACAACCCACAAAATTTCTTTATTTTCAAAGATACTATAATAATAATGATTAAATAATATTAACATTTTTTTTTATTTGATCAAATAATTATTTTAAAAATAGAACTTCCAAACAAAAAAAAAAAAAAAAAAAAAAAAAAAAAAACCTTTTTTGATAAAATTAAAACAATAAATCTAAAATGAAAAACGATGAAAGTGAAATCGAAGTTTTTGAAGAGGAACAAATATTAAATAGTGATGAGGATGATGTGGATATAGGAGAAATAGAAGAAATAGAAAAAGTAGAAGAGGAAGAACAAGATGAACACACAGAAGTAATTCAAACAAAATCAATCCAATTAAAGCTTCAAAAAGAGGAGGAAAATAAAAAGATTGAGAAATTAAATAAAAGAAAAAGGAATCAAATTTCTGAAGATGATGAAAATGTTCAAGACGATATCCCTAATGAGGTGGTTGATAATAATGTTGAAAACCAAAAAGGATTTACATCTTCAAAGGATGTTTTGGGTGATTTTTATAAAAAGATATTAAGTGGTACATCAATTGGTTTGGCAGCATCCAGTAGTTTAGCTAACACTGGAATCTCTTCAATTTATCAACCATTTTCAAGTAGTTCAGCAAATCACAAACCATTCAGATCGACATCATTATCAGTTTCCACTTTTAGTCCATTCAAAAGTGATCAACAAAAACCATTCTCGTCTCCTTTAAAATCCACTTTAAATACTAGTTCAAACACTCTTCCATCCGTAACATCAACATCACAATCAAATTCACCAGAAATTAGTAATAGTCCACTCAAAACTATTGGAAGTGAGCCTATTAATGAAAACATTAATAAAAGAAATAGTACTAGTAACACCACCAACAAAAGCAACAATAACAATAACAACAACAACAACAACAACAACAATAACAACCCCAAATCCAACCCCAACAACACCACCGCCGCCAATAGCAACTTAACTGGCATTATAAAAAATAATGAACATAACATAATTTCAAATAATAATAATAATACATTCTTTGGACCAGTTGGCTCGAATATCCCAAAAACCAATTCCGTTGTTGTTAATGACATTAGTAGTAGCAATAGTAATATTTCTGATAATATTGGTAGTAATAATAATAATAATAATATTAATAATAATATTGATAGTAATATTAGTAATAATAATAATAATAATAATAATAATAATAATAATAATAATAATAATAATAAAAATAAAAATAATAATAATAATAATAATAATAATAATAATATTAATAATATTAATAATAATAATAATAATAATAATAATAATAATAATAATAATATTAATATTAATAATAATATTAATAATAATATTAATAATAATATTAATAATAATATTAATAATATTAGTGGCAACATTGTTAACAATAACAATAGCTTCAAAAGTAATGTAATAAATACTAATAATGGTGTTAATAATAACAACATTAATAATAATAATAAAAATAATAATAATAACAGTGGTAATAATAATAGTAGTAACAATAATAAAAATAATAATATTGTTGGAGGTAATAATTTACCAAACAGAGTAAACCCATTAACATCTTCTCCTATTATTAATTCGCCAACTAATTCACCAAACCAATTATCACCAAGAAATAACCCAATTCAAACCCAAAATAACCAAATCAATGTAAATAGTAATATCCAAGGTGGAAATAGAAATAGTTGGAGTGGCCAAACTGGTAATAGCATGAATAACACTAATGGGAATAATAGTGGTAGCAATGGTAGTAATATAAGTAGACCCAACTCACTACCACCCAATCATATGGCGCCATCAAGAGAAAGAATACCAAACACTCAAAATATTAAACAACAGCAATCACCACAACAACCACAACCACAACCACAACCACAACCACAACCACAACCACAACCACAACCACAACCACAACCACAACAACTACAACAACCACAACAACAACCACAACAACAACAACAACCACAACAACAACCACTCCCAAATATTCATCAGATCCAAATACAGATTCAACAACCTCACCAACAACCACAACAACAACAACCACACCTACAATCACAACAACAATCACAAATGCCACAACAAAATAGAATTAGCCCCCAGCCACAAAAACAACAACAACAGTTACATCTACAACAACATATACAACAGACACAACAAAATAGAATTAGTCCACAGCCCCAACATCAACCAACTCAAATAAATATTCAAAAAAGTATCCCTCAGCTTGATGGAGGTAATATTGATGATATAAAACTCATACCTATTCTCCAAGGTGTGCCAAAAGAACAAATTCGTCTACTTCGAGAACAGTTTGTTCAAATGCAACAACAACAACAACAACAACAACAACAACAACAACAACAACAACAACAACAACAACCAAATAGATCAAACCAACAATATGTACAACAAAATAATAGTCAAAACCAACCACAACAAAGAGGATTGACGCCT
>CM069768.1:4232500-4277500 GCA_036169595.1 Dictyostelium firmibasis
TTTCTCAAAAAATACTAACACTACATAATCCACATATTATTATTATTATTATTATTATTATTGTATTATTATTTTTTGTTAAAACTTTAAATAGATACAGCTATTTTATATGGATGTACACCAGGAAGTGTTAGTTATATATTTAAAAAAGATGAAAACTCTTTATTGACATCATGTTTTTTAAGTAGAATTGAAAGTGATAAATCTAAAGGAAAAGGTAGAAATTTATCAACACTTGCTAAAGTCATTCAAATAGATATTGCAGATAAATTGAGTGGTTTAAAATCTAGGCAGAGACAAATTAAAGAGTGTTATGATTCAATGAATTCAACCCCTCCTTCCAATATTACTACTACTACTACTACTACTACTACTACTATCACAACAACTACCACTACTATTACACTCATATCAAATGATAATGGGGCTAATCAAGAAAAGAGAATTTTAAATTCAACTGAAAATAATATTTTTTTGCCAACAGAAGTAATAGACGATAAATCCACTTCTCCTACTACTAACTTTTATAATGAACAAAAAGAAAAAGAAAAAGAAAATAAAGAAGAAAGTAACTTATCTGAAGAGATTGGGAATAATATAACACCAGAAGTATTCAGCAAAATATTAAAAATGAAAACAAATTTATTGTATGGCGATATAACTATGGGTAATTTTATATTTTATGATCTTAAATATTTAGAAAAAATTAAAAAATAATAAAATAAATTTTACAATCATATTTAAACAATCATTAAGGAATGACTCGCGTTTTGTTGTGGGTGATCATCAACAAAAAAATAAAAAATAAAAAAAAAAAATAAAAAAAGATTTTTTTTTTTTTTTTTTTTTAATTTTTTTTTTTAATTTTTTTTTTTTTTTTTTTTTTTTTTTTTTTTATTGTCCATTTTTTTTTTTTTAATTTATTTTTTCTGTATGTCTTTGCAAATAATGCTATTTAAAAGGAAGAAATAAATGGCATTTAATCAAATGAGAACATCAGGATCATCGACAGATTTAAACAGATTGAATAACAGTAGTAGTAGTAGTAGTAGTAGTAATAGTAATAGTGGAAGCTATAATTATAATGGAGGTATAGGGAGTGGTAATGGAGGATATGGCAATCAACAACTTAATGCAATATTATCACCAATTAAAACATCACCATCAATGAGTAATAGTAGTAGTTATTCTAATTTAAATGCCCTATCAACGTCTAAATCATTTAATTCATTGACTATGATAGAAAATCAAAATGACACAACCTCAAACAACAATAATAATAATAATAATAATAATGGAGTATCTGAGCAATATCAACAATTATTATCAATGATTCCAAAATTTCAAACTAAACAATATGAATCAGATGTAAAGATACTATTTGAAAGGAATACACCTGAACAAATGAAACAAATGGAGCATAATAAGAGATCGGAGATCGAGGATATGAAATCACAATTACGTAATCTAATAGGTAATAAATATCGTGACCTAGTAGAGGGTTCAGATGCAATCGTCAAAATGAAGAAATCAACTGAATTAATTTCTGATAATCTATCATTAATGCAATCTGAATTGAAACAATTTAGTGAAAAAAGAAACCATTTTAGAAAAGGTGTTTCTCAAGATAATTTAAAATTAAATAAAGGTAATCATTCATATTTTCTTTTTTTTCTATTTTTTTTATTTTTATTTTTATTTTTTTTTTAAAAATCTGTGGAAAAAAAAAACTAATTAAACAAAATTTTAATATATAGAAAAAGAACTCCAAAAGAAAATATCGATCTTTTCAAAATATTGTAAATTTTTAATTGATATACCAGAAGTTATTTGGAGATCATTAGATAGTAATGATTATTTTGAAGTTTGCGTTTTCTTTTTAAAATCAAAATATTTATATTCAAAGATAACAAATGAGAATAATTTAGAAATTAAAAGATTATTGGTAATATCAAATATTAATAATAATAATAATAATAATAATAATAATAATAATAATAATAATAATAATAATAATAATAATAATAATAATAATAATAATAATAATAATAATAATAATAATAATAATAATAATAATAATAATAATAATAATAATAATAATAATAATAATAATAATAATAATAATAATAATAATAATAATAATAATAATAATAATAATAATAAAAATAATAATAAAAATTATTAATATTTTTTTCTTTTTTTTTTTATACTTTTAGTCAAAATTAACAATTATTGAAAATCAATGGATTTCAATGAAACAATTCCCAACTAAAACCATTGGATATTCAAAATTATTTTTAAACGAAAGTGCAAGTAGAATAATTGGTACACCAATTGAAAAATATATAGGATCATTGTCAACATTGATACTGTTTGAAAAGAAATCTATTAAAGAGACTTTCAATGAGTTTCTATTATCAAGAAGATCAGTGTTATTCAACTCAATCCTCTCTAAAGATACCAATAGACCAATTCAACATACCATCGAAAAAATGTTTCACTTTTTAAAAATGTCAATTTATTATATAATGGTATTATTTTATCCAAGAAAATATCAACAAAAACAGAATAATAAAGAAAATCAAGAGAGTTTAAATGAACAAAAAGAAGAAGAAGAAGATGATGATGACGATGAAAATTTAATTTCAAATGATTATCAATCGAAAATTTCAAAATTTAAATCCAACTTACAACAGTATACAAGCTCATTATCATCACCAATACCAACCACATCGTTTGATTCTACATCAAAAACAATTGATCAACCAATTAGTGAAAAAGAATTGAATCAATTACCAACATTAAATTTTACATCTTCAATTTTAGAGTCAACTTTTAATTGGAGATCACCATATTTAAAGGAATGCTTAAAATTCTATAAAGATGTTTCAAATGGTGAATTATCAATAAATAGTAGTGGAAGTCAGCAAGGTGATGATTACCAAGATGTTGGTGGAAGCAACAATAATAGTAATGATGTAGATTCACATGACATTGAATATAGTTTAATAGAGTTTGATAACTTCAATTCAAACTATATTTTTAAACGTACCTCTGAATGGATTGAAGAGATAGCTGAAGAGTTTAAATCAACCTTGGCTCAAAAATATTTATTAGATATAAAATCTGCAAAGGAACTATCAACCCTAAAATCAGAGATTTTCAATTTCCTACTAGATTTTAAAAGTATTGTACCATTTATTCAACAAAAACAACAACAACAGCAACAACAAAAACAACAACAACAGCAACAACAAAAACTACAACAAATAAATTCTCTATCTTCTTCAACCTCCTCTATTAATTCAACAACAAACTCATCACCATCAATTTCATCATTAACATCATCTACATCATCGCCAACAATAACAACAACACCAATGTCATGGAATAGAATGTTTTCAATAGTTTGTGGTAAGGATATGAAATATTTTCAAAATATTTTTGAAGAGATATTTTTAGTTAAATCGGAATCAATCATTATGGAATCATTCTCAAAGATAAATTTATCAAAAATCCAATCTGATTTATTTGGCCAAATTAAATCCGAAGATAAAAACTTTTCCGAGTTTTTATGGTTTTACAATCAAGATGATCCTATTCAATCAATTAAAAATAAGACCAATGGTATCACCCCCTCCAATCAACTATTCCTAACAAAAATTAATCAACTCTATAATAATATGAAATCTGATTTTATTTATTTATTAAATGAAAATAGAATGGAAACCATGACAACAATAACATCACCACAATATCAACCAACACTAAAACAACGACAACAACATCAACCAAAGAATGATAATAATGAAACATTAATAAAGGAATATATGAAAAAATCATTTTATAAATCATTAAATGAATTTACAGCATCGACACAAGATAGAATTGATCATATTCTATTGAATAAAAAAACTAACGGTGGTTTAAAGAAGGATGAAATTTTATTTGTTTCAAAACTTTCAAAAATATTTTATAAACATATTGTCAACAATCCAAATCTTTACTTTTTAAATCCTTCAAATATATTCGATACAACAAATATTTCAAACTCCTATACCACTCTTTCCTCTTCAATTAATATATTAGATACAATATCATCACCGCCAACTCAAAACTATTCGTCTCCATCAATGCAAAGACATAATAATTCCAATATTAATAATAATAATAATAATAATAATAATAATAATAATAATAATAATAATAATAATAATAATAATAATAATAATAGTAATAGTAATAATAATAACAATAATGAAATCTTAAAAGAATCATTACCAATTATTGATAAATTAAAACAACAATTTTATTTTGGATGTATTGCTTGGGTTAATGAATTCGTTGGTGACTATTCACAAATATTGAAACAAGATCTATTCAATCATAATTGGAGTGATAGTAACAGAATAAAAACATGGGAGAAACATATCATTCAAATTGAACCAAATGACCATGATGTTGACGATATCACTGCCAATGGTGTCAATGGTAGAAATGAAAACTCAACAATCATATATATACCCTATCAAATTTCATCTTTCGTCACCTCTTATTTAATGTCGATTTCTTTAGAGATTAGTAAATTCAGTTTAAATACAATTGATAAGAATATTCTTAGACTCATAGTTGAATCAATTACTTTGAATTTATTTAATGTAATTAGTGATTTATTATCAACAACAACGGCAACAACAACAACAACAATAATAACATCAACTATACCATCTAGCAATACTGTTAAATTTAACAAGGAAGGCTATATTCAATTACTTATCGATTTGAAATATATAGGATTCATTCTATTTGGAAGAGAATTAAATAATAACTCATCAAAGAAGCCAGGTTCACAACCAACTTCAAATGTTTTAATAAAGGATTCAATCTTTAAGAAAGCGAAATCTCATTATCAAACAATAATCTCAACAAACAATGATGATTGTATCGATACTGAACAACGACAACAGTTAACGAATAATATAGTCTATACATTTAATCAAATTATTGAATTGGTTGAAAAGAATTTAGATCCAATTGATTTAGCATTTTATAATTCATACATTGTTAAATTCATTGATCAAAACTATTCAAAAACATTAACGCTATTTGGAAACTTTGTCTACCTTCATAAATCAATTGTTAAGCCTGAAAAGAAACAATCAGTCAATGGCCAACAATCACCTCCTTTAGGTGTAAGTACTAATTCCTCCTCCCTAGATAGAGGTCAACCACATCAATCTGAATTACCAAACCCAATGCAATTATTGAAAACAAATACAAAATTCCAACTATTCTCAATAGATACAATTCAAACCATTACCGATGCAATTGCAACTGCTCCAACAACTATACCAATGTCAACTTCAAATTCAATTCAGTCTTCTGCAAATAATAGCGCTGCTACCTCTCCAATTTCAACTCCAGACTACATAAATCAACAACAACAACAACAACAACAACAACAATCTTTACCTTCAATTTTGTCACCCACATCTGCTTCATCCTCGATCAATACATTTTCATTCATGGGTAAAAAGATTTCAGATTTAATGTATAACACTAAAAAATAAAATAAAAATCCTCATTCATAATTTTATTTTTTTATATGATTTTATTGGGTTTTAAATAAAAAAACAAAAAAAAAAATGGTTAAAATATTATTACAATGTTTTATTTCATTTATTTTTTATTATACTATAGTTTTTTTTTTTTTTTTTTTTTTTTGTCTATTGCTGTTATTATTTATTCTATATTTTCGTCGCCACTACTATTAACACTTATATTGAGATAAGATGAATGAGGAGACAAAGTTGGAGTTGATGGGGAGGAGCTATGTTTTGATGAATTCGATTGTTTTTCAGAGGGAGGGTCATCAGCTTCCAATGAACCCAATGCATGAGTGAACATTGATAATTGTTCACGATCCCTACTAAGGAAAGAACCAGAAATATTTAAATAATGACGTTTAATGAATGATTGAATCACAGGGATATCCTGATGATAAACCTCATTCAATGAGATTGAGGAATCCCATTCAGTTAGATCCGATTGTTTAACTTGATCAAAGAAAGTTGTAATCACTGGTTTCCATCTATCCATTGATTCATTCAATTGTTGATAACACATTGTACTACCCATGAATGATTGATTCGTGCCAAAATTAGTAAACATTACTGATAGGAATGATAATACCTCTAATGCTTGATCCGAAGGAATAACATGGAATAATTGATGTTGATGTGGTCTTGCAATAACTGGTGCAAACACTCTGCTAAATAATAAACATCCAATTGGTGGAGAATTAGATCCTGGTGATAATTTTTTTAATCCATTTTGAATTTCAACTGATGCTTTTTTAAATGGTCTATTTTAATATTATTGTTATTAAGGTTAGTAAAGTTTAATAATAGATTAATTAATTTAATTAAAACTTACGGTGGTAAATATTCAACGGAACCTTGGAAAATATTTAAAATATATTCAAATTCAGCAATTAAATTTGTTATACCTTGTTGAGTATTAATACGATAGTTGTCATGATAATTGATAATGTTTGTAATAGATTGATCAAACAAATATTTTAAGTATGGTGTTGAAGAAGGTAGATTTGAAATCTCATCAATGAATTCACAAGAGACAACATCATGTGATAGGAATGTACCAGTCATTGAAATATTTGGTAGATCTGATTGTACCATCATTATCAATAACTCTGATAATTGTCCTCTAGCTTCAAATATACGTACTAGATTTGGTATGAAATGAATTGGTGGTGGTGGTACAACAATTGGTGCATTTGGTAATGGTGCTGGTGGAAATAATTCAGTCTTTCTAATCTCTGATAATTGTTTCCATAAATAAAATGGTGGTGATACTAATAACTATAATAATTTAAATAAAAATTAAATAAAACACCCATATTTAATATTAAATAATAAATAATATTAATATATTTTGTTTTTTTTTTTTTTTTTTTTTTAATAAATCTCTTTAATGACATACATCAATAATTGGTTGATGTTTCACATCTTCTTCTTTTTGTAATTCTGCAATTCTTCTTGTATCTCTTTCAATACTTTCCTTATGGAAATAATCTTGTTCATTAAGACACCAAGTTCTTAAACTATCGATATAAGTTTTAATACCTGCATACTCTGCATAGGCATTACCATTCGATAATTGCATAGACTCATAATGTAATACCAATAAATCAAGAAATTCTGTATGCATTTTATTCTCTGTATCTGTTAAATAATATAAATATTCATTCTTTACATTTTCATAATTTTGCTTTATTTTAGTTTTCTCTTTTTCATACTATTTTTATAAAAATAACATTAATAATGACAATGATAAAAATAAAAATAAAAATAAAAATAAAAATAAAAATAAATATAAAATAGTAATAATAATTAATTTTAAATAATAATAATATTACATACATTATAAATTTTAAGGATATCAATTTTCTTTTGAGTTTGTTGATTTTTAATTTTACTAATTATATTTTCATATTCTTGTACAGCTTTATCAAATTTTTTTCTATATTGTTTTTTTTCATCTATTGCACCAATTAATAGTTGAATTGGTTTGATTAAACCTTCCATCACTGAATTGATCCATTCAGATTCATAACCACTAGTTTTTGTAATTGAATTTGTAAATTGTTCTAATGCTCTAATGAAACCGAGATTAGAGTCAGATGTTGTTGTCTCACCACCATTGTTTTGTTGCTGTTGTTGATAAACTTGTTGAGCAGTTGTAGAATGAGTTGTTGATTTTTCATAATCTTTTGAAAATGATTGTGACCATTTAACTTGAGTTTTAGAATATTGTTCACCACGATCATAATAATGTTTACAACTCTTTATTATATCATTTAACAATACTTTAATATCATTTAAATTCTTTTCATGAAGTTTAATTTCAGTTGGTTCAATCACTTTCTCATTAATTGCTTCTCCAAATGGTGTATTGATTATTGATGTATCTGGACTACTACCTCCATTACTGCTATCAATATAAATACTACTTCTATCACCTGCTGTTCCACCTGTTAAATTCATTGAACTACTTTTTCTTAATAAATTTGTAAACTTTGACATTTCTTTTTATTTTTTTTTTTTTGTTTTTTTTTTTGTTTTTTTTTTTGTTTTTTTTTTGTAACTAACTAACCGCTACTAGATTTTTTTTTTTTTTTTTAAAAAAAATTATTATAAAAACTAAATAAACTTTGCTGTTTCTTTATTTTTTTTTTTTGATTTTTTTTTGATTTTATGTGATTATTTTAATAAATTTATTTTTTATTTAAATTATTTTATTTTTATATTTTTCTTTTTTTTTTTTTTTTTTTTTTTTTTTTTTTTTAAAAAATTATTATTACAAAAACCCAATATTAACAAATTTTACTCTTGTTTCAAAAAAAATTAAATGAGTGTGAGAGGGGAGGGGTGTGAAAAAAAAAAATAAAATAAACAAAAAAAATAATAAATCACAAAAATGTGTGTTCTGAAAATAAACTATCAGATATTATTTTATTACAACAAACAATAAATATAAAATTAAATAATAATCACAATATTAATGAAATTATTGTGATTCTTTTTTTTTTTATATTTGGTATAAAAGTATTAATTAAATTAAAAAAAAAAAAAAAAAAAAAAGATACCAAAATACAAGAGAAAAAAAGGGTTTTTTTTTTTTTTCTTTAACTAAAAACAATTGAGTGGAATCAGTATTGAAAAAAATTATTATTTGAAAAAAAAAATTTTAAAAAAATCGATTTGCCAAAAATTAAAAAAAAAAAAAAAAAAAAAAGTAAAATTTAAAAAAAAAAAAAAAATTTTAAAAAAAATTAAAAAAAATATAAAAAAAAAAAAAAAAAAAAAAAAGCCATTCAATAAATAAATATCTTAAGAACAATGGAAGAACCCGCAAATATATAAATCTGCAAATCCTTGGGAAACCAACAACAATTTTTTTTTTTTTTTTTTTTTTTTCTTTTTTTTTTTTTTTTTTTTTGGGGGAGAATCAAATAATATATAAATAAATTTAATAAGCAAAATTATAAATAAAATATTTAAAATTTTATGTTTTTTTTTTTTATTTTTTTTTTTTTGCAGGAAGGATTGGAATGAGGTACTTTCACAGATTTAAATTTAAATTTTGCACTTTTTAAAATCCAAGAATTGTAAATTATAATTTTATATAATGAATCATCTAAGTAATTCTTTAAATTCTCATTTAATAAAATCTAATAGAAAAAAGTTTTCATGTTAAATAACTATTTTTTTGTTATATCTAATAAAAAATAATAATATATTTTCTTATTTATTTTTTAAAATGGGTAAATAATTTTTGTCAAAATATCATAATTTGTTGAATATGATATGTTTGTTTAAACATTTTCATTTTCAACGTTATTTAAAAATTTACAAAATTTAAATTTAAATCTGTGAAAGTACCTCAATCAACTTTGAACAATGAAATTGAATTTAGTGTGGTTTAATACACAATTTTTTTTTCTTTTATAATGTGCGATTGGGGGGGAATAACATTCATGAGTTTGCAAAAATAAAATAAAATAAATGAAATAAAACAATAACTAAAGATGAACCTCAAAAAATTTTTTTTTTTTTTTTTTGGTAATCAAAGAACTTGTCATGTTTTTTTAAGATGACTTTCAAAATAATAATAATTAAAAAAATAAAATTATAACCTATACATCATACAACATTTTCTGATTTTGTCATATTTCAATGAAAGGAATTTAAAAAAATAAAAAAAAAAATAAATAATTAAAAAATCATTTTTTTTTCAAAAAAAAAAAAAAAAAAAAAAAAAAAAAATTAAATATAAACCGACAAGAAAAATTGATCATTTTTTTTTTTTTTTTTTCAAAAGTTATTTTTATAAATACATTGTAATTAATAATAGTAATAACAATAATAAAAAAAAAACAAAAAAACAAAAAAACAAAAAAACACATAAACCAAACTTTTTAATAAACACAATTATTTACTCGTATAATTAATATATATGGGAAAGAGATATATATAAAATGTCATCAAATTACTTGGATGAGTCCAGTTATATTGGTGGTAATAATAATAATAATAATAATTATAATAATAATAATAATACATTAACAGGTAGTTATATCGATGATAACAGTGAAAATAACAATACATATAAATATAAGAGTACTGTTGTTGTTGAATCTACCACAAAAACTTCAAATTTTAAAAATATAAATAATATAAATACTAGTAACATTAGTATGGATTCATTTATATCAACAACCAGCGTAAATATCAGTGAAAGCGAGCATAAAATACGTGCAAACAATGAAAACATATGGTATTTCTTAAAGAAAGAATGTTATGAATCCATTAGGAATATAGGAGATTTTAAATCCTATCATGAGAAACAAGAAGATAGATCAGTTTGTTCTTATATCATTGATCCATCAACTACTAGTTCGTCATACAGTAAAATCTATTCAAGTGTTGGTGATACCGATCAACCTTCAGTTTACTCTGATAAAATTTATTCTTCAAATTTAAGAGGTACTAGTAATCCAAGTGGTAATAATCTTTATAAAATGGGTTCGCTATATAGTAGTGGTGGTGGTGGTGGTGGTGGTTATGGTAGTAGTTATGGTAGTAATAGTAACAATCAACCACAACCCTCAACACTTTATGCAACTAAAGAATCTTTATGGAGAAGTGAACTAAATGGTAGAGTTTTTTTTTTTTAAAATCATTATCATTTATTTATAATTCATTACTAACCTTTTTATTCTTTTTTTTATTATTTAATTATTTATTTATTTGTTTTATTATTTCATTAGATTCAACATCATCAGCATCAGCATTAAATAAACAACAACAACCAACAGATAATTCATTAAGTAATTTAGTATCATATATGTCATTAACAGCCAGTAGTGGAAGTAATGGATTACAATCATCTTTTGGTAGTACTAAATCATCAAGTGGTGGTTCTTATATTGAACAATATTTAGAACCTTCTTCTCCATTATTAAATAGTAGTGAAAACACTAATAATATTTATAATAATAATAACTATTTAAATTCAAATAATAGCTATTTAGGTAATAGTAGTGGTGTTAATAATACCACTACCATTACTAATATTAATAACATCAGTAGTGTAACCAATTCAGGATATCATTATTTATTCCATAATAATAATTCATACTCTGATAGATCATCACCATCACCATCTCCATCACATTCATCACAATCATTAAATAATTCATTATCATCATCTGTTGGTTCTTCCAGTAATTATAATAATAATAATCCATCATTATTAAATTCAACAAGTTCATCATCATCAACATCATCATCATCTTCATCGCAATTAAATATTTCAAATAATAGCAATGGAGTACAACAGAAACAACAACAACAACAACAACAACAACAACAACAATTAAATGAACAAAAAAAATTTATTGTTGAAGAACAAAAAATAATTCAAACTGATCAAGTATTACCATGGAATGAAAGTTTTCAACAATTATTGGATAAACCATTGAAATCATTGGAAGAAGAAAGATTACGTAATCAAAATATTAGCTATTTTTCACAACTATTAGCTAATCAAGCCATTAAATATGTTAAAACTTTAGTTAGGGAAGTACATTTACCACCAAATATTAAAAGCATTAAACCATTTGATTTCGGTGGATTAGCTGGTGGTGAAAAGTATAAAATCGATTCAATGTTTATAAAGTTTTCATTGAACCCACATCATATCTACGAGTGTAATAATCCAACATCATACTATGCAAGTAAAGCCGCCAATCATGAATTGAAATCAATTGAAAGACTTGTTAGTTGTGCTGTACCAAATCTACATTTTCCTTTAATTTGTCTTTTAAATTATCGTGGCTTTAGATTAAGTGTAATCTCAGAATTACCAATTTCCCCAAATACTATAGTATTTGGAAGTTCAAATGCTGGAAATTCAATTCATGATGATGAAAATGTATATAAAATGATGGTTAAAATTGGTGAAATTATAAATTTAAAAAATCATATTGCAAAAGAAAATAATTCATCAACATCATCATCATCAACATCATCGGTGGATTTATTCTCAAGTATTAATAGTTTTGCTAGTAATTCAAGTAGTAGTAGTAGTAGTAATAATAAAAATGGTGGATTGTTTAAAATTCCATTAGCTATTGATATTGAAGGTCATCATGGTAAAGATGGTAGATATTATATTGTTGATTCTGCAAGATTGAGTGTACCAGAGAAACCTCAACCCGGTATAACTGGTGGATTCCTTTATAGATTATTTAGATTTGAATTTATAAAAAGATATGAAAATCAATTATGTGCAGATTCATTTTCAAATTTTCAAGTCATAGATTTAGATTCGCATAATTTAGAGGTTGAAAAAGCATCACATTATTTAATTAATACAGTGATACCATCATTTGTTGAAAATGTATTATTAATGGAGAAACAATCTTTAAAGAAACTCAATTTAAAGGAACTTTTACATAGGGATGGTATTAATCTTAGATATTTAGGTTTAGTTCTATATAGAATTTCAATGATTGGTAATTCTATGAAAATCATATTGAATAGATTTGAAGTTTTAAAGGGATTGATAGGTGTTGAAATGTTGGCAAGATTATTACGTTTTATAGTTTTTTCAGAGATGTCTAAATTGAATGAACCAGATGACGATCATCATTTACAAATTTGTGTCAATCATTTGAATCTATTATTATCATCTACTGGCACACCAGCTCTAGATTCACAAATTTATTGGTCAACTTTTATTTCAAATGCTTTAATTGCAAAGTATACATCATTTTCATCATTATCAAATGAACAACAAAATGGTTTGAAATCATTAATAGCCGATTCAAATGGACTAGGTTTAATATTGAGATCTCAATCGAAATTACGTTACAAATTATTGAAAAAATTCTCACGTTTAACTGGTGTTATCATTAGTCCACGTTATTTACAACAATTGAAAACTTTATCGATTCAAAGTTCATTACCATCATCTATCACAAAATCTTTTATAATTCCACAATTGACTAAATCCGATTTAATAGAGATTCAAGTGATTGTTAAACATATGAAAATTCTTTCAACTTTTAAAGCATTTGAAAAGTTTACCGATGCTGAACGATATTATCTTCAAGAGTTGGAGAATAAATCTCAAAAATTAGGTAAATACCATACTCAAGTTGCAATCACTCATATTTATCTTTCCGATCTTTACGTATCAAATTCAAAATACACTGAAGCAGAGAAACATATCAATCAAGCCATTGAAATCTATCATAATAGATTCAGTTCAAACGATATTGGTAGTGTAACTACTAAAGAGAAGTTGGGTTTAGTTTACATTAAACAAAAGAAATATCAAGAAGCTACATTATTGTTCAAAGAGGTTTTAGAGATTAAAAAATCAATTCTCTCTTTGGATAACATTGAAATAGCTGATACCTATGATAATTTAGCATGGGTATATCAAAATAAAGGTGAATTCCAACTATCAATATCAAATTATTCTGAGGCACTTAGAATTAAGAATGAAAAGACTGGTAATTCTTTAAGCACCGCTAAAACTTTGAATAACATTGGTCATCTATTCCTTTCAACAAATGATGTTAAGAAATCAATTGAAATCTTTTTAAAAGTACGTGAAATTTTTACCATTCATCGTGGTCCTGAACATTCTGATGTAGCCATTGCAGAGGATAATTTAGGTATTGTTTACACAAAAACTAGAGAATATCCATTAGCTGAAAAATCATTTAAGACTGCTATTGCAATTAGATCCAAACAATATGGTAAAGAGTCAGCATTGGTCGCTTCGACTCAAAATCATTTGGCTCAACTATATCTAACATGGGGTGATATTTCTAAAAGTAAACAACAAGAATCCATTGAACTCTTTAAATCATCAATTCGTATTGTCGATCAATTCCCAGATTTTTATAGTCGTGCATTTATGCGTTATTCATTCTCAAAGTATTATCGTATCAAAAAAGATAAAGTTGAGGAAGTAAAATTAATCAATGAAGCATTATCAGTATTGGAAATGCATAATATCGTATCGGAACTAATATCAACATTAAGAGAGAGAAAGGAGTATCTCTCAAAAACGGGTATTAGTAAAATATTTGGTTGGGTACGTGAATCAAAATCAAATTCAATCATTGGTGGTAGTATTGGTGGTATTCAATTAGGTCATACACCATTGGTAAATCATCAAGCTATAGAATCTGAGAATCAAGGATCTGGCCATATGGAAATGACCTCTAATGCTTTTGCATCAAAACATAATTCAATTCCAAAGGAATGGCAAGACATTTTTAATGAAATTGGTATCACCAGCGAAGAATGGTCAGATCCTCAATATTCTGCAAATTTACAAGCAATCATTCAAGAAGCAATCACAGAACAAAAACAAAAAACTAGAAAAACCAAATCAAAATCATCGTCATCATCAACAACTCCAATATTGGATTCAATTATTAATAATGCTGTAACCCTTGAAAAAAAACACAGAAAAGTTGTAACTGCTTCTGCTCAAAAGTTCAAAAAGAGTACAAAAGAGGTTGGAGCCAAGTTTATTAATGAATTTGATATCGTCAGTGATTCTTTCAAAGAGAAATTGTCTGAAGAAACTAAAAAACCTTTGGCAAAAAGATCTTCAACTACTTCTACTAACTCCAATACTACCACCACAACCACAACCACCACCACCACCACCACCACTGCTACCGCCACTACTACCACATCCGTCTTCCCTAATAAACGTCAAATTGCTTCAAGTGCTCCACCACAAATTAAATTATTTAAAAAACCCGCACTAATGGCACCTATAGCACCAATGGCACCAATGGCACCAATGGCTCCACCAACACCACCTTTTTCATCACCAATTACTCCATTACCATCAACTCCTTTTCCAACCCAAATATCAGCTCCATGTCCACCTCCAGCAGGTAAAAGTCTACCAACTCCTCCAGTACCACCTTTAGTATCACCATCGACATCTATGTATCCAAAGATGGGTTTACAATCAAAACCACTCACCAGACCAACATCAACACCTCTTCCAAATAGTTCATCATCACCATCACCATCACCATCACCATCATCATCATCATCGTCATTTTCATTTGGTGGAATATTTAGAAAATCAACACCAACAACCACAACCACAACAACACCAACTCCTGTTTTAAATTCATCATTGGTTACTCGTAGTTATTCTAGTACTGCAAAAGATGAATCAACTTCAACCTCGTTATATCCAAAACTTAGTTTAGATAAGATTGAAATAAATTCAATGGAACCACCACCAATCCGACAAAGTCCACAATATATGTATTCACAATCCTCACAACTAGAAACACCTCCACCACCGCCACCACCACAAGCATTACAACTAGAAATACCACCACCACAAGCCCTACAAACACCACAAATACAACCACAACAAGAAAGCCAATCAGCTTTAACTAGATTAAGAAATGTAGTTAATATTTCAAACACTGGTAATATTTTACATTCACCTACCTCTTATCAAACATTCACACCAAACTATACAAACTTTTATTTACAATCACAACAACAACAACAACAACAACAACAACAACAAAAACAACAACCAACACAACAAATGTTAGATCAAGAAAGACAACATCAAATTATTCAGGAATCTTTAGAATACAATAGATCAGCAACAACTGTATCTCAATCTTCATTGATATTATTTGATGGTGATAGCAAACTCGGCGAATTAAAAGAACAAAATTTAGAAGAAGAAGAAGCAAAAGAAGAGTTTTATGAAGATGGAGAATCACAAGATGAAACTAATCAAGATGAAGATGATCAAGATGAAGAAGATTATGAGGAAGAGGAAGAGGAAGAAGAAGAAGAAGAAGAAGAAGAAGTTGATAGAAAATTCCAATGGGCACATTTAAGTGAATTGTTAAAGAAAGAAGATTTTGTAAATACTATAAAACAAAAATTAAGAGAAAAAAAAGATAATTTCTCATTTAAATAATAGAAAATAGTAAATAATATTATTTGAAAAAAAAAAATAATAATAATGATATAAAAACTCAAACAACAAAACTAAAATAATTATTGGAATAAATTAAATTAAATTTCCAATAGAAAAAAAAAATTTGTAAATTTTAAAAAATAAAATAATATAATATTTTTATATCAACTACAAATTATTTTATTAAGTATTTTTTTTTTTTTTTTTTTTTTTTTTTTTTTTTTTTTTTTTTTTACAACCAATTAATTAAAATAAAAAAATTAAAGAAAAAAGATCAAAACAAAAAATTACAATAAAAAAGTTTGTACTAATAATTCAAATGATACTAAGTTATCATAAAATTAAAATAAAGTTGGTTTTGTAGAATAAAAGATCTAACTATAATTAGTTTTTTTTTAAAAAATTAATAATGATAATAATAATAATAATAATAATAGTATTTAAAAAATCTGTTTTTTCTAAAAGGGGAAATCAAACCAATATAAAAAATAATAATAATAATTACATTCCAAAAATGGGTAAAATCTATCTTGTAAATTAATTTTAGTTTATTTAAAGGGATTTCTTTTTTTTTTTTTTTTTTTTTTTTTTTTTTTTGGTGGATATTGGTGGTGATTTTGTATTATATAAATATTTTAATTAATGGGGGTAAAAATATGGTGGTTATAATTATAGATTAACGATCACAACAGTAAAAAAAACACAAACTAATACCAATGTGTTCAATATATATACATTAAAAATGTATTTATTTTCAATTTGGTCATAAAATTTATTTAAATAAAAAATCACCACTTAGAAAAAAAAAAAAAAAAACTATACAAAAATAAACACCAAAATATTGATCTTCTTTAACTATTATAATCCTTATTTATCAATATACTTTTATTAATTTTTAATTTAAAATTGTTTTTATAAATAAACAAACACATTAAAACTTTAGTATAAAAAAAAAAATAATAATAATAATAATAATTAAAAAGAGTAATTATCGGTTAATTATTTTATCTTTTAATTATTTAAAAAGAAAAAATAATAAAAATGAAATATTAAATAAAAAAAAAAAAAAAAAATAAAAAAATTTTTTTACTGTTCATTTATACCACCACAAAAAAATAAACATCATCATCTTTTTGATTACAACAACAAAAACTACTGAAATATAAACTCCATACTTTAACAAATTCCTATATTAATATATGTGTATATATTTTTTTTTTCAACCCATTTATTTGGATTTACTCAGTCTGTGTTAATTTGACACAAAAAACAAACAAATAAATTTAGTGCACTTATTTTTTAAAATAAAAAAAAAAAAAAAAAAATCTACCTCACACATAAACTTTCACTCACACATACACACACACACACACAACCCATCAATTGTGAGATTTTTAAAAAGTTTTTATACCATACTTGCCATTTACTACCCCTAATTTAAAATAGAAAAGTAAAAATATTATAATATCCCGACCATTTTTATATATAATTAAAAAATTAAAAATCAAAATTTTACAACTTTTTATTAAATTTAATTTGTTTTTATTTTTGGGATTATAAAATCAGAAAATTAAAATTTAAAATTATCACCATTTTATTTTAATTTATTTAAATCACTTAATAAAAAATTTTCTTATACCAATTATATAATCACCAAAATAAAATTTAAAAAAAAAAAAAAAAAATTAAATCAATATTTTTTAATTTTTTTTTGTTTTTTTTTTAACAATTTTTTTTAATTATTTCTATTAGTAAAAAAGTCAAACAAATTTTAATTTTTTAATTTTTTTATTCTTTATTTAATTTTTTTAAAATTAATTTTAATTAATATTTTATTTTTTTTTTTTTTTTTTTTTTTTTTTTTTTTTTTCCTTCTTTTAATTTATTTTTCCTTTTTTTTATTTATTCCCACATTAGCTATCACCATAGATAGTATTTTTTTTAATAATAGTTATTTATTTTTTTTCCATAGTTAAAAAAAAATTTTAAAAAAAATAATTTTAAATAAAAAAATAATAAAATAAAAATGGATAGATCAAATATAATGGGACTTGATAAACAATTATTAGAAGATCCTTTTTACGATAGATTATTAGGATGTATATATGGATCAGTTTTAGGCGATGCTTATGGTTTAGGTAAAAATAAAAATAAAAAAAATATTATTATTATAATTTTTTTAAAGAAAAAAAAAAAAAAAAATATTAATAAAAAATTTTTATTACTTTAAATAAACTATAGCAACAGAATTATTAAATAAAGAACAAATTATAAAAATATATGGTACAAATCCAATTCCATTCCCATCGAATATAAGAACTTCACATTCATGTAGATGGTTTAGAGGTGATTGGACAGACGAAAGTGATCAAATGATATTAGTTTTGGAATCATTTATTGAGAGTGGTGGTAAAGTTGATGAAGTTAATTTTGCAAAAAAATTACAAAAATGGGTTACTAATGGATTTCCAGAGTTAGGAGATACAGCAGGTATTGGTTCAAGTTTTAGTTCAATTGCATTACAATCACAATTCACAACAAATCCATTCTATGTAAGTGAAAAGAATTGGGTAACAAGTGGTAGACGTTCTGCAACCAATGGATCATTACCAAGAGCACCAATTTTAGGTTGTATTCAATACGATAAGTTGGCAACAGTTATAAGCAATTCATCTGCACTTTGTAAGGTAACACATTTTGATCAACGTTGTATAATCTCTTCAAATGTATTAGCAATCACAGTTGCAATGTTATTGAATAATGCAGCAACAAAGAAAGCACTCCTCTCAAGTACGGAAAGAAAAAATGATGAGGTTGATCATGTCATTGAGGAAGTTGCAAAGGGTGCATGTAGTATGCTATCAAGTTCAATTCAAGAAAGAGTTGAGTTTGAAGAAATTATATATAATACCTCTTTGGAATCTTTAAATTTGGCTTATTCCGACTCTTTATCTTATGTTTTCAAAGCGTTAGGTGCTGGATTTTGGGGTTTAAGATCAAATTATTCTTTTAAAGATACTTTAAACTTGGTAGTTAGAGAAGGTGGTGATTCTGATTGGTATGTATAAAAATTATTTTTTTATTATTGATTATAATTGATTTAAAAAAATTTTGAATATTCATTTGTTTATTTTTAAAAAAAAAAAAAATAAATAAAATAATACTAACTTTTTTTTTTTTTTTAAATCAATTATAATTATTATAGTAATGCATTTATTTGTGGGGCATTATTAGGATGTAAAAATGGATATTCAAATTTACCAAAAGAATGGTTAAGCTCATTACCTTACAAAGAGTGGTTGGACCAAAAAGTTGTTAAATTTGTTGAAATAATCAAAAAAAATAAAAAAGACTAATTGATATTAAAAAAAATTAAAATAATAAATAAACCCACTAATCAAAAAAAAATAAAAAGAAAAAAAAAAAAAAAAAAAAAAAAAACTAAAAAAAAAAACTAAAAAATCTAAAAATAAAAAAGTATTAAATATATATAAAACTGGCCAGTTGGTATAATATTTACAAAATGGGGGTCTTTTTATTGCTTTTTTTTTTTTTTTTTTTTTTTTTTTTTTTTGTTTTTGTTTTTGTTTTTGTTTTTGTTTTTGTTTTTGTTTTGTTTTTGTTTTTGTTTTTGTTTTGTATGTTTAAATGTATTGATCTGCAACATTTCTTTTTTTTTGCACCTGTTCTATAAAAGAATTTTCTAAACTTGTGAATTCTCTTGATAGACATTCCATAGATTTTTGTATGGACTCCAATGGTGTAGTATTATTATTGGTTTGAATTCTAATATTAACATTATGTTCTAATGGATGAGGCATTCTATAACCTGCAAATATAATATCTTGGTCTGCAATCAATTGCATTCTAATGAGGTTACCAATTGTATGATCCTCTTTTAATATTGTAAACATTGATGCGTTTGGAATTTTAGTATCTCTAACCATTGTAACTCTTAATAATTAGATTCAAATGAAATTTATGTTGATTTTTGTAATGATTTATATGTATTTTTAAAATAAAAAAAAGTAATTCGATTTAAAATAATAACCAATAAAAAAAACAGTTAGAATTAAACGATATAAATATGGGTAAACCCGATTATAGTTTTTCCTTTGTTTTTCTTTATTATAAAAAAAGATAAAAATTTTACTTTTTAGCTCCGTCGGGTAGGACAAATAATTCAAAACGGTCTGGTGCATTCATTTTTTAAAAGATAATTTAAGATACAAGTTTATTTCCAATACAAAATGAAAATTTGAAATAAAAAAAAAATTATAAAAAAAAAAAATTAAATTTTTATGAAAAAAAAAAAAAAAAGTCTGAAAAAAAAAAAAAAATAAAAAAACAAAATCCCTTTGTTTATTAATTTATAAAATAATTTTGTTTTTCAACACAAACCAATCCAAATTCATAAAAAAAAAAAAAATTCAATTTGTAGTCAATGATCTCCTACTTAAAGGAGATTACTTTATTTATTTTTAAGTTTTATATAAAATTTATTATGGATCAAAATGAATAGAGTGTTTTTTCAAATAATAAAAAAAAAAAAAAGAAAAAAAAAAGAAAAAAAAAAAAAAAAAAAAACCAAACCAAACCAAACCCAACACTATAAAAAATATCGATTTAAATTTTATTCATTAATAATAATAATATTCGTATAGTTAATTTCCAATCTAAATAATAAAACAATAATAATAATAATAATAATAATAAAAATAATAATAATAATAATATTAATAATTTTTTTCATCCATAATAAAAAATAATAAAAATAAAAAAAATGGAAAAACATAGAAAAATTGAACCATCAAGAAAAGGTTATGCTATAGTTGGTGAAAATATAGGAAAACCAAATAGAATTTATTATGAAACATTTGGCAATGGTCCAAAAAAGATATTATTTATTACAGGATTTTTATCAAGCTCGAAAGGTTGGTGTAAACAAATTGATTATTTTACCAAAAATGAAGAATATGAAATCTGTGTTTTTGATAATAGAGGTGTTGGAAAATCAAATATTGATAATAAACATTCATATAATTTCTCAACAGAATCAATGGCATCAGATGCAATCGATCTTTTAGAAAATACATTAAAATGGGATAAAGTTCATATATGTGGATTATCGATGGGTGGAATGGCATCGATTCATCTTACATCAAGAATACCAGGAAAAGTACAATCATTATCGGTTGCATGCATTCCAAATGGATATTTTATTCCATTATTTTCAAATGGAGCATTTAATTATATTCGTGCATTATTCACAGGTGATGAAAAGAAAAAAGCTAGAATCTTTCAATCTTTAATGTATTCAGATGAATATTTAGATACTAAAACCAATGGATCAAAAGAGACTAGAAGTGAACAAATGTTTAAAAAGAATTCCACTGGATTCTCATTAGATGGTCCTTCATTTCTAACGATTTTGGGACATCAAATTGGTTATATTACAAATAGATTCTCAAAGAAAACTTTAGAAATCATAAAAAACCATGCAATTCCAACCATTGTTATAAACTCTGATAATGATTCATTGGTAACAAATAATCTAACAATTAAACAAATAGTAAATCCATTGAAACCAATGGGTTTTCATGTTATTAAAGGTGGTCATTTAAGTCAATTAGAAAATCCTACTTTTTTTAATAAATTGGTTGAAAATCATATTGATAAACACTCGAATTGGGAAAGATCAACTTATTTTGAATCAAACAAATTAAGAAATAAACCACAACCAATCAATCATTCATTTAATCAAAATATACTTTTTTCTGGATTTTCTTTAAAAAAATCATTTTTTAACTATAATATTTTAAAATCTTTCTTAACCAAAATTAAATAAATCATTTCTTTTATTTTGAAAATTATTTTTTTCTTTTGAGTTAAAGATAAACTAGGGTTTGTAAAAATAAATTTTTATTTTTTTTTTTTTTATTTTTAAGTTAACTATTATACATATTTTTTTATTTTTATTATTTTTTTTTTCTAGTTTTTATTTTAAATAAAAAACAGGTTGGTATGATTGCAAATTGAAAGAAAAACATTCAACATTTTACCAAAAATAAAAAAAAATAAAAAAATAAAAATTAAAAAAAAAAAGGTAATGAATGTAAACTAATTGTATTATTACTTTGGAATACCTTTGGTTAAAGAATTTAAATTTCCACTACTGATATTATTAACCCCACCATTATTATGAAATTTATATCTTCTAGAAGGGGAATTATTATCTAAACTACCATTAATGTTATTACTATTATTGTTACTATTATTATCAATAAAGGAAGAGAAACCACCAGAATTATAATTTGGAGAAGAGGATAATTGTGCCAATGATGATATTACAGGTGAGGAAGAAGGAGATGATGCAATTGACAATATTGAAGTGAATGAAGCTAAAGGTGGAGTATATGATGTAGTAGTATTATTATTGTTGTTGCTACCACCATTAGGATTATTCAATAATAATAAATTATTGCTACTTATATTTGGAGATGATGGATCAGAGTGTAGTTGTTGTTGTAAAAATAAATCTCTTTGTCTCTTTGGTTGTGATCTATTCGATGGTGAATTAGGTTGATGAGGTGATGTTAATCCACTCAATCCATTTAAATTTGAGCTATTATTTATATTATTTATATTCATACTATTGATACCACTATTATTATTGTTATTATTATTATTACTATTATTATCGGATGAAGTATCCATATCACAACTACCGTTTAATTTTATATTGTTATTGTTATTATTTACATTTTCGATCGAAATTGGATTCAAAATTGATCTTTCTCTACTTTCACCTATATTGAATCTACTTCTCCTATTTATATTTTGATTTGGTGATGATGGTTGTTGTTGTTGTTGTTGTTGTTGTTGTTGTTGTTGTTGTTGTTGTTGTTGTTGTTGTTGTTGTTGTTGTTGTTGTTGTTGTTGTTGTTGTTGTTGTTGTTGTGAATGAGAGAAATGTCTACCCTCTAAAATTGATGGTGATGAACATGATGGTGTTGATGGTGATGATGATGATGATATATTATTTATATTATTACTACTATTTAAAATGTTACTAAATGAATTTATTCCACCTCCATTATTATTATTATTACTATTATTTAACATATTTATGCTATTATTTGGAGAAGGTGAATTTGAACCACCATTATTACTAGTATCATGATTTTGTTTTGATAATAAATCTGATAATCTTGATTTTAAGTCATTATTCTCTCTGAGAGCACTTTCAATTTGTTCTTCCAATTGGTTGATCTTTAAATAGTTTTCATTTTGTAACATTCCCAATTGTTTGGTTTGTTGTAATAATTGATTTCTATCGGATTCTAAATTATCTACAATTGTTTCCAACTTTTCTAAATATTCCTTTTTTCTTTCTCTGTATTGTGCTGCTGATTGTCTATTTTGCATTTGTCTTTATTATAATAATAATAATAATAATAATAATAATAATAATAATAATAATAAAAATAATAATAATAATAATAATAATAATAATAATAATAATAATAATAATAATAATAATAATAATAATAATAATAATAATAATAATAATAATAATAATAATAATAATAATAATAATAATAATAATAATAATAATAATAATAATAATAATAATAATAATAATAATAATAATAATAATAATAATAATAATAATAATAATAATAATAATAATAATAATAATAATAAAAAAAAAAATATATTAATTATTTGATTAGTGTTAAAAAAATAAATAAAAAATAAAAAATATATGTTTTTTTTTTTTTATTTTATTGTAAATTACCTTATTTTTTTTTTCTTTGCTTCTTCATCATCGAATAACATAGAATTTGTGAAACCACTACCGGTGCTACTAGTAAAACTACTACCAAAACTACTTGTTCCACTATAAACACTACTACTATCTAAACTTCCATCACTGCTATCCAAGCTTCTTGGTGAGTTCATCATTTTTCTATTTTTTGGTGTTGTAATTATAGAAGTTGTTCTTGTTATTGATGCTTTTTTAATAAGATAGTGTATTGAATGATATTAAAACTAAACGGGATTAATCACCGCTTTTTTTTTAAAAAAAAATGCAAAGAAAAAAAAAAAAAAAAAAAAAAAAAAAAAAATTAAAAATAAAAAGCAGTTATTGATAAAAAATAAAATTTAAAAAAAAACAATTTTGTTATAATAAATGAATAAGGAATAGTATTGTGCAAAAATAAAGGAAAAAAAGTGTTTATATGACACTTTCGTTGTTGATTTTTTTTTTTTTTTTTTAAATTTTTTTTTTTTTTTTTTTTTTTTTTTGATATTTTTTCAAAGATTAAAAGACAAAACCCAATTTATTTTATTTTTTTTATTTTATTTTTTTAATTATAAATATCTTTGATTTTTATTTTTTTTAATTGTGTAAAATTAATTTTATAAATATACAAAAAAAAAAAAAAAAAAAAAAAAAAAAAAAAAAAAAAAGAAAAAAAGTGAAAAGAAATAAAAACAAAACAAATACTGAAAAAAAAAATAATAAACAAAAAAAAAAAAAAAATTATAAATTAAAAATAGTAATTGAAAAAAATAAAAAAATAAAACAAAAAAACAAAACCAAGACAACAACAATAACACAACTCAGTACATCTCAACTCTTTCACACACCACCACAACAATAAAAAAAAAAAAAAAAAAAAAAAATAGCATGATTACATATAAAACTTTTGAAACTAATGAGTGGAAGAAAGTACATTTTAACTTTAACCCCCTCAATTAATATTAACCTATTTTGGAATTTTTTTTTTTAAAATTAAAACATCATAATAAACATAATTGTAAATCTATCAAAAATTTTTTTTTTTTATTAATATTTATATATCGCACATATAAATTAGGATTACAATTTCCTTTTTTTTTTTTTATCATTAATTTTTTTTTTTTTTTTTTTTTTTTCTCTATTTATATCACTTACTATCTTTAAAATTAAGACTATTATTTTTATAAAAATTATCTTTATTAGATCATATGACGACATTATCATTAAAATTACCACAATTATCATAATTATTTTTGAAAATAAAAACAGAGAGTGACTTTGGGGGAAAAAAAATATATTGAAAAAAAAAAAAAAAAAAAAGATTTTAATGGTAAAAATAGTGAGAGAAGAATAGTTTTTATTGGTGGTGTTATAGTGTCGTGTGGCACACTATGCCATTATGTTTAAATTGAGAAAAAAAATATTTTATATTCCTTAATTTGAACAATCGTCATCACTAATCATTTAAAATTTTTTTTTTTTTTTTTTTCTCTTTATATTGAAAAAAAAGAATCACACACTATAAATTTATTTTTTTTTTATTTTTTTTTTTCTCTTTAATAATTTATTCTTCTTATACTAAGTTATTTTTTTATTTTTTTTGTTTTTTTTATATTTCATAATGAATTTAATAATAGTTAAATAAAAACCGATCATACTTAACATCTTGTTTTTTTAATTTTTTTTTTTTTTTTTTTTTTTTTTTTTTTTTTTTTTTGATATCTTTATTTGAATTAAAATATTAATTTGTAAAAGGAAAAATAATATTATTAAATTTACAAACAAAAATACAAATTTTATATTAAAAACTAAATTGATAAATAATTTTTTTTAAATTTTATTTCTACACATTATAATTTTTTATCATTATTAAAACTATCACCACTATTATTATTATTGTTATTATTATTATTATTACTCTCATTATTATTATTATTATTATTATTATTATTATTATTATAAATATTTTTATTACTTAAATTATCAATTACTTCTTGTTTCTTTTGAATTTGTTCAATTTTAGATTCTAAATTATTTAATTTTAATAGTAATAAATCTAAAATTTGTTTAGTTGTTGGTGGTTTATTTTGTTTTGATTCTAATTTCAATTGTTTATTTCTTTCTCTTTCCAATTGTTTTTCTTTTCTTTTAGTTTCTTTTTCAAGTTTTAGAACTTCTTTATTTTTTTTCGATAATAGTTTTTGTTCTTCTTTGGTTAATTCATTTGAGTTGGAAGTATTATTATTATTATTATTATTATTAGAAGAGGTGGAGGTGATGTCAAATTTGGTTGTACCACTATTTTCATTAAATATTGGTGATGATAATGAAGAAGAAGTGGTTGAATCAATATTATTTGAGGAGGAAGAGGAAGAAGAAGAAGAAGATATTGATTGTAAATCTAAGTGATTTAATTTTGATTTTTCTCTTTCTTTTTGTTGATGAATTAGTGATAATAGACTATCATCTTGATCAATTTCCAAAAGAGGTTGGTTATGTTTATTATCAAGTGTTGAGGAAAGATTATCAAATTCCTTATCAGCACCAGAAAATTTCCAACTCTTTCTCATTGAATTTGGATAGACATAATGTTTTTTAAAGAAATTATTTACATAGTTAACAGTTAGTGGATCACTTGGATAACCTGAACCAATGACTTGAGAAGTACTAGACTCCAATTGTTTCATCCAACGATCACGTTCGACTTTTGCAATAATTGAAGCAGCACCAACTGAAATGAATTTAAGATCAGCTTTAGTCTCACAATAGATTTGATATAGTGGTGGTGGGAATTCAATTTTAAATGGATGAGAATACTTTTCAGTATTTAGCTCAATCGAATCTATTATTATCTTACATTGTTGATTATTTGGTAAATTATTTATTGAATCTTTAATTAATTGATAGAATAAATTGGTTTCAATCTGATTCATAGTATGATGATCACGACGTTGATCAATTTTTTCAGATGGTAATACTATGGTTTGATAGTATAATGCATGTTCAATTATTATATCATATAGATATTCCCTTCTTTTTGGTGATAATTTCT
This sequence comes from Dictyostelium firmibasis, assembly GCA_036169595.1. Taxonomy (NCBI): domain Eukaryota; phylum Evosea; class Eumycetozoa; order Dictyosteliales; family Dictyosteliaceae; genus Dictyostelium; species Dictyostelium firmibasis. Next base: position 4,259,446 of record CM069768.1, read on the forward strand.
TACTATCTGTAACTCCCATACTACGCAAATACTTTTCACTCTCATCATCTAATACTATACATGATATAAATAATGGTCCTAATAATGCTCCTTTACCAGCTTCATCCATACTAATTGATAATACCTCATCAAATACCTCTAATTTATCCTTGTAACTGATTTTAGGTGGTACTAATAATATACTATCATCACTTAAACCATTTATAGTTGGTTCTATATCGTTATATGGATAATTAAATTCTTCAATATATCTATCATTACCAATTGTACCATTTAAATTCTTGGTTTTTTTATTAAAAACTAATGTTTCACCGCTATTTTTAATTTTAAATTGTGTTTTATTTATTTTTTGTGTTGTTGTTGTTGTTGTAAAATATATTTTATTATTATTTTTATTTAGATTATTTAATGGATTTTTTATTAAATATATATTACTTATTTGTTTTATTACATTTTTAATTTTTTGGTTTTGATTTAATATTGATAACATTTTTTTTTTTTTTTTTTATTTTTTTTTAAAATAAAAAAAAAAAAAAAAAATGAAAAAAAGGTGAAAAATGAAAAGTGTGAAAAAAAAGGAAAAAATATTTGGGATTTTTTTGAATTAAACGTACAATAAAAATCTTATTTTTTTTTAATAGTTAGTTTTTTTTTTAAAGTTAGTAAGTATGAATATTGAGGATGTTTTTTTTTTTTTTTTTTTTTTTTTTTTTTTTTTGATAAATAGATAATATAAATTTTTTTATTTTATTTTATCTTATAATTTTTAACATTCATTTGAAAAATATTTAAATAATGGAAAAGTCTCAGAGATATTTTCAAAACTTGAAATATATATAGTGAGTTGATGCTAAATATTCAGGACCAGAATGAGCGACATCTTGATGATCTAACAAATTAACAGAAAAACCTTTTTCTTGGTTAGACCAAATATCGTAAATAGCAGAGATATTATAATTTTCACGATGTTCAAAGAATCTAGAAAACATAGAATCCCATAAAAAAGAATAAATATCTTTATTATGAGATAGAGTCAATTGAAGTTTGGTAACATAATCAATAATTCCAATCGATTACATCATCGAAAAAGAATCATATAGTTGTACAGTTCTTATTAAATCGAGTCTTATATGTTCAATCTTTGCGAAATCTGTTTTACTTGGAGTGTGTTTTCTAATTTAAATAACCATCCAATTGAGTCTTCATTACGAAATAACATTGAATAGCATTGACAAATATCTTTTGAATAGAATTTATAACCAAGTGAAAATATTTTCTCTATTCCCAATCAATATATGTGGATCTACATATGTTTCAAAATGAAAACTAAATTAATGAAAAGGAAACAAGAAAAAATTGTTTAAAAAAATAGAAAAAAAAAAAAAATGAAAAAAAAAAAACATCGAAAAGTGTGACATCTTTTAACAAAAAAAATTAAAAATAAAAAAAAAATAATAAAATACTAAATATATATAAAAAAATAAAATAAAAAAAAGTAAAAAGTTTTTATTTAAATATTTTTTTTTTTTTATTTTATTTAATTTAAAATTTTTTTTATAATTATTTTTCAATTTTTTTTTTTTCTCCATTTTAGTCCAATAGATTATTTTTTATTTTTTTTAATTTATTTTTTTATTTTATTTTTTTATTTTTTTTTCCTCAAATACTTAGATTTTAAGGAAATGAAAAAATACAAATAAATCATTTTTTTCTTTAAAAATTAGAATAAATAAAAATGAAAGTAACCCAAGTTTATATTTTAATATTATTATTAGTAATGTTTTCATTTGAAACTTTATTAGTAGTTGCCAAAGAATCTGAAAAGTATGACTACGAAAAACTAAGAAATTGTATTGCAGAATGTGAAGATACAGACTACATTTTAAATATTTGCTATCAAGGTCATCCAAAAAGAAATGTGGCAAAAGAATTGGCTAATGTATGTCTTGACTATGCAAAAGCTTATGAAAATAATAATCAAGATCAATACCTTTCAAAGTGCTATGATCTTTGCAAACTTTATTCTCACAAATAAAAATAAAATAAAATAAAAACAAACAAAATAAAAATGAGTAAAAAAAAAAAATATGTTTATCTATATAAGAGTTTTTATTTTTATTTGTTTTACTTTTATTTTCTTAATTAAATTATTTCAAATAGGAGATAGAATATTCTTTTTTTTTTATTTTTATCTTTTTTTTTTATTCAACTAAAATAAGTAACAATATCAAACTACATGAGATACACTGAACATCAAAAAAAAATTGATAAGAGGGATACATCAACTTAAAAAAAGTTGAAAAAATTATAAATCACCATCGAAGATATACAGAATGTGTATTAATTTCATTACACTAAAAATTTCCAGAAAATAATGATATGTGGAGAAATAGTTTTTTCTATAGTCAATGATTGCAGGGTAACATAATTAATTCCTATTGGAGAATATGATAAATATCTCTCAGATTGTATTACATGAATTCAATGTAATGCCATTAGGATTAAAAAATTCAATAGCGACATTTCAAAGATATAATTCGGTTTTTTTACTTTGATGACATCTTAATATATTCCAGAGGAGGTTCACATAGGTCATATCTGTTTTTAAAATCTTTAAGTTGAGATTTTGTTTTTCCTTATGGTTTTGTATTTGGTTAATATTAGGTCGTTGAGTTGTTGAGGGAGATGGTTAGGGAATCGGGCATATTCAATGTTATCTTTGAAAGATATTTTTTTTTCCTATGATAAGACGCGAGGCCTATCGGCGGTGTTTTTAAATAAATTTTCTTTATTGTTTGATTTTTAAATTTATATATATTTTTGTTGGTTATTAATAATAAATTGATATTGCACAAGTCGATCCAAGATATCTCGCTATTCGTATCAACAGGTAGCTCTTTTAGAGAGGCAGGTCTGGTGATAGTGACAGTGTTGTTGTTGTTGTTGTTGTTGTTGTTGTTGTTGTTGTTGTTGTTGTTGTTGTTGTTGTTGTTGTTGTTGTTGTTGTTGTTGTTGTTGTTGTTGTTGTTGTTGTTGTTGTTGTGATTCTGATGATTCATATTCAACAAAATTAATATTTGTTGAACCATTACAGTAATCATTATTATAATCATCATCATTATATATATATATAATTTGTTGATGGTGATGATGCTTGTGATAATGTTGGAATATGTTTTTTTATTATAATAACCAAAAAATAATAATAACAAAAAGAAGAAATAGAAATCTGATTATTGAATATTTAAATTTTTGGGTGGATTATGACTTTTGTCTTAATAAAGTATGTTTTTTTTTTTTTTTTTTTTTTTGTGATTAATATATTTCTTTAATTTGGGTGGAGATAAATAAAATTAGAAAAAAACAGTTAAAAAAAAGTTTGAGATTTCCTTTTTTTTTTTTTTTTTTTTTTTTAAATTGCATATTACAGTTTAAGCTGTTTCTCCTCGGAAGTTTGAGATTTCCTTTTAGACAATTATTGGATCGAATAGGGGAATTGGTTTGGTTTCAATTTTTTTTAACCAAAAATTGAAATTTTGATATTTTTTCGGGAATCGAACCCGTGATCTTATTTCAAAGATGTTAAAAATGGAGAAGAAGGGTATCGATCCCTTTACCTCTCGCATGCTAAGCGAGCGCTCTACCATCTGAGCTACATCCCCTGTTAGATGATTTCTAAACAAAATAAAGTCATAAAGAATAAATTAAAAAATTTGAGATTATTTTAAAAAAAATACTATTCATTTCATCTTAAATAACTTTAACCTCCAACCAGAATATCTAGAGGAATACAGCCTAAGGATTCCTGTCTTAAAGTAATTTGATCACTATAAATATAAATATAAATAAAATAAATAAAGCATTGTTAAATAGAATATAAATTATTGTTGTTATTTTTGTTTATAATTAAACAAAGCCATAAATAAAATAGAATAATAAAAATTTACAAAAAAGTTTAAATATTGCCTGAAAAAATTCAATATATAATAATTTTAATAAAAAAAAAATAACTATAAAAAAATTTTAAAATAAGTATGCAATAGTCAATAAATAGTTTTGAAAAAAAAAATTGTAAAAATCAATAAAAATCAAATAATCATTAAGATGTTGGTTGATGAAATTGGTAAATATTTACTCAATCTATGAGGAAAGTATATGCTGTACACTTAAAGAGCAAAAAGTCTCCGAAAGGAAAATCTGTGGAGGAAGGATGAAGAAACAATATTTTAACTCTGAGAAAGTAAATCCGTTGCTCCGCCACAATATAACCCTACTACTAAAACTAAACATATATTAAACCAATTTTTAAAAAAAGGTAAACAATAAAGATAATATCATTTAATTAACGCAGCCTATAATTGAGATTACAATAATATTTTTTATTTATTGTTTGAAACCCAAAAGGAATCCACTACCAAAACCAACTTTAAATGGCAAATTACTTGTTAATAAATTATAGAAGGAACGAATATATTGACGTCTCTTTTCCTTTGTGAATTTTGGTGAATGTTCTTCACTAACTTTATCCCATTTAACTACAATATAACCTTTTGAAGATAACAATTGAACAACAATGAATATTGCACCTACAAATACTAAAACCATGGTACCAATTTTTCTAGTTGCAAGACCACAACAATATCCTAAAGCGCCACCCATTGTTGTTACACCAGCAACTTTTTGAATCGTTTGTGTTGTGGTTGGAACCTTTTTAATTTCAACATGATGACTAACAACTGTTGTATCTTTATCATTAAATGTATCACATGATACAATTGTTGATGTTAATCCACTCGTAATTGCTAAGCCGCCAAGTAAAATTCCTGGTAATAAAATTCTTTTATTATGATTTTTATTATTATTAGTATTATAGTCATTGTTATCGCTATTTCTTTTATAATCATTTTTGTTGTTATTGAAAGAAGTTGCGCAACCAAAAAATGATTTATTTAATGGATTAACATTATTTTTAAATAATAGACTTGAATTTAATTTTAATAATCCTTAAAAAAAAAATATAAAAATAATATTAATATTATATTTGTATTTATTCATTTTCTAATTTTAATATTACCATTATTATTTAATACAGTTCTTTGTAAAAGTTTTGAAGTGTTAAACATTTTGTATGATAATATTTCTATTAAAAATAAATAATTAAAAAAAATAATAAAAAATAAAAAGATAAAATAAATAAAAAAAAAATTTTGGGTGAATCCAAATACAAAAATAGATAAAACTAAAAATTGTTAAAATTTCAAAAAAAAAAAAAAAAAAAAAAAAATTAAAAAAAGTGAAATTAAAAACTAATGATGTTCACACCAATTAATATTTAAGTTAATTGTTAATTCTTTTAAAAGTAAAAAATTATTTTTTTATTTTTAAAAAAATAAAAAGGAATCTATTTTATTTTCAATGATTTTTATAAAAAAAAAATAAAAAAAGAAATGATGTCAACTATTTATTTGCAAATAAAAACTGTCTCAATTTCAATTTTTTTGAAATCTTATATTTCTTATAAAATTTAGCGCTTTTTTCCATAATTTTTTTTTTTTTTTTTTTTTTTTGTTAATTTTTTTTCTTCAACAAATTATACAAACATAAATAAGTTTGTTATTTAAAAAAAAAAAGAAAATGACAAGTAGAACAAAGAAATTAAAAATGGATCAAGAGGAGAAATTAAAAGAAGAACAAAATAAAAAAGAAACTCTAGATGATAGCGAAACATCTGGTGAAGAACAAGAAGAAGATAAAAAGAGAAAACCTGTAGTTAAAAAAGCACCATCTAAAAAAGCACCAGCTAAAAGAGCACCAGCTAAAAAAGCAGCTGCTACAAAGAAAAATAATAAAGAGGAAGAAGACGATGAAGAAATTGATGAAAAAGACAATGAAGAAATTGATGAAAAAGACAATGAAGAAAAAGAACCAGCCACTAAAGCAACCAGCTCGTCAGTATCAATCGCAACAGATAATTTTGAAGAACCAAAAGTTGAAGAAAATTCTCAAATGAAAGTTATCTCTTGGAATGTAGCAGGATTTAAATCAGTAATGGGTAAAGGATTTAATGAGTACGTTGAAAAGGAGAAACCTGATGTTTTATGTTTACAAGAGACAAAGATTAATCCTTCCGATATTAATAAGAATTCAATGCCAAAGGGATATGAATATCATTTCATTGCTGCTGATAAGAAAGGACATCATGGAACTGGTGTTTTGACCAAGAAGAAACCTCTCTCCATTACTTTTGGTATTGGTATTGCTAAACATGACAATGAAGGTCGTGTCATAACATTAGAGTATGATCAATTCTACATAGTTAATACCTACATTCCAAATGCAGGTACAAAAGGATTACTTCGTTTAGACTATCGTATTAAAGAATGGGACGTTGATTTCCAAGCTTACTTGGAGAAATTAAACAAAGATAAACCAATCATTTGGTGTGGTGATTTAAATGTTGCTCACACTGAAATCGATTTGAAGAATCCAAAAACAAATAAAAGATCAGCAGGTTTTACTATTGAAGAGAGAACAAGCTTCTCAAAATTTTTAGAGAAAGGTTATGTGGATAGCTATAGACATTTCAATCCAGGTAAAGAGGGTTCCTACACTTTTTGGTCCTACATGGGTGGTGCTAGATCAAAAAATGTCGGTTGGAGATTAGATTATTTCGTTGTCTCAAAAAGATTAATGGATTCTGTTAAAACTTCACCTTTCCACAGAACAAGTGTTTTAGGATCTGACCATTGTCCAATTGGTATTGTAATTGATTTAAACTAAAAAAAAAATAAAAAAAAATTAAAAAAATAATAAAATAAAAAATTATTACCTATAATATTGTAAAATAAATAAGAATTTTTATTTATTTAATTTTAATTTTAATTTTTAAAAAATAAAAGTTTATAATCTTCAATTGAGATTAAATTAAATTTTTTAGAGTCGATTAGTGATAATTTAAAACCTTGAAAATAAAAATAAAGTGTTAATTTTAAATTTGAAATTGAAGAGCAATTATCGATGAAATTAAAAATTGTATTTGTATTATCTAATTGTGGTGAATTTTCTGAAATTATTAAAGAGACATTCTCAACTGAACCATTGAAATTCATAGATTCTAAAATTTTTTGATAATCTTGATAATTTAGAGATTGATTAAAATTAACTGTTGAAAGATTTTTATTGTTTTTAATGAAATCACAAAAGAAAGGTACTAATTCATTTGAACAATTATTAATTTCTATAAAGTTTATAGTTGATTGTTGTTTATTTAATTTACAAAAATCTTGGAATGATTGATTTGAATAACCTAGTTTTAGTACTAATTTCTTTAAATAACTATTAAAGGATACCATTTCATTCTTTGGTGTAAATGTTAAATTTGTTATCATTTGATCATTTGATGAGATTTCTTTTAAAATTTCAAAATCTAATGGGAAAGGAGTTTCTAATTTCTCCAATTTTAAAGGATTTACCTTTAAATAATTTAATAAAGATTTATTAAAAACAATTTGATAATCTTGAATAAATTCACTATCACTAATTGTTAAACTAGTATTATTATTAATAATTGTTAAAAATGGTATGACTAATGATTTTAAATTCTTTAAAAATGATAATTTTTGAAAAAAAATTGATGGTGTTTCAATAATTGTATTTGAAAAATTTAAAGATTTAATATTTGAAAATAAATTAATTTGAATTTGATCTAATTTTATTTGATTACCAAATCCTTGATAAGAATGAAGTTTTAATTTTTCAATACCATCATTACCACTATAGTAAACATTGGTTTTATTTTGATAGTCATTTAAAAATTTTGAAAATTGGAAAACATCTAAATCTACCATATTTAAAGAAATATTTTTAATTGAATTATTATTTGTTTCTAATAATGGTTTATAAAGATTATTTTGAAAATCCAATGTTAAATTATTTGAAATTTTTGAATTTAATTTAATAGATTGTAAATCTTTATTTGACTCTATTAATTTTGGTAAAACTGATGAAATTGGTATTGATGATGTACTACCATCCATTGTTAAATTTATTGAATTTAAATTTCCATCACCTAAAATCGATAATAATTTTGGAAAATAATAGTGTCTAACATAAGAATATAAACTATCAATAGAAAATGATTTATTTAATAGTATAGGATATTTTAATGGACAATATGGATTTTTTAATTTATCTATAACTATGTTTGGATCAATGGTTAAAATTAAAGAATTTATTTTTGTAAAACATTTTGAAACATATTCAAAATGTTTTTTTGATAATAAACATAATGATAATTTCCATTTAAATGAATTAACTTCATCAAAAAAACAAAATTTAATAATTTTTTGTTGTAAATATAATGGTAATAAAATATTTTTCATTTTTTTTAAATTTTATTTTTAAAATAAAAGTTATTAATAGTATTGGTTAAATTTTTTATTATTACTATTGGTTAATTTTTTTTATTAAAAAATAAAATATAATAATAAAGTTTATTAAGATTTTTTTTTTTTTTTTTTTTTTTTTTTTTTTTTTTTTTTTTTTTTAAATTATTGGTGATTATTATTTTTATTTTTAAAATTTTTTATATTTTAAAGATTAATCTATTAATTTATAAATTTTAATTAAAAATAAATGTATGAAATTATTTTGGAAATAATATGTATAATTTTTTACTCTTATTCTTTTTCTTTTTTTTTTTTTTTTTTTTTTTTTTAAATTTTTTTTTTAATAAAAAAATTAAGTAATTTGCATTTTAACTTTTATTTAATTTTTTTAAAATTGTTTTTTTTTTTTTTTATAAAAATAAAAAGAACCTACAATGAAAAAGTGTTAAAATCATTGATTAATATTATTAATCCCGAAAACCACATATGTATTTATGTGGTTTCTCACCATAATGAAAATTCGTAATTTTTTTTTTTTTTGTTTTTTTTTTTTTTTTTTCTTTATATAGAAATTTTAAAATTACCCCTATTTTTTTTTATTTTTAAATTATTTATTACCATATTTTACATATGTTATTAAAAATAAATTATAATTTTTTTTTTTTTTATTTTTTTTTTTTTTTTGTTTATTTATTTATTTATTTTTTAAATACTTTTTTTAATTATTTTTTTAAAATTTTTTATTAACTATTCTTCAATTAAATTTGAAATATTTTCATTTTTATTTAATTTTGTTATGTCATCGATAATTTCTTCGATTGTTTTCTCAGCCGATTCTTGAGTAAGATTTTCATTAAAAACACCAATTACACATTTTTCTTTTGTCCTTCTTATTATTACCGATTGTAATCCATTGATTGTTGAAGTACTACCACTTGATTTCAATGCTGTTTTACCATGAATTCTAATGTCATCAGAAGTTGTAACATAATACCTATCACCATTTAATAAAAAACCAATTAAAGCGCTACCATTCAATATATTTAATATCTCTTGATATTCAACATAGCAAACATTAAAATCTTTACTACTACATAATAAATCACCTGTATCAATATCAATTATTCCACCTTTTAAAAAACTGCCATTTATTATTTTTTTAATATAATTTTCAAATCTTGCTTTTACTCCTTCCTCTTCTTCTTTACTTAACATTTTATTAATTTTAAAAAAAAAAAAATAAAAAAAATAAAAAATAAAAAAATAAAAATTTTAAAAAAAATTAATGTGTTTAATAAAAATTATTTAAATAAAATACATAAAAAATAAATAAAAAATAATAAAAATATAAAAAAACACACACACATACACACAATAGCAATACTCACTGCCGTATAATATGGTTTTATTTAATTTATTTTTTTATTTTTTTTTATAATTCTGGATTTGAGATTAAAAAAAAAAAGAAAAAGAAAAAAATAAAGTAATATGTTGATCATTTAAATTTTATTTCACTTCATTCTTTTTTTTTTTGTTTATTAAATTGTTCATAATAATTTTTTTTTTTAATTCTGAAAAGGCTTATTGTTGTTGTTGTTGTGGTTGTTGTGGTTGTTGTGGTTGTTGTGGTTGTTGTGGTTGTTGTTGTGGTTGTTGTTGTGGTTGTTGTTGTTGTTGTTGTTGTTGTTGTTGTTGTTGTTGTTGTTGTTGTTGTTGTTGTTGTTGTTGTTGTTGTTGTTGTTGTTGTTGTTGTTGTTGTTGTTGTTGTTGTTGTTGTGCTAAGTAAGGAGAGAAAGTAAAGATAATATATTCCGAAGAACTATGCTCGATTGATTTGTAAGTGTTTGGAGCTTCGGTTGGAGAGTAGATGGAAAGTTTTGAGAGTTTGTCAGAGATGATTGGATTTTTTAAAGTTTGATTTATACCCAACAATAGATCAAGGGAATGTTTTATTATCTCAGTACCAGAATACTTGATGAAAGCCTCAGTGAGTAGTGTTGTACTGGTTGTTGATAACAATACATATTGTAACTCTAATGGAGACATATTTAAGGAGGTATTCTCTGATGAAGTTTTCTGATAATGCATTATGATGATATCATGTAAACGATTCTCGTAGAGTTCTTTATAAAAGTATTCATATGAACCCACTTGTTCTTGAGCCTCTAAGAAAGGTCCCCAGTTAACTAAATTTGAAACTGGAGGAATTGGATAGATATTTTTATAGATTTCCATACCTAATCTCAAGGTTTCCAAATTCTTTGGTGCAACCTTAAAAATTTCCATTGCTTCGTTGATTGAGCCAAATTGAATTAATCTAGCTATTTCAATATTATAGAGAATTTGTGATATTTTTCCGCTCTGTTTGAAAATGAACTCTTTTAGATTTAAAACCACTGGATCATTAAAATGATTATTTTCATACATTATCTCTAGGAAGAAATCGGCATGAAGAATAATTCTACTTGAACCAATCATTTTAGCAATCACCATAGATGCTAAATCCATTTGTTGAATGTTGCATAATGCTTTCAATACAACATTGTAGGCACTATGTGATTGTTGTACGGTTGTACTTTCTTTTGATAGGATTTTAATACCCAAATCAAAATCCAATTTAAAGATTTTTTCATACATTCTTGGATCATAAACAATGTTACGAATATGACGTGGTGTCTTATTCAATAGATAGATGTAATTCTCCATATCAGTTTCACCAACCGTTATAAATGCTGTCAATAGGGTATGATGAGTTGGAATCGTTGAATTTTCAAAATGCTCTTCTAAAATCTCTATTATCTTTTCTATTTCTTTATCTCTACATGCTTTCAATAACTTTTGATCATATGGTATTTTTGCAAAATCGTTGATATTTGGCAATACCCTTGTGTTTTCTGAAAACTCTCCAAACTCTGGCCAAAAATATTCAATCTCCTTTTTAACCTCTCCTAAGGTTTTAGGAATAAAGATATGTGTCGTTTTATTTTGAACTTTTTGATTACTTTTTTTTTTTATTTCTTTAACATACTTTTTATAACTATTATAATCATTATAGTTATTATTATTACTACTATTACTATTATTATTATTATTATTATTATTATTATTATTATTATTATTATTATTATTATTATTATTATTATTATTATTATTATTATTATTATTATTATTATTACTATTATTATTATTATTATTATTATTATTATTATTATCATTATCATTATCATTATCATTATTATTATTATTATTATTATTATTATTATTATTATTATTATTATTATTATTATTATTATTTTTATTTTTATTTTTATTTTTATTATCTTCGTATGGTATCTCTAAATATTGACTATCCCAAAACTCAACAATCTCTGGTAGATTTCGATCAATTGAATATTGTTTAAAGCAACCCATTAACATTGGTGACGTTATAGAATTATAAGTTGAAATCTTTTTGCTCAACCAGTACAATGCTAAATGATAATTATCCAATGCTAAATAAGCTTGAATCAAACGAGAGAAAACTGTTGATAATAAAAATGGATCTTTAAAACCAGCCACATGTTCTTCCAGCATTTCAACCAATTCATGATTACCACTTAATTCATTAAACATGAATAATATATGTATTTTTTCAATATCTACTCTCCTTAACGCAAATTGACAAAATTCAGGTTCATTATGTTTTAGCCCAAATTCAAATAGAAACTGTGTGAAAGGAAATGTAAATTTATTATGGTCAGGATCAAATTGACGTTGCTGTTGAGGTTCAGATTTTCCATTTGTTGTACTATTACTATTTATTGATGCGATTTTATTTAAAAATATTTTTAATTCATTTGGTTGATTGGAGTCCACTAAATATTTAATTACTCTAAATTGATACATAGGACTGAGTCTATTTGGTTTAACTTTTTCAATATATATTTGATGAGCGAAATCAAATTGACCAACATGTGGTTGTGATAGATAAACAATCAAATTGATGTAAACAACACCAAAAGTTAAGAAACCACGTTTAATAAGTATATCAAAGGTATCTTCAACAACTTGTCTACCAAAGAAACCATTATCTGGATAATAGGTAGTTAATAATCTACCAATGTATACAGGGAAATAATCTGTCAATAAAAATTGTGGAACTGATTTAATGAATCTTAAAAAGAATTTAATTGATTGGTTGGCACCCTCTTCAGTGTCTTTATTCAAATAATAGGTTAAGAAACAATTGAATACCGAATTGTTGAGTCGCTCTGGTGTCAATAATAATCTATTGTAGAATGCCAATGCAGATTGAGAATCATCCAATTGTAAACATGCCCTAATCAATACTGAATAGATATTTGGTGATTTAGACATTGTATTACCCATTACTAATGTCTCTATCAAACTCTTTAATTTTTCTTTATTATCGGTTTTCATATAATGCTCTAATAAGATTGGACAAATGTTGTTGCTAAACTTTTGATCATTGTCAACATATAATTTTATCACCTTTTCCAAATATTCTTCATCATTCTTAAATTCCTCCATAAAGAGATTTAAAAATACTGGTGTGGTATTAATGCTACTCCATGTTATTGAATCAAATAAATATTTGAAATGTTCCTTTACATTACCTTTTAAACTTCTAATATCACCTTGACTTTTTTAAAAACAATTAAACAAATAATAATAATAATAATAATTGGTTATGTTAAAAATAATAATAATAATAAGTATAATAATAAGTAATAATAATAATATTTACACATTTGAAATATATTGACCTGTATTTATTTTGACCAGTGCAGCTTCTAAAACTCTTGCGATTGATAATAAATTTTTTTCCATGAGTAACTCGGATTCTTTGTCTGGAAGAATATATCCTTTAAGTTTTTGATTCATACTATTTAAAAATACATCTTTTTTAAAATTTTGACTATTGATTCGTCTTTTCCTACTTCCTTTGTTGTTGTTGTTGTTGTTGTTGTTGTTGTTGTTGTTGTTGTTGTTGTTGTTGTTGTTGTTGTTGTTGTTGTTGTTGTTGCTGTGGTTTTGGGTGTTGTTGTTGTTGTTGTCGTTGTCATTGTTGGTGAAGATATTATCTTTATCTATACTATTGTCATTATATGATGCAATTGATTGATGAAAACCACGACCAATCACACCACTATTATTGCTACTAAAAGTTTTGAAACTGGGAGATAAGAAAATTTTTGTTGTATTTCTTATTGTAGAAAGTCTATTCATTTTTTTCTTTAAAAAAAAAAAAAATTAAATATCAAATGCTCATAAAATTAATTTAAGAAAATATGAAAAAAATGAAAAAAAAAAAAAAAAAAAAAAAAAAAAAAAAAACGAAAATATGGCAAATGAAAAAAATGTGAAAATAAAGAACAAAAAAAAATATATTTTTCTATCACTTTAATTACCCAAAGTGAGGAATAAAATAAAATTAAAATTAAAGAAAAATTTCACACCTAAATTCTTTATTTGTTTGGCTAAATTTAGCCAAAAGGATGTTTCAAATAAAACAAAAAAAAAAAATTATAAGAAAATGATAATTAAGAGTTATAAAAAACAAGTAAACACATATTATTTGTTTGGTTTGACTTTTTTTTAAAAAAATAAAAAAGTTAAAGAAAAAAAAATACCCAAAAATACAAATAAAAATTTATATATAAAAATTCTATATACATATTATATTATTACTGCACATAGCATTTTTTATTGCTTATTTTCAAAAAAAAATTGACATAGTCAATCCTGCGTTGGGTGCAACTGGACCATAACCTTAGTCGGATTTTTGTCTTAAACGACAACCGGCGGTGATTCTAGCACGACCACCAGTTGGTTGAGCAATAACAGTTGAACATGAACTGCAAATGACAACGTTTTGAGCCTAAGGTAGATAATAGTAATAATAATAAAAAAAGTTAATTTCGGGTTTTTTTTTCAAAAAAAAAAAAAATAATAATAATAAAAATACATACGTGTGAGAAAACGGTAGTGATGGTTCTACAACCGTGACAGTTGATGTCCATAAAGAAAGAGTTTGGTGCTTGAACTAATCTCTTTAATTTATGTTTACGTTTTTCAGATTCGATGCTTGGGAATAATAAATCACCACGTTCTTTAGCCTAATTATTTGAAAAGAATTTTTTTTTAATTAATATATGACCATTATTTATAAAATATGTTTAACAAACTAATAATAATAAAAAAAATTATCGATCTCTTTTTCTCTCTCTCTCTTTAATCTCCAAAATGCAATATTGAATTACAGTACCATATTTGTTTGTTGAGAAAATAAAATAAATAAAATAAAAAAAAAATTCAATTTTTAAAGTCAAAAATTTTTTTTTTTTTTTTTTCGTAATTTTTTCTCAACTATTTCTTTCGTTTTGGTATTTTTCTTTTTTTTTTTTATATTATTTTTTATTTTTGTTATCGCTATTTTTTTTTTCTTTTTTTTTTTTTTTTTAATAATTATTTTCTCTATTTAGGTTGTTTGTCTGTAGGTTTGTCAATAATCATTTGAAATTTTTTTTTATTTTTTATTTATTTATTATTATTATTATTTTTTTTTTAATTTGTTTTATTTTCTTTGTTCAACTAATTTTTTTTTTTTTTTTTTAAAGTATTCAATGGTATTCATTGCAAATTGAGAGAAAGAAATAAAATAATATCATCTTATTTTATTACTATTTTTTTTTTTTTCTTTTAATTTTTTTTTTTTTTATTATTTTGTATGTAAAATTCTACATGTAAAATTTAATATGATATTACCATTTTGTTGATTATGATTGAAAAAAGACCTCTAAAAAGTGATAAAAATTATTTTGTGTGTAAGCGAAACTGAAAAAAATTTTTAAAAAAAAAAAAACATTCGGTTGACTCAAAAAAAAATAATTTATGTAAATTGTCACTAAATTTTTTACATAGTTTTTTTCATTTTTTTTTTTTTCATTTTTTTTTATACTGAACTTTTTAAAACAGCAAATTTAGTAATTTGTGTTTCTTTTTTTTTTTTAGTAATCTATTTAGTGTTTTTCAATATGGCATGTTTGAATGATTTCCAAACTTTAATACCCGAGTTAATATTATTTAATTTTTTTTTTTTTTTTTCCTTTTTTTGCAAATCAGAGTAATTTTAATTTAAAAAAAAACATTTCCCAAATTTTTTTTTTTTTTTTTTATTATTATTATTTATTTTGAGTCAAGCCAAAACCTATCCAGAAATATTCACATAAAAACATTAAATAATGAATTAGAATTTCTGATTTAAAATTATTTTTATATTATTCAAATAAACATGTTTAAACATTGAGTTAATTTTTTATAAACGATCATTTCCCCTTCCCCGAATAAAAAAAAAAAAAAAAAAAAAAAAAAAAAAAATTGGTTTGGATTACAATTTAAAATTTAAATTTTATAGGTATACCAGTAATTGGGAAATAAAATTAATTTAGGAAAATGAAAAGAAAATTTTATTTTATTCATCCCACAATTCAAATTAAAAAATAAAATTTAAATATAAATTTTGTGTAACAATTATTTAATTATGTGCATAACAAATCAAGTTGACCTTACAGCAAATATAAGTTGGTTACCTTAAAAATTGTCAACTGTCTTTTTTTTTTTTTTTTTCTCTTTTTTGTAAATTTTTTAAAATCAATCTGGAAAGCATTGATCAAAAAAAAAAAAAAAAAAAAAAAAAAAAATGAGTAGAATAATCCACCGATTCTTGAGAAAATATAAAATAAAGTCATTATAATTCCTAATTTTTTTTTTTTATTTTTATTATTGTGCCATAATATTAATTATTTTTTGTTTGGTCGAGGATTTTGTATATTCTTTTTTAAATTATTTTTTATTTTTACTTTTTTTTATTTTTTATTTTTTATTGTTGAAAAATGATGAATAACCAACTGCCACCATATTTCTTAAAATTATTATTATTATTATTATTTATATTTTTAAGTGTAATCATTTTAATTAATACCAACTTCTTTTTCTTTTTCGCCTTCTAATTCACCTCTATATCTGAATCTGTAACCATATTTCTTCTTCTTTCTTATTGTAACATCTTCTTCAACAATATTATAATTTAAACCTATATTTTATTGTCGTTGTTATTATTATTATTATTATATTATTATTATTATTATTATTATTATTATTATTATTATTATTATTATTATTATTATTATTATTATTATTATTATTATTATTATTATTATTATTATTATTATTATTATTATTATTATTATTATTATTATTATTATTATTATTATTATTATTATTATTATTATTATTATTATTATTATTATTATTATTATTATTATTATTATTATTATTATTATTATTATTATTATTATTATTATTATTCATTGTTTATTGTTATAATTATAATATTAGTATTAAAAGGTAAAAAAAAACCAATAAAATAACTAATAAAGAAAAAAAAAAAAAGAATTATTTTAAATACCACATACCAATTTCTTTACAATATGCAACAGCATCAGATTCAGAATCGAATCTAAGATTTAATTGATTAAGGGTATCTTTTGAAGCCCACCAACCCATTAAACGATCATTCCATTTTGGATTGAAAGGTAATTCGATGACCCATTTCTTTGTACGAAGTGTACCAGTTTGCATTGTATTTCTAGATGGTCTGTAAATGTTAACTGAGTTTACTCTGTTGAATTCAACACCATTTAAAAATGATTTAATGTGTTGTTGGTTTGGATCATCGATAACAATGTGTTCACCAACTTCTAAATCTTTTTCATCGACTTTAATTTGAGATGCTGTTGGATTTGGATTAACACTACCTGAACAAAATGCTGCTCTACCTGTAGTTGATGCTATAATTCTACTTTGAAATGTTGGTTTAACAACACTTGAAATTAAAAATTTCTTTAACATTTTATTTTACACCCTAATATAAAAAAAAAAAAAAAAAAAAAAACAGAGTAAAAAAAAAAAATGAAAAAATAAACAAATTTTTTTTTAAAAAAAAAAAAAAAAATTTTTAAAAAAAAAAAAAAGATTTTTTTTATATGTTTGAGAAAAAAGAATAATTTTTAACGAAATTCATGAAAAAAAATAAAATATTGATACATATATAAATAGTTTTTAATTTTTTTTTCTCAAATAAATAATTTTTTTTTTTTTTATTATTTATTATTGATTTTTTTTATTTTTTTTTATTTTTTTTTATTTTTTTTTTATTTTTTTTTAAATACCACTAATTTGACTAATGATTGGAGCAGCAACTAAATGTTGGCTTGGTATACCTAATGTATAACAAGTTGGTGAATTTTCAGGACCACCTTTTGTTTGAAAACATTTAACTTCTTCTAAAAACTTTAATTTATCACCAGAGGAGATATCATATTCAACAGCACCAATCTTTAAGATTGTTTTACCAGATTTATAAATTTTAAGTGTACCTAATTTACCAGATGGCATTTCCTTTAAAGATGGTGGGAAATCACCAGGATAAATCATTGGCACGAATGCTTTTTCATCCAATTCAACTTTTGGTTGTTCTTCAAGTTTTGTATCACCATTAATTGGTATTGTTGTGGTTGTAATTGAACCATCTGGATTGGTTACTGTTTTTGTAATGGTAGTTGGTTTTGGTGGTGGTAAAACTGGATTTGGTATATTGAAATTTG
>CM069768.1:4280000-4297500 GCA_036169595.1 Dictyostelium firmibasis
ATCCTTCTGCAAATAGTAATAATAGCTCTAGAAATAATACTAGAGCAACTAATAACTCAACAATATACTCACACAGGAACACCACTACAACAACAACCAATTCTGCCCATTCAGTTAGAAACCAAGGTAGAGATGGAGGTAGTTGCTCTAGAAGAACGAAATTTAGGATCATTTCAACAATAATATCTCTTATTATTTGTGTTGTAGTTTTAGTTATTTATTTTGGTAGAATATGACAGTAATAATAAAATATTTTTAAAAAATAAAAATATTTATTTAAAAAAAAACAACGTGGCATGACGACATTTTATTTTTTATTTTTTTATTTGTGATCAAACACCACCAAGAGTCGCGCAAAAAACAAAAAAATTTCATCTCAAATTTATTTTTTTTTTTTTTTTTTTTTTGCACAACGAAAAAAAAAAAAAAATATCATTGACAATAATAGAAATAATAAAAAAAAAAGAATTTTAATAATAATAATAATAATAATAATAATAATAATAATAATAATAATAATAATAATAATAATAATAATAATAATAATAATAATAATAATAATAATAATAATAATAATAATAATAATAATAATAATAATAATAATAATAATAATAATAATAATAATAATAATAATAATAATAATAATAATAATAATAATAATAATAATAATAATAATAATAATAATAATAGTAATAATATTAAAACAAAATAATAATATGTTATGGACAATTTAAAAGAAAAAGCCATAATATACAATATTAATAACAGTGATAGCAATAGTGGTAATGGTAATAATTTTAGATATGTTTCATTTTCAGAATCATTAGAAGATGTGGGCTACCAAAGTCAATATATTATTGAAAAGGAAGATGGATATGAACAACAAAGATATATAAGGCACAGTGGTAATAATAGTGATGATGATGATGATTATAACAATTATGAAGATTCAATTAAGGTTTCATTAATTCAAAAATCATTTATAAAAAATAAAAAATGTAGGATAATCATAACAGTGATTGTTGTGATATTATTAATCATAGTTTCTGTTGGTTTAGTTCTTGCTTGGCAAGGTGTTTTTAATCAATCTCATAATGATTCAAAAATGGAATAAAAGAGAAAAAAAAACAAAACAAAAAAATTGTATAAAAAAAAAAAGTCAATAAAACAATAAAAACTTTATTATTCATAATTATTGGTTTTTTTTTTATTTTTTATTTTTTTATTATTACCTATTAGTTTTTTAATTACCAGTTTTTTTTAATTTTACACTGTTAACAAGGGCTCTATCTCTTCTTTTTTTGTAAAAATGATACAGGATCATTGCAGTTATACAACATGAGAATAAAATACAACCAACAATGATACCGACTAATTGTGTTTTGGATAAACCAGATTTTTCATTGGTAAGAATGCAAATTGAATCTTTATTGGTAGTAGTTTTACTATCGATCAATACCGAGAAATCAGGATCAATGATAATTTGTTTTTGATAGTAAGGAATGACAATACCAACGTAGGATTGTGATGATGATGCACTTTTGAGTGGTTTCATTGATTCATCCAATAGTATATTGCCGATTGCTCTTGGTCTTGAGTCGATGATAGCTCTCTTTATGAATCTACCATAGAGTGAATGATTATCTACTTGAATTTTAATATAGTTTGAATTATCACCACTTGAAGTCTCACCAAATTCATTGTTTGAACAAAGATCTTGAGTTTTATTTGATGAAAGTTCTGCCATCATTACCAATTGAAGTTGATTAAGTTTACTAGAAAATCTATATTCGGATATTTCGATAGTATACTTTATAGATGATGGATTCATTAAAATATCTTCACCAGCAAATTTAACTTTACTTTCACTTTCAAACCATTCCAATGTCACCGATAAATTAGTTTCAGTTTCATTAGATGATAATTCATTAGGTGATACTTTAATAGTTGTATTATATTGATACTTTGTTGATGATAGTTCCGTATAAATCCACTGACCAAATGTATATGATTTGATTTCATTTGAATTTAAATCTAATTCACTTAATTTAACAATTGCAATTAATGATTTAAAAATATTTTTTTCAATTTTATCACCATCACCACCATCACCACCACCGCCACTACTATTGGTTGAGTTTGGTTTTGCAAGTGTTGGCATTTCGACTGATGGATTGGTAACATTTTTTTGTGGTTGAGGAATTATAATAAATTGTGATTGACAGTCTACACCTATCCAAGGTGGATAACAAATACATCCTTGTGAACCGCAATAACCTTGATTCGATGCACCACATCCTGCACATTGTTTTGGGGCATTTGTAACAAATGGAGCAAAGTATTGGAAAAACAATACACCAGTGGTTGAGAGATCTCTGTCTGATACAGTTACATTTTTGAATCCTTTTCCTGGTGGTACGGTACATTGAATAAAGCTATCATTTAATTGTTGAAGATTATCACATTTTAAATCACCGACCTTAATAGAGAAATCTGATGTTGGTATACCAAAAAATCCAGAGACATTTGTTACGCCACCAGGTTCTTCTGTTGGGTCAATCGATGTAATCACAAGTTTTGAATTTTCACAACCTGTACCATTGGTTTGACTATCACAAGTACATACACCATTAAATAAATTACAAGTGCCATGGGGTTGTGAACAATTGTATAAACATGTATTATTAAAGTATTCGAATAAATTATTCTTTAGTTCATATGAGGGACCAAAAGAAATAGTTACATCCTTTTTCCCTTGCTTACCTGGTAAAATATTACATTGTAATTTGGTTTGGTTTATAATTTGAATATCTTTACAAAAAGATTCACCAATTTTAATACTAATTGACGAAGGAATGAATTTTTGATCAAAAGTTGTAATATTATAATAATCACCAATAATATGAGTTAAACCTCCATTAATTGTAGTTGGTTCTATTGAATCTGTATTAATAGATAATTTTTCACAACCACTACCACTTAGCCAATTGTAGTTACAAGTACATATACCATAAATTTTATCACATTCACCATTTGGATAGGAGCAATTATAGGGACAAGCAATTTCAACATAATGGAAATTTACTAATTGCTCCTTCATTAAACCATCACTTAAAATCGCCACTGAATGATCAGTATCATTATAACCGTGATCAAAAAAACATTGTACTAATGAATTATTAACTAAGGTTGCATTTTTACATTCATCTACTGCATCGATTATAACTCGAAAATTTTGAGGAATATTTGAAAAGGAACCAGTAATATTAACAAGACCACCATAAATTGTTGTTGAAGAAACAGTTGAAATTATAACATTCAATTCATTACAAGCTGAACCAGTTGCAAACTTCTCACAAAGACAAGTACTATTTGACATATTACAAACGCCATGCGATGAACAATTACCAGGACATACACAAGCTAATTTCGATGAATATGTTATACCATAGCTACATTCTGAAAATTTTATAATTGACTCTAATTTAAATTGATTGGTTTCATTACAGTTAACAGTGAATACTGTTGTTGTTTTTAAATCAGGTGTATAAAATTGGCATTGTGGATAGGTTTTGTTTGATTTATAATTAATGATTACTGCAGTGGGTAAAACACTACTACTTATCTGTGATCCTAAATCAATCATATTTCCTGTAAGTATTTCGCTTAAACATGCATTTGTTTCTTGACATACAGAAATTTTTGTTTGGTTACATAAATTTAAATGGACTATATTACTATCATCAGTTGATGTTATATATTCACTATTTAAAATAATTATAAAATTAATATATCGAATTTGAAAGAAAAAAAAAAAAAAAAGAAACAAACTTGGTTTTTTTATTTTAATTACCTTTGAGAGAATTGTGAAGTAAAGTTATATATCTTATTAAGACCAATGCTTTCAAATACACAACTACAATAACAATTTGAAATATTTAAAATAAATAAAAAGATAATCAATAAATAGTTTTTTATCATTTTTTTTTTTATTGTTTGTGTGTAATTTTTTGTGAGGAAAAAAGAAAAAAAAAAAAAGATAAATAAATCGGAAAGATTTTATAGTTTTTTTTATAAAAAATGGAATAAAATTAGAGTCCTTTTAATTATTACATTTTAATGTTATCATTTTTATTTGAACCCAAATTCGATTTACTCTTTCGATCTAAGTTTTTTTTTAAAGTGGCTTTAAAAAATGGGTTTTTTTTTTTTTTTTTTTTTGTATTTTTTTTTTTTTTTTTTTTATTGAAACTCTAAAATTTGTTTGCTTGGTTTATATTTTAACGAAATCTACTTTAAATAGATTTAATATTTTATTGTTTTACAATCCATTTTTTTATTTTTAATTTTAATATTATTTTTTTTATTTTTATTTTTATATTACTTTGTTTTTTTTTTTTTTTTTTACCTTTATTTTATCCACTTTCCAATTAAATAATTATAGTATATTCATTCTTTGTTGAATTCTTATAGCCACCCTTTTATTTTAAAACAAAAATGAAAAAAAAAAGAAAAAATAATTAATTTTTGAACTCAAATTATTTTTTTTGTTTTTTTTTTATTTTTTTAAATTAAAATTTCAAAAAAAAAAATAAAAAAACCACAAATTGTATCATAATAAATAAATAAATAAATAAAAAAATAAATAAAACAAAAAAAAAACAATGAGTCACACACTAGAACAATTACAAAGTTTATGGAACAAAGGAAAATACATACAAGTTTTGAAAGGAAATAATGATTTATCAAAGTTAGTTTTAAAAACATCAACATCATCATGTGAGATTTATATTCATGGTATGTATTATTATTATTATTATTATTATTATTATTATTATTATTATTATTATTATTATTATTATTATTATTATTATTATTATTATTATTATTATTATTATTATTATTATTATTATTATTATTATTATTATTATTATTATTATTATTATTATTATTATTATTATTATTATTATTATTATTATTATTATTATTATTATTATTATTATTATTATTATTATTATTATTATTATTATTATTATTATTATTATTATTATTATTATTATTATTATTATTATTATTATTATTAATATTATTTTATTTTAACTCTAATTCAATTAATAAAAAAAAAATTAAAAATCAAATGTTTATATATTTTTTGATAAATATTAATAGGAGCACATATTACATCATTTAAAACCAATTCTATTGAACATTTATTTATGAGTGAGAAATCAGGATTTCAAGATACTAAAGCAATTAGAGGTGGAGTACCATTGATATGGCCACAATTTGGAAATGGTAAAATTCAAACCCATGGCTTTGCAAGAAATTGTGATTGGGAGATTCATAAGGCATTAGTGGATGAAAAAGCTCAAAGTGTTCAAATTGAATTTCTTTTAAGAAACAATGAATACAGTGATAAAATTTGGAATTGTAATATTACCAGTGGTAAAGAGACTGTTAATAGTTTTCATACAATTTATCGTGTAACCTTACATCCAGACTTTTTAGATCTAGAGTTTGATGTTAAAAACACATCGGCAACATCTGATAACATTTTAGAGTTTCAAATAGCATTTCATACCTACTATCAAATATCAAACATCGATAATGTCTATGTACTAGGTTTAGAGGGTAGAGATTATATCGATAAAATGAACAATCATAAGATAACAAAAGAACTCAATCAAAAAGTACAGATTTCAAATGAAACAGATAGGGTCTATCTTAACGTTGTACCCACTCAAAGTACTGGAGTTGGAAAGAACTATCAACCACTACAATTGATAGATAATGGTAGTAAAACTTCTATAACGCTAACTTATGATTATCAAAGTATGCCCGATGTTGTAGTTTGGAATCCATGGATTGAAAAATCAAAGAAAATGGATGATTTTGCTGATAATGAATACCACAATATGATATGTATTGAAATTGGTACTATTAATACCCCTGTAAAATTATCTCCAAATCAATCTTTCCAAACTAAACATTCTATATTACCTTCAAATAAATCTTCTTTATAAAAAAATAAGTAAATTAATAAATAGAATTTCACAAAAGAAATAAAAGAAAAGATAATATTCAATTATTATTATTTTTTTAAATTATTTTTATTAATTTTATTATTTTTTTTATTATTTTTATTATTATAATTTTATTAAAGATCAAAATCATTTTCAAAATTTTCTTCTAAAGAGAAAAATTTTTCTTGTTGTAGTTTTGTATGATATCTATATTTTTCTTTTTTCTTTTTATAGGATAAAAATCCAAATGAAATAACAGCGAATGATATTCCAATACCTAATATAATAAAAACTACCTTGAAAAATGATCTAACTTTACTTTTATTTTTACCCTCCCCAAAGTTTTTAGTTTTAGTTGTTGTGTTTGATTTATTTTTAATACTGTTACTATCGTCTTTATTATTACTATTATTTGTTTTTGTATTATTTAAATCATTTGTACTATTTTTATTATCAATTGAAATAACTTGTTTGTTTACTTTTAGAGGTGTTGACTCTGGTAAAGTATCCGGAATAAGTATATTGAAAGTCACATTAAAATATGGTAAAGATTTATAAAGATTCAATGCAAATTCTTTATAAACATTTGCAACCAGATTTAAATTACTATAATAATCTTTAAAAGATATTTCAATCTTATTACGATGTTCAACTTTATGATGATCATCACAATGAAATTCACCATGAAGAAATAATGATATTGATTTTCTAATACCTTTTAAAATCTGGTGTTCTCCTTGAATGACCATATAATTTTTATGTGAATCATTAAATAATTCTTGATTAAATGTTGGATAAATCTCTGGTCCTCCACACTTAAATATTATAGATTTGTAATTTATTATGAAAAAAATATATATATATATTAATAGTTTTAATAAAATTTTTTAAATTTTTAATATTAAATAAAAGAAAGCTTACAATAAATGGTGGATTCATATTAATATTTAAAATTGCAACCATATCATTATGATCATCAACTTCAAATAATGCATTTGAAATTGAATTTTTTTCATTCCAAATTATTTTAAAAAAAGATTGAATTACATTTTTAACTAATATTGGAGATATTGATTTTGGTGAGCTACCCATACTCTTTTTGTTACTTAATATAACTTCTTTTATAAATTCACAACCTATAAATTCATCCCTAACAACTAATTCTAACATTTGTGACTGATATTGTTTTTTAATATGATAAATATCAAAATATTCTTTATCCATATCAGGATATATACTAAATATTGTTTTTTTAAACTTTTCAAAAGCATTCTAATTGAGAAAAAAAAAAATAAAAAAATAAAAAAAAAAACATAAGATGTTAATTATTCAATAATATAATAACTTTTTTTTTTTTTTTTTTAATTCTTACCAAATTAGAATGATAAATTAAATATTTTTTTGGATTTGATTTTAAAAATTTATACATTAATTCATAGATTATTTTTGAATCTGAATCAATTATTTGATTGGTATTATCAGTGAAAACATGAAGTGCTAAGATAAATTCACCTAAAGAACCACCAAAAGTATTGAAATTATCATCATGATAAACAGAAAATGAATCAGCACATCTCCATTTCCCATTTATAAATCTCCAATCTAAACCATTTATAATATTATCTTTTATATCTTTTGATTGAATTATTTCAAATTCTGAATTTTTTTCATTTAAACTCAGATGTTCTTGATTTTGGTGTTCTTGAATTTTTACATTATCTAATTTAAAACAACTTCTAATTACTAAATCTGAATTAAAATCTTGCATTGTAATTGGTGGTTTGATTTCATTTTCTTCAATTATTATTTCTTTTTTAAAAGTTTTCTTTTTTATTAGTATTTTTTTAAAAAAAAAAAAGATACAAACAAAAATTAAAAAAAATAAAAAAAAATAAACTTTAATTACCATTTTTAAATACACTTTCTTCAATACAATAAAATTTATTTATTAAATACACAACTATAAATACTATAACAAATTTCATATTTTTATTTGATTGATATGTTTATTTTTAAAATAAAATAAATTAAAAAAAAAAAAAAAAAGAAAAAAAATTTACAAACCAAAAATTAAAAAAATAAAATTAAATTTCTAATTTTTTTTTTTTTACACACAGATACAAATTGAATAATAAACAATGAAACACACTTTATAACACACTCACACCACACTCACACTATTCAAAAATGGTGATTCATTTAAAATTAATTTTATTTTTTTCATATTTGGGGATAAAAATATATTAGAAAAATACTCATCAAAACTATGCAAATCCATACTAAAGAAACTGCACCTTTTTGGCAAGCATTTCTTTGTTTCTTTTTTTTTTTTTTTTTTTTTTTTTTTTTATATTATTGAGATTAAAATTTCTAATCACCATGTTTTTTTTTTTTTGTTGTTGTTTTTTTGGAAGTCGAGCTTTTTTTCCGGTTGATTATGAGGTGTGTTATTTATGACCACGTTACCTCGTGGTATGACCTAAGGCTCTAACCAAGGCCACGGAGACTGTGTGATTCAGCGCAGAACCACTACGTATAGCCTCCAATAATGAGGGTTTAATTATGACCACGTTACTTCGTGGTATGACCGAGACTCGATCCCGAGGTCTTGACCACGGAGGCTTGTGATTCAGCGTGGAACCACTACGCTAAGCCCCACGGTGTTTCCTTTTTTAAAAAGATTAGAAAATAAGGAAGTGGAAATGAAGGTTCGAACCCACGATCTAATCACAAAAATTTACAAAAGTGCCGCGACCTGGAATCGAACCAGGGTCAACAGAGCCACAATCTGATGTACTACCACTATACTATCACGGCATTGTTTTTATATTTAAAAAAAAACTAGCAAAATTAGAATAGAATAGATCATGAAATTAAAAATGGAACTCCAAACTCTTTCAATGAAGCATGGGTAAACGAAAGAAAATTAACTTTTGGAAACTACAATCCAGCAGCACCAAACTTCAATAAAAGACCATCACATATCCAAACAATGTGCCACAAAGAATGGTTAGAATTAAAAAAAAAAGAAAAAATCACAACCCTATCCCCACACTACAAAGAGCTACCTAAGCTAAAAATAATATACCAAGATCTAATGAAAATCAAGAAACCAGATTACAACAAATATACGCCTACACCAGGTCAAATAAAAATACAAGAAGACCTAAATATTAAAGTGCTACCATTCTTAGAAGCAAGAAGACTAATGTCTATCAAAGGCAGAGACTTAATTTGGAGATACTTACTTAAAGCCCTCCCCAAGTTATACGGTAAACCCTGTGTATTCTGCAACCAAGAAGAAACAGCAGAACACATATTTTTCAAATGTAACTCCCACCTAAAAAAAACGCAAGAAATAATAGATAAAATACTGGAAAAATCAAACAATACAGGTTTCGCATGGAACCAAACTGTACTAAACCGGCTATCAAACCCTCTGATAGGAAATACAATTGCAATTATTTTCGAAATGATATGGACGAGAAGAAATAAAACAATCCATAACGAATTCGCCCCAATAATAAATATGCAACAAATCACAAACAAACTCAAAAAGTTACAACACGCCGCATGGGATAAAACCCTAAACGACATCAACAGATTGATAAGAAAAATGAACAATCTATTAGTAAAAAATCATGAGAATACCCAAATTTCCATCACCATAATTCAACTAAAAATCAGAAGGTTCAGCAAAAACTGGAACTCAAAACTTCACTCCATCAAACTACCCAAGCACCTAATACAATACAACACTTCACTAAACAACCTCTACAACTAAATATTAAAAAAAAAAAAAAAAAAAAAAAAAAAAAACAAAAAAAAAAAAAAAAACAATAACAATAACAACTCACCACATTAAAAAAAAAAAAAAAAAAAAAAAAAATTTTTTAATTGAGACTGTAAATAAAATAAAACAAATAAATCCGGGTTCTATCCCCGAGGAGAAACAGCTTAAACTGTAATATCCAATTTAAAAAAAAAAAAAAAAAAAAAAAAAAAAAAAAAAAAAAAAATAGAATAGAATAGGGGTGCCACTTTCAAATGTTAACACCCGTATCAAATATCATTATTTGTAATTAACATCAAAAATCACCAACCACACGACACATTATTTCTCATTTGTGTACAGATTACAAACAACTATCAACAATTCATTTTTTCAAATTCATTTTGATACTCTTTTTTTTTTAGAATAAAGGAAATTTTGCAAAAAAAATCCGGCTTTTAAAAAAAAAAAAAAAAAAAAAAAAAAAATGAAAAAAATTAAAAAAAAAAAAATGAAAAATAATTAAAAAAAAAATAATCAAATTAAAATATCAAACTAAAAATATCAAAAAAAAAATATCAACCCCAAAGTATCAATTCAAAAAGGTGCTGGTTTGAATGTTAACACAAGTATCAAATATCACTGTTTGTAATTAACACCAAATGTTACCAGCCAGATAAAGACACATTATTTCCCCTTTGTGCCACACACTCAAAACATTAATTTTATACATTAATTGAGCCTGTAAAAAAAAAAAAAAAACAATAAACACGAGTTCTATTTCGAGGAGAGACAGCCTAAAAAACTGTGATATTCAATTTAAAAAAAAAAAAAAAAAAAAAAAAAAAAAAAATAGAATAGAATAGGGAGGTGCCACTTTCAAATGTTAACACCCGTATCAAATAGTAGATTTTAGGGTCTTATTTTTGATTGTGGTGTAGATTATATCTATGCCACTTTTTACCACTATTGTATTACCTTAACATTAAATACAATATAATACATCATTGAACGTTCAATTTCTTTTAAAAAAAAATATATTAACAATACAATTATTATTTGTTGATTGATAGCTTCTTGAATAATCTAAAGGTTTCTGAAGAAGGAAATAAAATAATTCTTTATTATATAATATAGAGTTCAGGTGCATTGAAACCAGAAGATATTGTTTTATATGCCATACAAATTATTAAACGTAAATTAACAGATATCCAAGGTCAAATGGCCGAAGGAATGCTTTAAATGAATAAAAAAAATCTTTTTTAAAAAAAAAAAAAAAAAAAAAAAAAAATACAAAAAAAAAACAAAAAATAAGAAAAAATATAAGACCAGAGTGGTTTGAAAAAAAAAAAAAAAAAAAAAAAATACAAAAAAAAAAATCGAAAAAAATAAAGTCTTTTTTCATAAATTATTTTCAAAAAAAGTTTTTTTTTTTTTTTATTTTTGACACCTCTTTTGTATCCTCCATAAAAATTATCAAAAACGTAAAAAAATGAACAGTGAAAATAATGTAGAAAATAGGACAGAGATATTATTTTGGAAAGTTTTTAAAAATAGAGTTTTAGTTAAAGAGATATTTAAAAAAATTCAAGAAAGTGAATGGGTAAAATATGATGAACCACATAAATATAGTGTTTATAGTAGAGGTAATATCATAGATATTCACACATTGAGATTCATTGTAAAGAACAGATTATTCTCAATATTTAAAGACAAAATTAAAAGTGGTGCACATATTAAAATCGATAATAATTCGATATATAAATTGTTTTCAAAGTTAACAACTCGACAACAATCACCATCAAAGATACCACCAAAAGTTAATAAACACAAAAAAGAGTATTTAGAGATGTTGGATTTATTAATGACATACAGAAGAGAACAGTTAGAAATTTGTGATCTCATTAAACTAGCAGTCACAACAAATAGTCCAGATGTAATAAGATTATTAGTAAACAAACCTCATTCAGTAATAATTTATCCACAAACATTTCAACGGGCAATCAAATCAGCAAATGCACCAACTGTTTTAGAGTTATTATCATTACATTCAATTAACTATGAAAATCATGCTATTCAATTAGTAGATGAAAGGTTTAAAAGAAAATCACTTTATTTAGCTTCTAATAATACTTATCATAAAGACCATATTATCGAATTAATACTTGATAATCCATCATTATATTCATTACCATTATCACAACAACAACAACAACAACAACAACAACAACAACAACAACAACAACAACAACAACAACAACAACAACAACAACAACAACAACAACAACAACAACAACAACAACAACAACAACAACAACAACAACAAAAAAAACGAAAACAAAAATCAGAAAAAGAATCAAAAAATACAAGACAAAAAACATCAACCACATCAGATACATCATCGTCAAAACCAAATAATGATGAGGAGGAAGATAAGGAATTTAATATGTTCGACTATATAAAAAACGAGGAGGAAGATGAAGATGAAGATGAAGATGAAGATGAAGATGAAGATGAAGATGAAGATGAAGATGAAGATGAAGATGAAGATGAAGATGAAGATGAAGATGAAGATGAAGATGAAGATGAAGATGAAGATGAAGATGAAGATGAAGATGAAGATGAAGATGAAGATGAAGAAAAAGAAGAGCTAGATTACTATTATGTTCCTCTATATTCGATTCAATTTTTCAATTGTACCAAAGTAATAAATAGACTAATAGATTTAGATGTAGTTTCAAAAGATATATCTGAAAGATACAAAAGAGTTGGAGTTATCAAACTAACAAACTTCCTTGCTTTAAAAAAAAGATTAACAATGGAAGTACCTTATGAAAGATTGATGGTTATACTTAGAATTCTTATTAAATATGTTTTAAATTCATACAATCTAACAGATAAAGGTAGAGATTTTATAGATAAAGTTCATTTTATCGATACAAACAACCAATTAGGTTTCGATAGATTAAAAGAGTTAAGAAAACTAATTGCAATCGAATTTAAACCAACCAACTTTTATTATTATTATAAAAGAGTTTATGATGAAATAATCGATGAGCTTGGTAAACCTCCATCTAAACTACCTAATTCAAATCAAAGTGGAAAGTTGTTTTTTAAACAAGAATGTATCAATCATTTAATATCACAAGAACAACCAGAACATGAACAACTAGAACAAGAACAAGAATTACTTCCACAAGTCCTATTACAACAACTACCACCACAATTTCAACAACTAATACAACAAAAACTAGAACAACAACCACTTCTACTACTACAAATACAACAAGACCCAGAGCAACTGCAACTATTACAAGAAGATATATTGGAACTAATTGAGACCGAACCAAATCTAACAGCCGGACAAATAGTAGAACAGATACTACCACAACAAGTAAAAATGGAATACTCCGATACAGAATCAGATGATGAATATATCGAAAAAGAAGAGCACTCTTTTGCTGATAAACAAAACGGTGATAGCAGTTTTAATAAAGTAGATTCAAACTATGAAATTGCCAATAGAAGTGTATCTATTTACCCAAAATCACTTAGATATTCAAATCAAACAAACAATTATTTAGATGCAATTAAACAAGGAGATATTAATAGAATGAATGAAATCCACAAAGGTGATTCAAATTTTTATTTAGAACTTTCATCAACTCACAGATTTCAAATACCACCAAAAGAACAACATGATAAAATATTGGATGTTTGGAATTATTTCAATCAATGTTATTTCAAACAATTTAGATGTGTGTTGGATTTCTTTAAATTCCTTTCAGAATTTCCAAAAGTTATTGAGCCTTCAAAATTAATTATTAGATGCTTATCACAAGAAAGACTCGTCTCCTTTGCATTAAAACAATTAGAAAAGAAAAACTTCACATTGGCTCAACTATTCTTTGAAAATATTGAGGTACTCGAATTCTATGATCTAGAGTTTGCCTCGGAACTCCTGTTCCAAGAAAGTACTTTGTTTTTCCTTCCTGATGTCATTGAAAGCAAAGAAAAAAATCTCTTGGTTTTTCAATTACAATCAAAAATTAATGATGGTAGTTGTGGTACAAATGTAATCGATAGATTAATCTCTTTGGTTAAATTAGTAATCAGAAAATACAATAGTTTAAATGAAGATCAGAAAGAAAATGACCAAATTAGATTAACAAATCATATAGTAATAAGAAATCTTTACCATAATTTCGTCAGAGTTAAAGGTATCACAATCGAACAGTTAGATTGTGTTCATAATTTAATAGAGAATTCTCCATTTAAACTAGAAGAAAATATTTTATATAGTTTCTTTTATCTTCATTTAAGATCTCCAAAATTATCAAAATTCATAATGAATAGACCTGGAATTAGAAAATTTATGTCTTCTTCATATCCTTTAAATCATTATGGTTTTTCATTTATGGATAACAATGAAGAAACAGTTGGTTTCAATTTAGGATCATTTTTAAATTTAGATATTTTCACATATGATTATATATTAGGTAGAGAAACAAGTTGTAGTATCGATACTACCAATGATGGTGATAGTAGTAGCAATAGTGGTATTGAAAATAGAAAGTTTATAACTCCATTTGATGACCTACTAAATGAGTTGATTAAGCAACTATCGCTTGATATTTGTTCAAAAGTTAATGATGCAGATAAAATAGTTAATGATTTCTTTATTCAATCATTAAATTCAGATTTAAAATATTGTTTAGATATTAGAAGAAAGGATTTATTTTGGAAATTATTAGATTGGATCGAAGACTATATGAATAATAATCAAGACTCAATCAAAAAACAATCATATCAATTTAACTCACCTTCTAATTCGATATTACCAACAAGTAAATTATTTTTAGAATTAAAAACATCATCAACTTCAACTCCAACTCCAACTTCAACTTCAACTTCACAAACTTCAATTTCAACTTCAAGATCACCAACTTCAACCTCAACTGCAACAACATCAATAACAGATAAATATTACGAAAAAGCAATTCCAAAAGAATCACCAATTCAATTTGGATGGGATTTAAATAAATTAATTGAACCATTTAAATCAACTTCAAAATTAATAAATATATTCACATTTTTAGGGGATGTTTTGGATTCAATTTGTAGGGTTATGGATATAGATGAAATTGAAAAAATCATTAAATTTAATTTCTACGTTTCAAACTTTCATTCAAAACTTTATTATCATGCAGTTAATATGAATAGAGGAGATATAATGTCATTTATATTAGATAATTTCAATGTTCATCAAAACCAATTCTCATTTCGACCATCAACTTTAATTCACAGTAATTATTATCAAATCAAACATACGTATGAAAACAACTATATTAATGCTGGCGGAGAAACAAAATCATTCCAATGGGCTGAAAATAGAGAATCAACATTCCACTTTGTATTCTTAAATGAGTTTATTATTTTTCTTTGTAGCTCAAAAAGAGAAAAAACATACACTAGATTCATCAATGGAGATTCACAAATTAGAGATGAAATTATCAAAGAAATAATTATAAAGTTAAAACAAAAGTTTGATTTAGAATTAGTTTATATTGATAGTTATAAATACAATCATAACGTTCAAAAATATTCATTCACTATAAAAAATAATCAAAAGAAATTCAATATCTTAAAGTCAATCATTGAACAATCAGATACTCAAATCATTTTAAATTCTAGACTTAATCAATATTTACAAGAATTAATTCAAATTAGAATTTCAAAACCAAGAAATCAAACTATTATTAAAATCGAAGAATCTAAATTCACAAATGCTTTTAATGAAGGTGATATTGAAACATGTGATTTACTTTTAAAATATTATCCAAAACAATTTTATACCACAAAAGAAATATTTCAACATTTAAAAAAAAATAAAAAATTTTAATAAATCATAAGATAAAAAAAACAGGAATTAATAGTTAGTTAGCCATTAAATAAAATAAGAGATAAAAAAATTTGTATAATACTTTAATGTTGACAAACGATAATGGTAAAAATTAACAATTTTTTATTTCTCTCAAAATAGAATTTTTCAAAATGAATGGAGGTGTATTTGTTGTGACCTTGATTTTATCCGTTTTCACGTTATGATTGTATTTATAAAAAATAATAGGATAAAATTATTTATGTAAAAAACTTTATTTATTCTGAAATTTTCGTTTGTAGTGTTTGAAGAAAACTCGGAAATTTCGTTTGAAGAAAACTATGAAATTTTCGTTTGAAGAATGGATTATATTTATAGTCTGGATGATTTAATATAGAAGAATAGAAATATTTTAATAGTTGAGTGTCATTGAAAAAATGACTAATTAAATTTTTGCAATTATCAGCATTGAAAAAATGTTTGATGATATGAAGGTTTTCACTTTTAATGGTTTCAGTGATCGAATGAAAAGTGATTTTGAAAATATTTGGGAAATACTTTAGAATAAGATCACAGAAATGAATGTCACCCTCTATGAATGATTTGATAAACATGTTATCGTTTTGTTCAAAGAATGGCACTTTAAATTCTGAATTTCTTTCCAAACGTAATTCCTCTAGATTGTCATTGAAAACCGATTTCAATAGGGCTTGGTTTTCTGGTGATTTTATAATTTTTCTTAATACGTCTCTCTTTTTGGGATCTCTTTCATAACTTCTATTCATACTCTTTAATCTACCATCGATTGATATGGTTTTATTTCTTAGTGATTTAATGAACAATTGTAAGAATTCTCTTTTGCCCTTTGTCGATTCTTGGGAATTATTAGATACATTTGTGAATTGTCTGAAGAGTTCATTACAATGCAATGAGTTTTCAGATAAACAACCAACAATAGAGTTTTCGAAACAAAATGAGTATAAACTATCCTCAAATTCATAGAATTTCAATTTGGATAGTTCTGGTGATTTAACCTTTTCAAAGTATTGATCATTACTGGTAATGAATTCCAATTCTAAATGTTTACAATAGAACTGATTAGTTTTGAATCTAATGTTTGGAAAGAAAAGTAAATCCTTTTCGTAATTGTCCAAAATAAATTTGGCAACTTCATATCTACTTGAATAGATTGAAGAGTTGTATATCTCATTTTGAAGGAATGGACTATTAAAAAATAATTCAATAAATCTTTGAACTTCTTCAATACCCATAATTTTAATTGCTAAAATAAATATTGATCTATTTAATGTTATTGATTTCTTTTTAATTGCCAAGAGATCTCTGTTTTGTGCTCCATTTAATTGTTCTTGTTTTAATTTTTCAATCTGTTTATTTTTTAATTGGTGGTAATAGGTTGAAGTTGGTTTAATAGTCTCCAAAGGTGATTTAAATGTTGAATGTGGATCACCCAAATCATTTCTTGATAAATCTATTCCTTTAAAACTTTGAACGTTTTCTATAATTTTAAAAAACAAATCAATTCTTCTAATATTTAAACAAAATGATAAATCTATATTTAATATTAGAGAAATTCCTGACTCTTTTGAATCGTTTTCATTGATATATTTATATGAAATTTGATTTAGTAGTTCATTAAAAATTGTATCGAATGAATTATAAAAATTAAAATAATCTTTATATAGATAATAACCACCTAATATAAAATCAAATGTAAAATTTTCAATTTTAAAATATTGGTTATTATTATTATTACTATTATTATCATTATTATTTTGAATATTATTATTATAATGAAAATTATTA